>PYUH01000373.1:449935-488021 GCA_016808085.1 Suaeda aralocaspica | reverse complement strand
TCCCCAGTTTGGTCTAGGTATCTGGTCTCATCCTCAGTAGGTTTTCCAGTTCCAGTCATTGTTAGGAATCCTCCCCACATACGGCGCCAAATGTTGTTGCTAAAGCAATGAGGTGGGGTAGGGACTGTGAGGATTTCGCTGACGTAGACTGGACGTGTGAATTGATTGGTTGCCTGTTGACGTACCCTCCAAGTACCTGCAAAAAAGGGACAATAATCCTCGTAGGATTATTTCCCCCTCCGATGCTTAAGTAAGTATTTGAAGGAGAGTGAGTAAACAATAATTAACAAGTAAACAATTCTAGAGAGAAGTTCTAGAGAGAAGTTTTCCCTTTTTAGTAAGTGTTTTTTGTCTTAATTTTTGTGTACTTGTTATCAGAATTTTTGGACTATTTATAGCCTCAAGTACAATTTCTTACCCACTGAGATTGTGACACTTATCATCATCTCTTTGATTATCTTCCTTCATTTGCCTAATGGGCTTTTAGAAGGGAATTTTAAGGCCCCATGGTTTGTTTTAGCTCTGTTTGTCATTGGCGAATAAGAGCTTGACATGTGGCAGATACAGAGTTACAAATGGACCAGTAAAAAGGTGACACGTGGCAGTGTGGGCCCACTCATGGCAGACTCATCACTGCCTCGTGGCAATCCCATGCTGGCATTTTAAGGACTCGTGGCCCAATTGTGATATGACACGTGGCCATGTGGGGTCCACTCATGGCAGACTCATCACTGCCACGTGGCAATCCCATGTCACCTCTTTATAAGGAAAAATAGGGATACGTGGTCCACTCAGAAGCTGACACGTGGCAGCTGACTTGTCATGCCACATCAAGTTTATTGATTGATCATAGTGAACCAACTGCCCTAGGTTTCTATTATAAGAGTTTGATTCATAAATTTCCCATCATTTCATTAGTTTTAGTCATTGTTTTCTTAGTTTTAGTAGTCTTTACAGAACTTTCTACAAAGGCCCCTGACACAGTTTAGAATTTTTAGAACTAATAGAGTTTAATCGCTTCCCTGAGGATTCGATCCCTACTTCGCTAGCTATATTAGTTAGAGTTGTTTGGTTTATTTTTGAGAGGTGCGCGATAGCATTGTTCAAATTTTGGCGCTGTTGCCGGGGAGGCAATTTTTGATTCTATTAGTCGGGTTTAAATTGTTTCTTTTGTTTTTATTTTCGTTTTGTTTCCTCACCTCAAGGAACCTTCACGTTCTTTGAGGTAGTTCTCGTTTCTGTTTCAAGTTTCGATTGTGTGTAGGTATTAGGTTGTATGCCGGTTTGGATTGATCCTGAACCGGAAAGATCTTTGCATAAGATGAGTTGTAGAAGGAAGTGGATATTGCGAAGAGTCATTCTTTCTGAACGGAGACTGACTGATCTTACACAACTTTTTGCTGAGTTGAATATTTCCGATAGTTCTGATAAGGAAGAGATGGCAGAATCAAAGTTCAACGAGAACAACGTACCACAGAATGATGCACCACCGCCACCGCTGCCGCCACCACCGCCGCCACCACCAGCAAGGTGCTTAAAAGACTATTCTCAGCCGAGTTCTGCAACTGTGGGAGGTGGTTATCGATTTTTTGAAATAGAGGCTCTTAATTTCGAATTGAAGCCGGCTTTGGTGAATATGGTAGAAAGGAATCAATTTGCAGGAACATTGAAAGAAGATCCGAATTTGCATTTGAATAACTTCATTCAGTACTACAATACAATTAAGCAAGCTGGTGTAACTCAGAATTATGTACGACATACGATGTTCCCATTCTCATTAAAGGACAAGGCTCGTTCTTGGTTAAATAGTCTAAACATGGATTCTATCAATAGTTGGGATGACTTGGATCTTGCTTTTAAAAGGAAGTACTATTCTCCGGAGAGAACTGCACAACTTAGGAGTCAAATTACGAATTTCAACCAAGAAACCGATGAAACTCTTTATGATGCATGACAGAGATTTAAGGAGTTGTTGAGAATGTGCCGTCATCATGGTCTTGAGAAGTGGTTTTTGGTGCAATCTTTTTATAATGGTTTGGGTAATGAGAGCCCACTGCTTGATTCTGTTGTGAGTGGTCGATTTATGAACCAAGAAGTTAATGTTGCATATGATTTGATTGAGGAGATCGCCATTCATATTTCTCAATTTTGTAATCCTAGAGGACATGCTAAGAGAGGAGGAAAACATGTGGTAGATGACTAATATGAGAGTTTGGCTTCACAAATCAATGCAATCCATGAGAAGCTAGACAAGATCAACACATCATCCTCCAATCCAATGACGGTAGCTGCAATGTCTGCACTTTCAGGAGCTATTGATGTCTTCTGTGATTTATGCGGGTCTTTCAGGCATAGTACTCAGACATGCCATAGTTCTATGGAGCAAGTATGTGCATTTCAAGCTTATAAGAATAATCCATACTCCAACACATACAATCCGGGTTGAAAGGATCATCCATACTTCTCCTACAAGAATACTAGTGATGTTTAAAATCCGCATCAGCCGCATTTTGCATTACAGCAACAGCAGGTTCAACGATTTGCTCCACCTCACCCACCGGGTTTCAGTAGGCCACCACCTCCAGCACCACTCCCAGCACCTCCCCAACCAACTAGCAATGAGTTTTTGGAACTGAAGAATATGATGATGCAGATGCAGAAAGCCATGGAAACTTTGCAGGCCCATAACCGACAATTGGAAACTCAAGTAGCACCAATTTCTTAATCATCAGCTCAAAGGCAACAAGGCCAACTTCCTCCTCAACCTGCTCCATCAAGCAATCCACCTCGTGATCATTGCAACTCCATTGCAACAAGGAGAGGTACTTACTATGAAGGTCCTAGAATGTATAATGATGATACTACCAATGCTGCAGATAGAACGAAGAGGACTAGTTTGGTTGCCATTGAAGACCTTGAGGAAGCAGCTGTAGAAAAGAAGAATGAAGCCTCAAAGGAGAAAGAAGCATCAAAGAAGCAAGCTCCAGTTGCTGATCCAGATACTGATATGATCCCTCCCTCAAAGGTGTCGTTACCCTTTCCGAATAGGATAACCAAGAGTAAGAATGATAATCACTTTCGAAAATTTCTTGATATAATTAAGAATTTGCAAGTTACTGTACCTTTCACTAATTTAATTACACAAGCTCCTACTTAAACTAAATTTTTGAAAGATATTTTGAGCAGGAAAGGTGAGTTGAATTGATGTGAATGTTGATAAAGAAAATCGTCACTCAGAATGTGATATTCTTATTTCGGTTTTCTCTAAAGCCAAGCACCAAGAAAATCGATCTAAGTCGAATAATTATATGAATTGATTAAAGCAATGCACCCTCAATTCCTAAAATTATCCTCACAAGAGCCTATAGCCTAAGCACCAACTCTTTCAAGATGTTCTAAAATTTCCACACACTTGAAACTTTCCTCACCTTCGGTTTTGGTTTGTTTTGTAGAAAACAAGCAAACTTTAAACAATCAATGTTTATTGAATTCTCTAAACTGAATTTTTACAAGCTAATGTTGAGATTATTTATAGTCATAATCATCAACAAATCCTAACTAAAATAAACTACATTTACACGCACAACATTAGGAAAATCGCCCTAATCTAATGACTCATCAATGACTCACAAGATAAGAATGACACATCATCACTGCATGTTATGCAACTTGCTAAAATATCCTAACAAACTCTATCTAATCAAAAGATATCCTAAAAAACTTATTCTTACCTTGCTAATCAAGATAATCAACAAATTACAACCAGTTTTACACAACAATAAGATTTACCCAAATCCCCCAAAAAATCGTCCAAATTGACGCAACTCCCACTCGTCCAAATTCACGCAATTTTTGCGGTTTTTCTTCAAATCTTCAAAAAACCTTTCAAGATACAATCTTTTAATCAAGAAACCTTCTAGAAGTCATTTTCCATGTTTATAAGGATGTAAATGATGATTTAGACACTTCAAGAATTAAAAGACTCAATGCCTAAAATGAGAAAACCCTATCAAGTGTGGTGGGAAAAACTCATAGGCAAAACCATCTTATTCCCCTAATTCCACCATTCTTTCCTTTGCTTCAATGATCAAGTATTTTTCGTGTGTTACCATACACACCCATGATGATGCCTTTGAAGATCCCAAAAGCCTTGAATCTCCATAAGTCATTATTTCTCCCATACTTACATCACTTTTATCACCTTGTTTCATATCATCCTCCTCTTCTTCAAAAGTGTTTGTCCTCAAACCTCGAAGTTGATCATCAGGAACATAAGGAGACAAATCACCAATGTTGAACGTGGCATGCACACCATATTCTCTTGGCAATTCGAGTTTATATGCATTGTCCCCCATCTTGCTCACTATTTTGAATGATCCATCACACCTAAGCATTAGCTTGTTTTTCCTTTGATTAGGAAATCTTTCCTTCCTTAGATGTAACCATACCAAATCTCCTTCCTTGTATGTGTGTTTGGTTTTATGCTTGTTAGCTCTTATCTTGTAGATATCATTCACATGCTCAATCCTTGCTCTAACCTGTGCATGTAACTTTTGCATATATTCAATTTTAGCTAAAGAATCTTTGTGAACGAGCTCACCTTCAGGAAGAGCCACAAAGTCAATAGGTACCCTGGGATTGATTCCATAAACAACTTCAAAAGGTGAATGCTTAGTTGCATATGTAGGTGAACGATTATAAGCAAACTCTGCATGAGCTAATTTCAAGTCCCAATCCTTTTGTGTCTTGCTTACTAAACCACGTAGTAGAACGCCTAGGGTTTTGTTAGTGACTTCAGTTTGACCATCTGTTTGTGGATGATAAGAAGTACTGAAGAGCAATTTCGTGCCTATCAAATACCACAAAGATTTCCAGAAATAACTCATGAATTTCGTGTCCCTGTCACTTACAATTGTTTTCGGAACTCCATGTAACCTAAAAATGTCTCGAAAATACAATTCTGCAACATTGACAGCATCATCAGTCTTGTGACAAGGTATGAAGTGAGCCATCTTCGATAACCTGTCAACCACCACCATAATAGCATCCTTTTGCCTTGCAGTTCTAGGCAAACCAACTATAAAATCCATAGAGATGTCATCCCAAGGGGCTTCTGCCACTGGCAATGGTGTGCGAAATCCCTGATGGAAGGATGCCTTGGCCTTTTGACAAACGACACACTGTGAGATTACTGCTTCAACATCAGTAATCATTCTAGGCCAATAAAAATGCTCCTGCAACATTGTCAATGTCTTTGTAATAACAAAGTGACCTGCAATTCCACCCCCATGCGCTTCTCTGACGAGTGATTCACGAATACCGCACTTAGGGATGCAAAGTAGATTCCCTTTGAATAAGAATCCATCATGTAGCACATAAGATCCCATTGAACCTTTCGTGGTTTGTGAATAAATAGGTCCAAAATCTCCATCTTGCTCGTAATATTGTGTAATCAACTCCAAACCAAGCAATTTGAAATTAAGAACACCAATTAAAGCATACCTCCTTGATAAAGCATCAGCAAGCGCATTAGATTTACCTTCTTTGTACTTTGATGAAAAGTGAAAAGACTGCAAATATTCAACCCACTTAGCATGTCTTGGATTGAGTTTATGTTGGCTACTGATATGCTTTAGAGCCTCATAATCAGAATACAATACAAAGTGACTTGGACGCAGATAATGAATCCAATGATCCGTTATTGCTTCAAGAGAAGTTCCGATTGAAGTTCACTCCAACAGTAGCATACAATTCCTTATCATAGGTAGAGTAATTCAACCTTGCTCCATTCAATTTCTCACTGAAATAAGCTATAGGCCGTTTACCTTGAACCAACAGTACACCAATCCCCATGCCACTAGAATTTGTCTCAACTTCAAAAGGTTTCGAAAAATCTGGCAAAGATAAGATAGGAGCTTGACAAAGAAATTTCTTCACTAATTTGAATGCCTTTTGCGCATCTTTGGTCCATTCAAACTTCTCCTTGTTCTTTTTAATACACTCTGTCATAAGTGCTACTACAAAAGAGAATTCTTCATAAATCTTCTATAGAAAGAAGCTAAACCATGAAAAGCACGCACCTCAGGCCATGATTTAATAGCTTATACTTCCGAAGGATCAACTGAAACACCATCCTTAGAAACAATGTAACCTAAGAACGTCACACTTGAGACCATGAACGAGCACTTTTCGAGCTTAGCATACAAATTCTGCTTCCTCAAAGTTTCGAACACTTCTCTTAGATGCTGCAGATGATCTTCCATACTTGCACAATAAACCAGTATATCATCCAAATAGACAACCACAAACTTTCCAATGAAAGGTTCAAAACATCATTCATCAATCTCATAAAAGTACTAGGGGCGTTAGTAAGACCAAAAGGCTTTAGTTTCTTCTGGATTGCACCTGTAAGCTGGTTTATTAGGAATTTCTACTCCAGGAACCAAAACAATCTGATGTTCAATTCCTCTAATGGGTGGCTATCCTGGTGGCAATTCATCAGGAAATATGTCTTGAAATTCGTGCAACAAGGGGCGCAACTCACGAGGGATGCTCGTTGCTTTCTCTTGCACTTCCTTAGCCATCAACAAATAGAACTTCTCACAATTCTTTACTTCTTGCACCATGGCTTTCACATCAATCAATAAAACACCCTTCTTATTGCACACATCCTTCAAGAAGTTTGAACTTTCCAAAGGTTTCAGCGCAACTGGTTTTCCTTATGCCTGTTTTCTAATGATGTATATGTTTGTTCTACCATCAAACTGTACGAATCTATCATATTGCTACGGTTTTCCAAGCAATATATGGCACGCATCCATAGGATATACATCACAGAGCACTTGATCATTGAAATTTCCAATCTTAAACCTAACCAGCGCCTGTTTGTTCACCTTGACGTCACTTGTGTTACTGAGCCACTGTAATTTATATGGTTGAGGATGTTCAATGGTAGGAATCTCCAGTTTGTTGATCAAAACTGTAGAGACTACATTAGTGCAACTACCTGAATCAATTATCAGATCACACAATCTTCCTAGAACATTGCACCTGGTGATCAAAATCTTATCCCTCTGATTCTCTGTAGGTGGCGCAACTTTAGATTGCAAAACCCTTCCGAGAACTAAACTCTAGCCATTCACCTCAGGAGTAACTTCCTCAATCTCCTCTCCCCGAGTGTCATAATTCACGCCATCCTCCTGTTGTTCATTCTCCTCTTCTTCAAAGTTTTCATCATCTGCCCAATTTTGAGTAGTATGAACCCTTGAATGAGGACAATCCTTCTGGATATGCCCTTGACCTTTGCACTTGAAGCATGTGCGTTGATCAGGGTGTGGAGGCTTAGTAACAGAGACCTTATCCTTAATATATGGAGGAGGTTTTGAAGTGGAATCGAAATTTTGTTTAAATGAAACAATGGCACCTTCTTTCTTCACAAAGGGTCTCAAAAAAGTACTTGTTTTTTTCGAAAATTGCTTCTCAACCCTAGATGCAACCTTGTAAACTTCATCAAAAGTCAAGTAAGGCTGTAATTCCACTTTTTCTCTTATTCTTTCATCTACACCAGCAACATAACGAGCAACTTAATGATCCTGTTTTTCTTCTAAATCGCAGATGGTGATCAAGTTGAGGAATTCAGATGTATATTCTTCAACCTCTTTTCGATCTTGCTTTAAAGTATGCATCTTTATAAAGTTGCCTTGCTCGTAATCCTGAGGAACAAAACGTCTCCTCATCTCCTTTACTTTCGTCCAAGTGGCTACTTTGGACTTCCCATCCTTCTTTCCTTTCTTTTGCATACCATCAAGCCACAAGCTAGCCAAGCCAGTCAATTTCAATTTTGCAATCTTGCATGATTTTCGATCATTATACTCTTTATATTTGAAAATTCGTTCAATCCTTCTTAGCCAATCCAAGAACTTTTCAGGATCCAAACTTCCACTGAATTCAGGAATATCAAGTTTAAGATTGCAATCATCATCCTTAGGCCTCTCTTTTTTTCTGCGCCTATTCATAGGTTCCTCATTACTAGAACTTGATGAGTATTGTTTCCTTGGTTTTCGTGCACTCTTTGAGCTTGCTTGCTCATCATCAGAACTAGAATTTGTCTCCCTTTTACTTGCACCCTTGGACTTGCTTGGTGATTTTAGTTTTTCGGCAAAATCTTTTATAGTGGCCTCAAACATAGCTTTTAGTTCCTCTATATCCTTGCGCAATTCCTCCGTGGTGATCTTAGGAGTATTTACTTCATCAGCTGACATGATTACTTTTGTTTCAACAATGAAATTATACCAATAACCTTGAGGATTAATGTCCTCTCAACGAGAGCACTAACAGTTTATGTGAATGTTGATACAGAAAATCATCAGTCACAATGTGATATTCTTATTTCGGTTTTCTCTAAAACCAAGCACCAAGAAAATCAGTCTAAGTCGAATATTTTTATGAATTGATTACAGCAATGCACCCTCAATTCCTAAAATTATCCTCATAAGAAACCAACTCTTTCAAGATGTTCGAAAATTTCCACACACTCGAAAATTTCCTCACCTTCGGTTTTGGTTTGTTTTGTAGAAAACAAGCAAACTTTAAACAATCAATGATTATTGAATTCTATAATCTGAATTTTTACAAGCTAATGTTAAAATTATTTATAGTCATAATCATCAACAAATCCTAACAAAACTAAACTAAATTTACACGCACAACATTAGGAAAATCGCCGTAATCTAGTGACTCATCAATGACTCACAAGATAAGAATGCCACATCATCACTGCATGTCATACAACTTGCAAAAATATCCTAACAAACTCTATCTAATAAAAAAATATCCTAACAAACTTATTCTTACCTTGCTAATCAAGATAATCAAAAGATTGCAACCAGATTTACACAACAACAAGATTTGCCCAAATCCCCCAAAATTCGTCCAAATTGACACAACTCCTACTCGTCCAAATTTGCGTTATTTTTGCGGCTTTTCATCAAATCTTCAAGAAACCTTTCAAGATTCAATCTTTTAATCAAGAAACCTTCAATAAGTAATTTTCCATGTGTGTAAGGCTGTAAATGATGATTTAGACACTTCAAGAATTAAAAGACTCAATGCCTAAAATGAGAAAACCCTATCAGGTAAAGTGAGAAAAACTCATAGGCAAAACCATCTTATTCCCCTAATTCCACCATTCTTTCCTTTGCTTCAATGATCAAGTATTTTCGTGTGTCACCATACACACCCATGATGATGCCTTTGAAGATCCCAAAATCCTTGAATCTCCATAAGCCATTATTTCTCCCATACTTGCATCACTTTTAGAAGCCATTATCAAACCTTTGAAGTTATCACCTTGTTTCATATCATGAATGTAACAAAACAGTTGCACTGACCGAGGAGTGCAGTGCGATCCTTCAAAATAAATCTCCACCTTAGTTGAAGGATCTAGGCATTTTTTTTTCAATTCCATGTAATATAAGTCCTTTGTTTATTGATAAGGCTCTATGTGATTTAGGAGCTAGTGTTAGTGTTATGCCCTTATCAATTTGCAGGAAGCTTGGCATGGGAGAGCTAAAAGTTACTAATGTTACTTTGCAGATGGTGGATAGAAATGTAAAATACCCTAAAGGTGTTTTAGAAGATGTGCCTATTAGAGTAGGAAAATTCTTTATTCCTGTTGATTTTGTTGTTTTAGATATTGATGAGGATGCTCACATCCCTATCATTCTTGGCAGACCTTTTTTACATACTGCAGGTGCCGTCATTGATGTTAAAAATGGAAGTTTAACCCTTTCTGTATGGGATGATAAAGTGACATTTAATATTAATAATGCAATGAAAAACCCCATGATAGAGCAGTCACGCTATAAGATCGATATTATTAATGAGATTGTTTTGGATGACATGCCTCGATCCCTTAAAAAGGATCCTCTAGACGCCCTTTTATGTTTGGATGCTGATGCAGGCGAAGGAGATTCGGAAATTGATGCCATAGGCAATGAATTGAATAGTGAGAAGATGACTCTAGAGGAAAGCCGAAGGTACCATTCATTGCCTCAACAATCATGCGCTGTTAAGGAGGTAACACAACCCGAAAAGAAACCCCTTGCCCCTAATTTGAAATATGCTTTTCTAGATGATGATGACATGTATCTAGTCATAGTTAGTTCCAATCTTACTGATAGTCAACTTGAAAGGTTATTAACTGTGCTCAAAACTCATAAAAAAGCTATTGGTTATACACTTGATGATTTAACTGGAATAAGTCTTGATTCTTGCATGCATAGAATTCATCTAGAGGAAGGCCATAAGCCTTGTATACAGGGACAAAGGAGACTTAACCCTAACATGCAGGAAGTGGTGAAGAAAGAGGTTCTTAAACTTCTTGATGCAGGTATCATTTATGCTGTGCCAGATTCTCAATGGGTAAGTCCAGTGCAGGTAGTCCCTAAGATGGGAGGAACAACTGTTGTGTGTAATAATAAAAATGAACTTATTCCTACTAGAGTTATTACAGGTTGGCGAATGTGCATTGACTACCAAAAAGTAAATGTTGCCACTAAAAAGGATCATTTCCCTCTCCCTTTTATTGATCAAATGTTAGAAAGGTTAGCAACGAACAACTACTTCTGTTATTTGGATGGTTACTCTGGGTTCTTTCAAATACCTATCCATCCTGATGATCAATCAAAAACAACATTTACATGTCCTTATGGTACTTTTGCTTACCGTAGAATGCCCTTTGGTCTATGTAATGTCCCTGCTACCTTTCAACGATGTATGGTGGCTATCTTTTATGAGTACATAGAATCAAGTATGGAAGTCTTCATGGATGATTTTAGTGTCTATGTTACTGATTTTGATTCATGTTTGGCTAATTTGACTAAAGTGCTAAAAAAATGTGAACAGGTGAATTTAGCCCTCAATTGGGAGAAATGTCACTTTATGGTGACAGAAGGAGTTGCCCTAGGACATCGAGTCTCTGAAAGAGGTATTGAAGTTGATAAGGCTAAAATTCAAGTTATTGAACAATTACCTCCACTAGTATGTGTAAAAGGTGTAAGAAATTTTCTAGGTCATGCAGGGTTCTACCGCCGATTTATTAAAGATTTTTCTAAAATTGCTAATCCCTTAACTCAATTGCTATTAAAAGATGATGAGTTTAAATTCACTGATGAATGCCTTGAATCTTTTAATTTGATCAAACAAGCACTAATCTCAGCACCCATTATTCAATCACCTGATGGGAATTTATCTTTTGAAATTATGTGTGATGCTAATGACTATGCTGTAGGTACCGTGTTAGGTAAAAGGAAAGATAAGAATTTGCATGCTATTAACTATGCTAGTAAGACTTTAGATCCAGCTCAAATTAACTATGCCACAACTGAAAAAGAAATGCTTGCTATATTATATGCTCTAGATAAATTTCGTTCTTATCTTATATAGTTATAAGTTAGAAAGTTATCATTTATACTGATCATGCAGCTTTAAAGTACTTACATGGGAAGAAAGAAGCAAAACCGAGGCTTATTAGGTGGATTTTACTCCTTCAAGAGTTTGATATAGAAATACGTGATAAGAAAGGTGTAGAAAATATGGTCGTAGATCATCTATCTCGGTTTCAGTATGACAATGGAGAGATCTCAACCCCCATTGATGACTCTTTTCTTGATGATCACCTCTTAGCCGTGATTTCTAATACTCCATGGTTTGCTGATTATGCTAATTATTTAGTTGGAGGAGTTTTACCTCCCGATTTCACTTATCAGTAGCAGAAAAAGTTTTTACATGATGTTAGGCGTTACTTTTGGGATGACCCTAACTTGTTTCGTGAGTGTGAAGATGGCTTATATCGCAGGTATGTACCAAATTGGGGGCGGATGTCTACGGAATTCTTCATCATTTCCACTCATCGCCCTATGGAGGACATGCTGGGCCCGCTAAAACGATGTTTAATGTATTACAATCAGGTTTTTATTAGCCTACAATACTCAAGGATGCTAGAGATTTTGTCTTGTCTTGTGATTCGTGCCAACGAACAGGTAGTATCTCAAAAAGGCATGAAATGCCTCAAACAGGTATATTAGAAGTTGAAATTTTCGATGTTTGGGGTATTGATTATATGGGCCCCTTTCCTTCTTCTAATGGTAATCGTTTTATATTAGTCGATGTGGATTATGTGTCTAAGTGGGTGGAAGCAATTGCTACTCCCCACTGTGATGCTAACACCATTTTGAGACTGTTTAAGCAGGTTATTTTTCCTAGGTTCGGAGTCTCTAGAGCTATCATCAGTTATGAGGGAACACACTTTCATGAAAAGAGGTTGGAATAGCTGCTAGAGAAGTATGGTGTTTACCACAGAACAGGGTTGGCATATCATCCACAAACCAGTGGTCAAGTTCAGGTTTCGAACCGAGAAATCAAGTCCATTCTAGAGAAGACGGTTGCGAAATCGAGAAAAGATTGGAGTAGTAAGCTTCATGATGCTTTATGGGCGTATAGAACAGCCTTCAAGAGTCATATTGGTACTTCCCCATATAGATTGGTTTGTGGAAAGGTGTGCCATCTCCCAGTAGAATTCGAATACAAAGCTTATTGAGCAATCAAAGAATTAAACATGGATGCAAAGCTTGCGGGAGAAAAACGGCTACTACAATTGAATGAATTAGATGAATTTCGGCTAGGAGCATATGATAGTGCCAAAATCTACAAATAAAAGGCGAAAATATGGCACGATAAACGAATCATGAAAAGGGAGTTTCAAGTCGGCGATAAAGTTTTATTGTTTAACTCAAGACTTCGATTATTCCCTGGAAAGCTAAAATCTAGATGGAGTGGTCCCTTTAAAGTGACAAATGTGAGCAAATTTGGCTATGTTGAAGTTCAAAGTGAAAAAGGCGAAGTATTCAAGGTTAACGGTCAAAGGTTGAAGCCATACTATGAAGGAGGTGTCATTGGTTTGGTTGAAGTCCTCTAACTCGATGATCCTAAAACACCTTGATCACTAATGCAGCCATGGTCAAGTTAGTGACCTTAAAAAAGCGCTTCTCGAGAGGCAACTCGAGCTTTCTATCCCTTTCTTTCTCGTTTTGTGTGTTTTTATGTGTTTTCGGTTGTTTTTCGTCGTTTAGTTTAGCTTAGTTTAGTCTTTATTTTGATTTTTGAAGCCTAGCTAAGGGTCTAAGTGTTGTCATGCTTAATTAGGGTAATTAAGGAGAGATTATGAGTTAAAAACGTGCTTAAGTTTAATTAATAATAATAATTTATAATATAATTCGTTAATTAGGGAGAAAAAAGAAAAAAAAATCAGCGAAATATCACTTCAGAGGGTAGCTGTGGGCACAGCGCTTAAACATCACATTCTTCTATGCGCCCGCATTTTAGATAAGAAGCTTTGCACTTTTCTGCAGAGGCGACCTGCAGGCGCAGCCCTCATTCCCCCATTCTTAGCTGAGGCCGCAGGTACCCCCTGCGTTAACCCGTCAGTTTTTTTTTTCTTGTTTTTATTCGCGTGGGGCCTTTTTCCTTTTATGGCCGTTATTTTACCCCAAAACCTCCAACACAAACCCCCGTAACTCACTCCATACTACTCCAAATCACTCCAAATTTTGATATAACACTCCTCTCACTATTCTAAACAATCTCTTGGAGTCAAAATTTGAAGAAAATCAATGAATCGCATCACCTAGAGTTCAGAATTTTTGAACTAATTTTGGCTTGATTTTGGGTTTTCTACTTTAATTTTCTTGCGAATTCTTGCTCTATTATCATCTACTAAGGATAATGAAAAAATCTATTAGAAAATTGCTTGGCGGAGGTCCCAAGAAACCTCAGAAAATTGGGGCATCTTATTTGGCTTCCAAGGGGAAGCAACCATCATCCTCTAGAGCACCACCTCAAAGCCGACAAGAAAGGTAGAAACGGTATGAAAAGCTCTCCAAGAGAACAATTAGGTCCACACGGTTCTTCCACAAGTAAACATGTGACAAATGCGGTATTACAGACCAAGTGATGAGAATGGCTTATTTTATCGAATAGGAAAACTGGATCAATGCTACTATGTCCGGTCCTGATGCTCAAACCCAGCATGTCCCACCTACATACGGAGAGCTCACCCTGGAGTTCCTATCCAGCTACCATTTCCATGTTACTCAGGAATCTTCCTCAGCTTCAAGAAAGACTCACATCAGCTTCACCATCTTTGGACAACACTATGAGATGGATGTAGATGAATTAAATGAGAGGTTCCTATGGAATTCTGAGAATGTGGTATGGTTAATAGCGCAGCATGAGTGGGGACCATATTTCGAGGAACTTGGTGGGAGCGGATTATAGATGGCAGTTATACTTTTACTTCTACCACAGCCAAAGCATCGGAGGTCCAGCATCCTGCCCTTCGGTACTTCCTTAGATATGTTTTATACTGCCTATTTTCGAGAGGAGAGTCAAGAAGAGTCTACCCTGATGAGATTAGACTATTGTGGATGGTGACAGAAGCGTATGCCAGACATTCTCTCCACTACAACTTCGGGTTCTTTCTAGCACGCTAGTTTGCTGAGATTGCAGAGGGTATTACTAACACCGACACCATTTACATAGGTGGTATGATTACATGGCTGGCTCACACTCTAGGCCACATTGAAGATATCCACCAGCTAAACCCGATCGAGGAGAACCCCTACCTCAACATTACTGGCCTTCGAGCTGCAAACTTTTTGATGAGGCTATCGCACAACTATCAAAAATAAACCTAACCACTCTAACTAATATAGCTAGGGAATTAGGGATCGAATCCACAGGGAAGCAATTAAACCTATTAGTTCTAAAAAGTCTAGACTGTGGAAAGGTCTTTTGAGTGACAGTTGTGATCAAGAAATTAACTAGAATTAGAGCTGAATTGATTAAGGAATTTAATTAATGACTAAATCTAGGACATCGGTTCACCACAGATTAACCAACGAATTGCACACAAATAATTAATTAGACTATCAATTTCCTTGAATTAAGGTCCACTAATTCTCTCGAATCTAGTCCCCTTCAAAACTCCTCTAATGGCTCTCGCTCACTTAGACTCGTTCAGCCTATTCCTTATGATCTAATTATGATAATCTTACCTCTCGGCATCAATTTCAACAATATCAAACTAACAACTAAACCTGGCCAGTATTTAATTGAAAGCAATAACAATTGACAAAAGGAATTCAAGCATATTAATAGTTAAACTAATATTTAAGAGCAAAACATCACCAATTAATACATGGATCCCCTAGTCCTAGAAAAGGAACTACTCACTCATAATTGAAAGAACAAAAACTAAATCGATAAAAACAATTAAAGTCCTAAACATGATTAAACTAAACAAAACCAACAATAATCAAGAAATTATATCTAAACATAAAACTATTAAAACTAAGAACATAAATTGAAAATAATTATAAACATTAATTAAGAACAAGAATTGAGATTGAAGTAGAACCTGAATATTATTGATTGAGAGAATGATAAGAATTCTACACTTTTAGAGAATTTTAGAGTAAACTTAGGATTCTAAAGTAAAAGAGGCGTAAATGACAAATTAGGAGACTAACCACTTAAGTACTCCCTAATTACGCTCAAAAACACAGAAAAAACCCCTTTAGAGCCACCCGCCCGGAGGGGTCCGGGCGTGCAGCCCTCACCCGGGCGCACAGCCTCGGTCCGGGCGGGTAGCTTTCTTTGGCTCCCTTTCTCGGTTTTTGCTCGTTCTTCCTTAATTGCTTCTTTAATTCTTCGTTTTAACACTTCTAGTCTTTGGTTAAGCTTCCCAAATGACTTCAACTCTTCAATAACTTCTTCAAGTGCTTCAAAAGGCTTGAAAAACAACAAAAAATCATCGATTCTTGTAAAATCTAATAAAAAGCACAACAAATACTCGAAATAGCAAAAGTTAGTAGAAATGGCTCAAAAGAGCCGTATTAGAGCTAAAAATCAATCGGGATCGGGTGTAAAATACATAAAAAATATCAACTTATCAAACTCCCCCAAGCCAAACCTTTGCTTGTCCTCAAGCAAACAACTAAGCAAACAATGATTTCACCCCTTTAACTTTGCAAAAAAAGATTAACTGAAGCAATTCCGAGTATGCAAGATCCTCAACCAACCCATCAAATTCCCTTGATCGCTATCCACTTAGATCGAAATTAATAAGCCAACTATGTAAGAAATAGAAGTCGATGACTAGAGTAGCTCACTCGGTGTCACTCCACACATAAAATTGAGCATAGATAATGAAGCTCACCCTTAACCCCAAATAAGAATGCAAATGCAATGAGTGTTTTTAATGCAAAATTTGAGAACCCAAACCCACATCTCACACCTCATGCAAGTGTTTAATGTTAGTCACTCAATCCTAGCATGAATGTCGACTCGAAATGCAAGTGATACTCCCTTGCTTTGGCAATTGACTGAATTCACAAGAACTAAAAATATGCACACGCTGATAAAAAAGGACTTTATGACCTTGTAACGTGGCTAAGGTGATGGGTAGGATAAAATTTGGGATAATGTGGTGGTAAATGCGGGCTATACGCATGTAACAATCAAAAATCAAAATCAACATCTCCAACATCAACTCCACATCAAGCCAATTCTCATAGAATCACATCACACCATAAAGCCTTACATTTCAACTACTCCAAATATCACAAGCCTCTTCTTTTTCAACATCTTTTCAATTTCTCTTTTTTTTTCAACTCTTTTTTTTTCTTTTTCCATTTCTTTTTTTTTATATTTTCAAGATTTTTTTTTCAACTTAGGCTCACGACTCTTAATGACATGTCAAAGATAAAATCATCACACATACATAACTAGGCCAATAAAAGATGTATAGCATTTTAATTTTTCATTAAACTAGCCTAGTCATTGGTATGCAGAGCCTTAATGTGAGACCTATTATTAAACTTTAACAACAACCTTTTCACAATTTTCCAATCCTCCAAAACCTCCAACAAATGCAACACAACAACAAATGCAAGCCAAGCTTGGGCATATATCAAATGATTAGAACAAGGCCAAATAGGGTTGTAATGCGGCTAAAATGCAAATGAAGGGTAAAAGCTCAAAATAAGGACCAAGGGAAAATTTTGTGAAGGAATGCCTAAAATCTGAAAGCTCCTAAAAGAAATGAATGCCTTTTATCATTCGCAGCATGTAACATATCAAAGCCAAGTTACTAGAGTCAAATGCCAAAACATGGATCAAACATGCACTAGGAGCTAAGCACACATGAAAAGAAATAAGCATAGAAATAATGTATGCGGCTCAAATCCTCCTGTTAACACAGTTAAAACCTCTACTCTACACATGGCTATAATGGCAAGATTAGAAATTGTTTCAAGCTAAGTCAAGTTCAAGTCCAAGCTGGCAATTCCCAAAACATAACTCATCACATACCCAAATCAATCAAAAACATTTTTAAAAAAATGCGGGGCACAGGGAAGTCACCATTCACAAAGTTTCATCAAACCAATCAATCAATCAATCAACTAAAGCTAACTACCAAAAGCAAAAAGAAATCTAAACTATGAAAGCAATACATTTTTTTTGGTCATATGTAAACTCCTACTTCTAACAAGTAGTACAAACCATATGACTGTCCTAAGAAAGCAACAAAACTACACTAGAAAGCAATAAAAACTAAACTAAGAAAGCAATAAAGTTACCTCCCCCAAGCTGGACTCAGAAATGTCCTCATGATGAAGGAAGTAAGGGACTCCTCTCAGTCAGACTGGAGGAAAGTGTCAGTGTCCTCACTGGCACTACCATCATCACCATCATCGTCATCACCATCATCACCACCTGCTCCTCCTGCTCCACTGGTCCCCTCTCCAAGGTTGAAGTGAAACCATGAAGGGTGAGGGCCAGCGGAGGGTACTACGCCGGTACAGACGTAGTGGTCATAGATCGGTACATGGCAAGACGATGATCCCGCTCCAATGTGGCAAACCGATCCATGAACTACTCCTGCTGGTTCTGGAAATTGTTGAACTGGTTTCGCAGCTGGTTCATCTGTACCTGCCACGGGGCAGGGTCTGTAGGTGGTTGTTGTGGAGGCTGGGGCACAAACTACTGGGCCTGGCTTGGCCCAGCATGTCCTGAGGTACCTGCAGAAGAACCTGCACCACGGCCATCCAAAGGCATAAGATAGGATTGCTGATCAGGCAACAATCCGGTCAGTGAAGCATTAGGGAGAGTAACAGAAACTCCCTTGGATGGTCCTATGTACCATCTGATACGCCCCCCGTCACTCAAGTCTAGCCAATCACATTGGCTGAGGTAGGGGACATCCAAGTAGCGGGATCCCATAGCAGGGGTCCTACCATACTCAAAGTTAGCCTTATAGTACCTGCCAACAAATGTCAGAAGACCACCAAAAACAATATTGTTAATGGTAGGTTCACCAAATCAATCGGTACCTGTATAAGTCTTACATTGGGTATGTAAATGCATGGCAAACAGATGAGGAAGATGAAGACGGTAAGGAAATTAAGTTTTAACTTAGTGCCTCCCTAGGCACCACATCTCTCTGGTATGAACTTCGTGCTGTTCATATCGACCAAATATTGTCCCTGCAAGAAAACGGTGAGTAATCCTAGCAGAAGGCTGGTGGATCAGATTAGCCTTTGCATGCTGCCAGTTGGTCAGATGCACACCTGTCAGAGAATACCACCAAGTAACATCATCAAAGCCCTTTGGGGGTCTAGCACGCCCCCAACTGGCCAAACCAAATATTGCCCCAAAATCTTCGATACCAAAGAAACTATGCATACCCATAGATGCCTTGGGGTTAGGCCTGTCAATTTCAAAACTCGACATAAACTCGTAAGTTATGTCGGGATAAGTCGCGGCATCAATACCAAAGAAACTATGCATACCCATAGATCGAAACAATTCCTCAGTCTCATTATGAACACCTAAAGCATGCAATAATTGATGATCTATGAAACGGGTGGGGGTAACATGACGTAATTTATGTTTTTCAAACCGTACCTTTTGCTCCTGTGAACCAAAAGCTACTAACCCGTATGTAGGATCACGTCCCAACCCTTGTGGTTCATTCCTTGAGCTTGCTCCAACCCGTTGCCTCTTAGGTGCCATGGAAGAGTAGTAAAAGTGAAGAGGAATTAAAGGGTATGAGATGAAAGTGGTTGTAATTGAGAGTTATGGTGGGGATCTAAAAGAGGATGGAAAAAGATTGATTTTGGTGAAAATTTGAGTGAATTTGGGTGACTAATGAGGGAGATATAGTAGAGAGAAGTTAGAGAGAAGGTAGAGAAAAATGGAAATTGAAGAGAGAGAAAGTGAAGATAAGAAAATGAGAGGTGAGAGAAAGAAGAAGGAGGAAAGAAAGAAGAAGGTCGTAGAAGAGGAGGGGAAAAAGAAGAAAAGAAAAATAAATAAATAAAAAAAGCTATCCGCCCGGCCCGAAGGCAGAGCACCCGGAAGGGGTTGCTCGCCCGGAGGGTCCGGGCGTGTGGCTTGTTTTTGGTTTTTGAAAAAAACTAAGTGTGGAAAAACAGGTTACGTGCCCGGGACGAGGGCTACACGCCCGGGGTGGGGTTATTCGCCCGGATGGGTCCGGACGAATGGCACTTTGGGATTTTTTTCGTCCTTTTTTCACTTTTTCACCTAAATTGTACCTGTAATCACACCCGAAACACTTGAAAAAAATTCATTAGTACCTCACTCTCCCCTTACCAAAACTAAGAAATGAGCTAGAGTCCCTACTAAACTAAAAAAAAAAAGAAAACAAAGAGTACGAAAACTAAATTAACTACGGGTTGCCTCCCGCAAAGCGCTTGTTTAAGGTCATTAGCTTGACCATATTACCTCATAGCTCATAGGGGTGTGGGTCTCGGAGATTGATTTCTTCAACTAGGCCAATAACATCACCTTCATAGTAGTGCTTGAGGCGGTGTCCATTAACCTTAAATTGTTCTCCTTTCTCGTTCTGAACCTCTACAAATCCGTACTTGCTCACCATAGTAACAATGAAAGGACGGCTCCACCTAGACCTCAACTTTCCTGGGAAAAGCTTCAGTCTAGAATTAAATAACAAGACCTTATCATTTGTTACAAATTCCTTTCTTACAATTCGCTTATCGTGCCATTTCTTAGTCTTCTCCTTATAAATCTTAGCACTATCATAGGCTCCCAATCGAAATTCGTCGAGCTCATTTAATTGAAGTAATCGTTTCTCACCTGCAAGCTTGGCATCCATTTTGAGCTCCTTTACTGCCCAGTAGGCCTTGTATTCTAATTCAACTGGCTAATGACACGCTTTCCCATACACTAACCGATAGGGAGATGTACCGATAGGTGTCTTGAAGGTCGTTCTATATGCCCATAATGCATCATACAGCTTGCTATTCCAATCTTTCCTTGACCTTGCAACCGTTTTCTCCAGGATAGCTTTGATTTCTCGATTTGAAACTTCCACCTGACCACTGGTTTGTGGATGATATGCTAATCCTGTACTGTGGTAAACACCATACTTCTCCAGCAGTTTATCTAGCCTTTTCTCATGGAAATGCTTTCCCCCGTCACTGATGACAGCTCTAGGGACTCCGAACCTGGGAAAGATAACCTGCTTGAAAATCCTCAAAACAGTGTTAGAATCACAATGGGGGGTAGCAAGAGCTTCCACCCATTTAGAAACATAATCCACAGCAACTAATATGAAACGATTTCCATTGGAGAATGGAAAAGGGCCCATGTAATCAATGCCCCAAACATCAAAAATCTCAACTTCTAATATAGCTGTTTGAGGCATTTCGTGCCTTTGTGAAATATTACCTATTCGTTGGCACTAATCACAAGACATAATGAAAGCTCTAGCATCATGTAGGATAGCAAGCTAATAAAAACATTCAAGGACCTTAAACATCGTCTTAGAAGGTCCAACATGACCTCCATATGGTGATGAATGGCAATGGTGAAGTACACCATAGACTTCCCATTCCGGAACACATTTCCTGTATAAACCATCTGCACACTCACGAAACAAGTTAGGGTCATCCTAAAAGTATCGCTTTACATCATGCAAAAACTTCTTTTTCTGCTGATAAGTCAAATCAGAAGGTAAGACACCCCCTACAACATAGTTAGCAAAATCAGCAAACCAAGGAGAATTTACACACTGCAAACAGATGTTCATCAGGAAAAGAATCATCAATGGGGGTAGAGATCTCCCCATCATCATACCGTATCCTCGATAAGTGGTCAGCTACCACATTCTCTGCTCCCTTCTTATCACGAATCTCAAGATTGAACTCTTGAAGCAACAAAATCCACCGAATAAGTCGTGGTTCGCTTCCTTCTTCCCAGTAGGTACTTAAGACTGCATGGTCAGTGTAAACAATAACTTTCGAACCTACAAGGTAAGCACGAAATTTATCTAATGCATAAAAAATAGCAAGCAATTATTTTTCCGTGGTGGCATAGTTGACTTGAGCTTCATCCAAGGTCTTATTAGCATAATAAATAGCATGTAGGACCTTATCCCTCCTTTGACCTAAACCTGCACCAACTGCAAAATCGCTAGCATCACACATTATTTCAAAAGGTAAATTCCAATCGGGAGATTGTATAATAGGTGCTGAAATTAATGCATTTTTGATCATATTAAAGCACTCAAGACACTCATCAGTGAATTTAAACTCAGTATCTTTCAAAAGCAATTGAGTTAGTGGTTTCGCAATTTTAGAAAATCCTTAATAAACCTGCGATAAAAACCAGCATGACCCAAAAAACTTCTTACCCCTTTTACATTCACCGGAGGTGGCAATTGCTCAATTACCTGTATTTTCGCCTTATCCACCTCAACACCACGCTCGGACACCAAATGTTCCAAAACTACTCCTTCATTGACCATGAAATGGCATTTTTCCCAATTTGAAACCAGATTTACCTGTTCACATCTTTCGAGAACTTTAATCAAGTTAGTCAAACATGAATCAAAATCAGAACCATAAACACTAAAATCATCCATGAAGACTTCCATAATAGACTCTATGAACTCAGAAAAAATGCTCATCATGCAACGTTGAAAAGTAGCTGGTGCATTACATAAACCAAAAGGCATTCTACGATATGCAAAAGTACCATAAGGACATGTAAAAGTAGTTTTCTCCCTATCATCAGGATGGATGGGGATCTGAAAGAAACCCGAATATCCATCAAGATAACAGAAATACTTATTCTTAGCTAATCTTTCCAACATTTGATCAATAAAAGGAAGGGGGAAATGATCCTTTTTAGTTGCAACATTCAATTTTCTATAGTCAATACACATTCTCCATCCTGTAACAACTCTAGTAGGAATCAATTCATTTTTATCATTACGAACAACAGTTGTTCCCCCTTTCTTAGGGACTACCTGTACGGGACTTACCCACTGGGAATCAGGCACCGAGTAAATAATACATGCATCTAGATGTTTAAGACCTTCTTTCTTCACCACCTCCTGCATGTCAGGATTCAAACGACGTTGATCCTGTATACAAGGTTTATGACCTTTCTCTAAATGAATTCTATGGATACAAAAATTAGGACTAATACCAGTCAAATCATCAATAGTATAGCCAATAGCCTTCTTATGAGACTTAAGCACAAACAAGAGTTTATTTAATTGACTATCACTAAGAGAAGCACTAACAATGACTGGGTACAAATCCTTATCATCTAGAAAAGCATATTTCAAATTAGAGGGGAGGTTTCATCTCAGGTTGGGTTACATCTTTAACATAACAAACCTCTTGTGGTAACTCAATAAACTTCCGGCTCTCCACCGGATTTAATTCCTCACCAGTGACATCATGGACCAATTCATCGGCATCAATTGTACCTTCACCTGCACCAACATCAAGACAAACAACGGCCTCCAGAAGATCCTTTGTAGTAGATCGAGGCATATCATCAATAACAATCCCATCAATGACATCAATAACATAGCATGACTGTTCCATCATAGGACTCTTAAGAGCAGCATTAAGATTAAAGGTGACTTTATCATCCCCTACAAGAAGAGTCAAACTACCATTTTTGACATCAATAACAGCACCTGTAGTGTGTAAGAATGGTCTACCAAGTAGAATTGGGATATGAGCATCCTCTTCCATATCTAACACAACAAAATCAACAGGAATAAAGAATTTCCCGACTCTCACCGGGACATCCTCTAAATACCTTTAGGTATTTCACTGTCCTATCTGCTATCGGCAAAGTGATGTTAGTAACCTTTAAAGCACCCATATCAAGTTTTTTGCAAATAGATAAAGGCATGACACTAACACTAGCCCCTAAATCACATAAAGCTTTATCAATAAATAATGGGCCAATATTACAAGGGATAGAAAAACCTCCTGGTCCTTTAGCTTAGGTGGTGACTTGTTTTGCAATATGGCACTGCACTCCTCCGTAAGTGCTACGGTCTCCACCACATTCAACTCACGTTTCCTGCTTAAAATATCTTTCAAAAATTTAGTATAAGTAGGAATTTGAGTTGTCAAATCAATAAATGGAACAATAACCTGCAAATTCTTCACAATATCTAAAAATTTACTGAAATGATTATCATTCTTACTGCTGGTTACCTTGTTCGGAAAGGGTAACCTAACTTGTGACCTCGGGATCGTATCAATCAATGTGTCATCTACCTTCTCCTTAGGTGCTTCAGTTTCCTTAGCTGGAAGTGTCTCCAAATCTTCAATCACCACATCACTGGTTTTCTTAGCTCCACCTGCAACATCAGAATTAGCATCATCCGTAGGCATTTTCGGGCCTTCATAAGCAGTTCCACTCCTCAAAGTAATGGCATTGACATGGTCTCTCGGGCGATTCTGTGATGCCTGTGATACTGGAGGTGTAGGTTGTGATTGAAGGTGGCCTGGTTGCCTTTGAGCAGTTGATTGTGCAACCTGAGCTATTTGAGTCTCCAGGTGCTTGTTGTGAGCCTGCATTGCCTCCACCATATTTTTCTGCATCTGCAACATCATAATTTTCAGCTCTGAAATTTCACCACTAAGTTGAACTGGCAATGGTGGTGCCGATAATGGTGGCCTGCTGAAACCTGGTGGGTGTGGTGGTACATATCTCTGCATCTGCTGTGGTGCCTGGTGAGGTGATATAGCTTGCTGAGGATTTTGTACATTGTTATTGTTCTTATAGGAAAAGTATGGGTGATCCTTCCAGCCTGGATCATATATATTGGAAAATGGGTTGTTCTTGTAGGCTTGAAAGGCACACACTTGCTCCACTGAACTGGTACATGACTGGGAACTATGACTGAATGAACCACAGGAATCACAGAAAGGGTCAGTGCATCCCGAAAGTGCAGCTACAGTTGATGGTGAAGGAGCTGTAGTACCAATCTTATCAAGCTTCTGACTTATGGCATTGACCTGTGTAGCTAAACTCTCATACTTATCATCAACTACAAGTTTTCCACCCTTCTTGGAATGCCCTCTAAGGTTACCAAACTGTGAATTATGAGTGGCAATTTCATCAATCAGTTCATATGTGGCATTGACCTCCTGGTTCATGAATCGACCATTAGCAGCAGAATCTAACAAAGCTCTACTCTCATTACCCAAACCATTGTAGAATGATTGAACCAAAAACCACTTCTCAAGTCCATGGTGAGGACACATTCTCAATAACTCCTTGAACCGTTCCCAAGCATCATAAAGTGACTCATCTGTTTTTAGGTTGAAATTAGTAATTTGACTCCTCAATAAAGCAGTTCTTTGTGGTGGATAGTACTTCCTCTGAAAAGCAAGAGCTAAGTCTTCCCAACAAGTAATTGTAGCCATATTAAGATCATCTAACCAGGTTCTAGCCTTGTCCTTCAATGAAAATTGGAACATTCTCCTCCTAATGTAATCCTTAGAAATGTTCATTTGCTTGATAGTATCACAATATTGAAGAAAATTCTGCAAATGTAAATTCGGATCCTCCTTCAATGTCCCTGAAAACTGAATTCGTTCAACCATATTCACAAGGGCCGGTTTTAGTTCAAAATTAGTAGCATCGGTATCGGGTACTGAATAACCTCCAGCCATAAACTCCGTACTAGGCAAGGAATAGTCTCTCACTGAACGGGCCGCAGGTGGCGGTGGTGGAGGTGGTGGTCCTTTACCCTGTCCTTCTCCTTCGGCAGCCATTTCGACCTCTAAATACCCTTCAAACAACAGGTTAAAGGTGAACTCGAAAAACTGAGACAAATTAGAAACGGTTTCCTCCACGGATCGAGGAAGAAAAATTCGGCATCTACTACGTCTCAACTGCTTCAAAAATACTTGCTCGGGCTCAAGGAAAATGAAAATGTCAGGCTCGTGGTCGGTTTGCATAAACCTATAAACCTGACAATATGCAACTCCGAGCAATAATGAGAAACTGTCTCAAAGAACCAAAAAGTTCTTTGAGACTAAGGAAAATTAAAAAAAAAAAAAAAAAAAAAAAAAAAAAAAAAAAAAAAAAAAAACAGGCTAAACCCGAAATAAAGAATTAAAAATTGCCTCCCCGGCAACGGCGCCAAAATTTGATGAGGCTATCGCACACCTATCAAAAATAAACCTAACCACTGTAACTAATATAACTAGGGAAGTAGGGATCGAATCCACAGGGAAGCAATTAAACATATTAGTTCTAAAGAGTCTAGACTGTGCAAAGGGCCTTTGAGTGACAGTTGTGATCAAGAAATTAACTAGAATTAGAGCTAAATTGATTAAGAAATTTAATTAATGACTAAATCTAGGACATCGGTTCACCACAGATTAACCAACGAATTGCACACAAATAATTAATTAGACTATCAATTTCCTTGAATTAAGGTCCACTAATTCTCTCGAATCTAGTCCCCTTCAAAACTCCTCTAATGGCTCTCGCTCACTTAGACGCGTTTAACCTATTGTCCTTATGATCTAATTATGGTAATCTTACCTCTCGGCATCGATTTCAACAATATCAAACTAACAACTAAACCTGACCAGTATTTAATTGAAAGCAATAACAATTGACAAAAGGAATTCAAGCACATTAATAGTTAAACTAATATTTAAGAGCAAAACATCACCAATTAATCCATGGATCCCCTAGTCCTAGAAAAGGAACTACTCACTCATAATTGAAAGAACAAAAACTAAATCGATAAAAACAATTAAAGTCCTAAACATGATTAAACTAAACAAAACCAACAATAATCAAGAAATTAAATCTAAACATAAAATATTAAAACTAAGAACATAAATTGAAAATAATAATAAATATTAATTAAGAACAAGAATTGAGATTGAAATAGAACCTGAATATTATTGATTGAAAGAATGATAAGAATTCTACACTTTTAGAGAATTTTAGAGTAAAACAAGGGTTCTAAAGTAAAAGAGGCGTAAATGACAAATTAGGAGACTAACCACTTAAGTACTCCCTAATTACGCTCAAAAACACGGAAAAAACCCCTTTAGAGCCACCAGCCCGGAGGGGTCCGGGCGTGCAGCCCTCACCCGGGAGAACAGCCTCGGTCCGGGCGGGTAGCTTGCTTTGGCTCCCTTTCTCGGTTTTTGCTCGTTCTTCCTTAATTACTTCTTTAATTCTTCGTTTTAACACTTCTACTCTTCGGTTAAGCTTCCCAAATGACTTCAACTCTTCATTAACTTCTTCAAGTGCTTCAAAAGGCTCGGAAAACAAAGATAAATCATCGATTCCTGTAAAATCTAATAAAAGCACAACAAACACCCGAAATGGCAAAAGTTAGTAGAAATGGCTCAAAAGAGTCGTATTAGAGCTAAAAATCAATCGGGATCGGGGGTAAAATACATAAAAAATATCAACTTCTCACTTTCTAAGACATTATTAGAGGAGGCATAGAGAGAGACTTGTTTGGTGTGTTCAGGAAATTTCATGGTGTTATTTTCCTAACGCCTATGTTAGTCATACATATCAGGAGCACAAAGACGAACAAAACCCTTGAAGGATTCTACCTGACAACATCCTACTACAGGAGAGGGCGGATGCCAAAAAGAGAGCAGTTCAGATGGTCAACTTGATTCAGTAGGCAGGCGGCCAACCCCAGCGTCACCCAGCCCCACCAAGAACTGAGCCCCCGAGATATAGTTATGCTGGTTGTTCCTCCTCCACCTTCGATATGACTCCCCTGATGAACCGAATCTTTGGTATGCATCTCTATAACCAACAGAGGTTTGACAGGGTCGATCATTCAATTAGTGGAATCCGTTCTGATGTTGATTTGTTCCAGTGAGTCCAGTGGATAGAGCACATGAGCAATGTTGAGGCTGGGACAATTGAAGGGTTACCGAACCATCCCAACTAGCCACCCACATATGATCCTAGCACCGAGCCTAACTCCTACCGGTATCAGCCGTTTAATGACCAGTACTATCCTACGTACTGAGGACCCGGTCTGTAGAGTTCGGCTTCACTTCCTTCCTCTGTTTTTCATGGTTATTTGTCCCGGGACGGGACAAAATTTGGTTTTGGGGGAAGGATTTCTTTCATGTATTGAACAGGCTATCGCACACCTCTCAAAAATAACTGAACAACTCTAACTAAAATAGCTAGGCAAGTAGGGATCAAATCCTCAGGGAAGCTATTCAATTCTACTAGTTCTAAAAAGCCTAAAGTGTGTAAGGGGCCTTGGTGGAAATTTCAATAAATGACTACTAAAACTAAGAAGACCAAAAATGAAACTAAGAAGACCAAAAATGAAACTAAGGAAATGACAGAAAATTATTGATTAAACTCAATTATTAAAAACCTAGGGCTATCGGTTCACTATGATCAATCAACAAACTCAATTAACGTTCACTAATCAATTCATTGGCATTCATTGAACTAGGGCTCACTAATTCTCTCGAACTTAGGCTCCCTCAAAACTCCTTTACTGGCTCTCGCTCGCATAAATTCGTTTTTGCCTATTATTCAGTGGTCTAATTGTGGTAGTCTTACCTCTCGTCCTCTATTTCGACAATAACCTAACTTACAACTAAATATGGCCACAATTTAATTGCAATCGCTAGAAATCAATAATAGGAATTCAATTAAAAGCCAAGAACTAATTAGAGAACATAAATTAAATTCACACCATATCATAGATCCCCTCACCCTAGAGAAAATGACTACTCACTCATAATTAAGGGAACGAAAACAAAATTAAAATCAAACAACATGATCATGAACAAAGAATTAATTAAAACTTGAATTAAAACTAAATTAATTACTAACAAAACTAAATTAAGAATCAAAATAGCAAAACTAATTAATCTAAACTAAAAAAATAAGAAACTAAAGAGATTCATGAAATTAAAGGAATTGAAAAGCATAAGGAAAGAGATTACCAAAATAATGATTGAATTGCATTAATCGAAAGCTTGAATTGCTGAACAAAGTAATCAATTATAGAATTCTAGAGAGAATATTGGTTTTTGGATTCATAGAGCTAAAAATATTATAAAAACTAGTTAGAGTCATGCCCCCTTTACCTAGAATATATATAGTATTTAGGTTTTATTAAAATAAAACTCACGAGCAGAAATCACGAAGAAGAGTCAAGAAAATGAGAGAAAAACACAACATAAAAAATTCCCCCAACTTGTGCATTTTCGTTTGATTCTGTAAGTTTGGGAGAATATTGCTTTTTGACTCGTTTTAGCCTCCAATGACTTCATAACTCTCTATTACGCTCCTGTAACTTATAAAACAAAACCGAAAACCACGCGTAATAACCGAAAGAGTATAAAATAACCGAAAAAGGTTCTAAAAGTCAACTAAAGATGCTAAAACCGATCCAAAACATAACTTGACATCGAAAGACGATATTTAATCAAAACAAGGCCACAAACTTAACTATTTAGCACAAGAATCAACCGAAAATGAGAGAAAAACACAACATAAAAAATTCCCCCAAACCAAACCTTTGCTCGTCCCAAGCAAAACACAACGAAATTGACTACACCCCATAAAAACAAAGTAGGCATCATAACTCAAGAGAACATCCGAAGACACATGGATCATGGCCAGCCAATCATGCACCCAATTACCGTCCTTCCTAAATACGGGTCAAACAAAACCAACCAAGCAAGTTTAATGAATCGATGACTAGAGTAGCTCATGGGTTGTCACTCCACACAACTAATGATGAGCTTATAACAATGAAGCTCTAACCCTCACCTCCCAACCAAATATGGAATGCAATGCAAAATGTGTTTAAATGCAATATTAAGAACCCGAAACCCACATCTCACACCTCATGCAAGTGTTTGAGGGTATCCACTCATCCTAAATGTCGACTTGGAATGCAATTGATACTCTACAACCTTGACAAAGGATTCACTTCATAATAACCATAGCATGTGCATGAAGATCAAAAAGGCTTTTATAAGCTTGTATCGTGGCTAGGGTGATGGGTAGGATAAAAATTTGGGATAATGTGGTGGAATGCAGGGTATACGCATATAAAATCGAGGAAAATCATCAACATTCTCCAACAGCCAATTCAACCAAATCGAACCAAACTTTTCTTTATTTTTCACATCAACGCCATAAATCTCACAATTCAATCATCAACCACTACTTCACAAACTTTAACCTTCTTTCTTTTTATTTCATCCTTTTTTTTCAACTTTATTATGCTTTCATAAATTTTTACTTTATTTTTCATGCATAATAGGACATAGTTTCACGACTCTTAATGATTTGTTTTTACTTAAAATTCAATAAAAAATAAACATAATCATCACACATACATAACTAGGTCATGAATAAATATGACTTTTTAATTTACTACAACAGCCTACACATTAGTATGCAGAGCCTTATATGTGAAACTTTATAATTTAACTTTCAACAATAACATTTCCAACTATTTAACCATCAATCCATAACACCCTTCAAAACTTTATTTTAACAACACCACAACTACTTCAACTCCCCCAAACCAAGTTTGGGCATATAATGCATTATGTAACAGGGCTAATAGGCTTGTAATGTAGCTAGAATACAAATGAAAGGGATAAAAGCTCAAAACATGGGATCAAAGGAAAATATAAATTTAGGAAATGAAACTCTGAAGCTCAAAAGAAGAAATGAAGGCCTTTTATCCTGCGCAACATACACAAAATCCACAATTAAAGTTACTAGAATCCAAAGTCAAACCCAAGATCATAATTGCACCAGGAACTAAGCACACATGAAAGGAAAATATGAATGAATTTATATTCGAAAGTGGCTCAAATCCTCCCGTTAACATAGTTTAAGTCCAAGACCCAAGCAAGGTTGAGATGAGTTGACCAATAAAAGGAAATCAAGCAATCAAATTCAAGACATAGCCAACAAATCACACATGTGGATTCATCCGTAGTCAAGAGTCATAAAGCTTTCAAAATAAACACAAGGCGTACAGAAATACTCAACTCCAAGAATAAAACTCAACTGGGACACGAATAATCCATTAAGCCAATTCTCTCTAAAACTAAACCTAAGAAAACAGTATAATCTTTTTGGTCACATATAAACTCTCATTCCTAACAAATGGTACAAACCATGCAACAGTCCTAAGAAAGCAATAAAACTAAACTAAGAAAGCAATTAAAAGTAACTAAGCACACAAAACAAAACAAAAGAGAGGTTGGAATGATCTAACCAAACCGGTATTAATTCCTAACAGGAGTCCAACTAAGTACTGAATCAATAATACATCCCGCTCGAAATAAATCCTGAAAAGGAAAAGAAAAAAACAAATGTCCAAAGAAAAAGATAAAAAATAAGAGGAAAAGGAAAAAAATAAAGAAAACAAAGCAAAAATTAAAAAAAAAACTAAGCAAAAATGTACAAAAATACATAAATCCTCCCCCCAAACCAAATTTTTGTCCCGTCCCGGGACAAATTACCACGCAAAACAGAGGAAGGAGGTGAAGCCAAGCTCTACTGACCGGATCCCTAGTACTTAGGATAGTACTGGTCGTAGAACGGCTGATAGGGGTAAGAGGTGGGCTCAATGTTAAGATCATATGTAGGTGGCCAGTTAGGATGGTTCGGGAATCCCTGAACCGTCTCAGCTGCAACATTGCTCGTGTGCTCCCTCCACTGGACTCTATATAGCAAGTCAACATCAGAACGGAGTCCTCGAAGTGAATGATCTATCCTGTCGAACAGCTGCTGGTTATAGAGATGCATGTCATCAAATCGGCTCATCAGGGGAGTCATGTCGAATGTGGAGGAGGAGTGACCGGCATAGTTATGTCGTGGTGGAGCTGGTGGACGCTGGGCCTGGCCGCCTGCTTGCTGGATCAGGTTGACCATCTGCACGGCCCTCTTCTCTGAATCTACCCTCTCCTGTAGTGGGATGTTGTCAGGTGGGATCCTCCAAGGGCTCTGGTCGTCTAGATGCTCCTGGTAGGTGAGGCTAACATAGGCATTAGGCAGGTAGCACCATGAAATTTCCCGAACACACCAAACAGACCTCTCTCCGTGCCCTCGCTGATAATGTATAAGGAAGTTACCAGCTCTCAGGGCAATCGTGTCAAGGTAGGGGTTTTCCTCGACCGGGTTTAGCTGGTGGATATGCTCAGTATGACCTAGAGTGTGGGCCAACCATGTGATCATGCCACCTATATAGATAGTGCCGGTGTTAGTAACCCCCTCTGCTATTTTAGCAATCCGGCGAGCTAGAAAGAACCCGAAGTTATAATGGAGAGGTTGTCTGGCATAGCCCTCGGTCACCATCCATAATAGTCTGATCTCATCAGGGTAAACTTGACCTAACTCTCCTCTAGAAAATAGGCAGTAAACCACAAACCTTAGGAAATACCGAAGGGCAGGATGCTGGACCTCCGATGTTTTGGCAGTGGTAGAAGTGAAGGTGGAGCTGCCATCAGTAATTCTCTCCCACCAGGCTCCCACAAAATACGGTCCCCACTCATGCTCAGCTGTAGACCATACTGCATTTTCGGGGTTCCATAGAAACTTCTCATTTAATTCATCAACATCCATCTCATAGTGTTGCTCGAAGATGGTAAAGCTTGATGTGTGTCTTTCTTTCAGCATTAGGAGTCTCCTGAGAAATATGGAAGTGGTAACTGCATAGGAACTCCAAGGTGAGCTCCCGATATGTGTGAGGGACCTGCTGGGTTTTTCTATCAGGACCGGGCATGGTGGCGTTGATCCAATTTCCCCATCCAATCCAGTAAGCCATTCTCATCACTTGATCGGTGATACCAAGCTTGTCACATGTTTCTTTGTGGAAGAACCGTGTGGATCTGATTGTTCTTTTGGAAAGCTTACCAAGACGTTACTGCCTGTCCTGACGATTCTGAGGTGGTGTTCTGGAGGATGATGGCTGCTTTCCCTTGGAAGCTAAAGAGGATGCCCCGGTTTTCTGAGACTTCTTGGGGCCTCCGCTAAGTAATTTGCCAATTGATTTCCTCATGATCCTACAAAATTTATGCAGGAAAGACAAAAATTAGCATTCCATTGAAGCAAGTCTCGAAACCAAAATCATGCCAATCATGAAAGCATAAAGAAAAATGGGATGTGAAAGCATGATCAAGGAAAGCAAACAAGGCATTGTAGTTATCATAAAATCAAAGATACAACCAAGGTTTTGCGGAAATTTCGGCATGACCCGTTCGTAAAGGCAACAACCCAATGAGAACTACAAAGTTCTAATCAACTAAAGTTAAGAGCTCAACCAAAAGCATTCAAACTTAAGCGTTACTTGCATACTATGCCTCCAAAACCAACATATCCAAGCTCATATTCATAAAAGAGCATAAAGTGCAACACCAAAAACCAACTTCCACCATAATATGAATTCAACCATTGAACAATTAATGCCTTAAAAACATCCAAACAACTTCAATGAGACTTTAAGAATAAGTAGGAATGACTAGTTAAGATAAGCAGCAACTACTAATCAATTTATAAGCATAAAGTTCAATATCAAAGTTGCTAGTAAAAATTCATGAGCAAAGCTAGAATTCTAAGTAAGCAATGAAGTAATCCAAAGCATGATTGTAAGCATTCTAAAGACTTTAAGCATGAATTTAACTAGTTAACACTCCTAATTAACAACAACTTCATGAGTAATCATCAAAAATTTTGATGGAAATCTTACTCAACAATAAAGCAAAAAAACTTCCAATTACTTATAATTAAAAACTCCAAACATGATAATGAAGCATAAAAATAGCTATTAAACACTCATGAACAACAACAATCAAGTTTAGAGTGATCAATTATTTTCGTAATAAAAATACCCAAAAATTGAAAATTCATGAAAACTTCATAAAAATTGGATATAAAGGAATTTATACCTTGGTAGATGATAATAGAGCAAGAAATTTGAAGAAATTTGAAGAAGCAATCCAAAAATCAAGCCCAAAATAGTTTGAATTTTCGATCCCTAGGTTATGCAATTCGTGATTTTGTTTCCAAATTTTAACTCCAAGATTTTGTTTAGAGGAGTGAGAGGAGTGTTGTGTTAAAATTTGAAGTGATTTGGAGTAGTATGGAGTGAGTTATGGTGATATGAAGTTAAAAGTTTTTGGGGTTTTAATGGTGTGAGAGAGGAGGAAGAAGATAGATTGAGAGTTTAATAGTTTAAAAGGTGAAAATAAAAATAATATTAATAATAAAAAGATATAATGATAATAATAATAATAATAATAATAATAATAATAATTAAAAGGCGGCGGCGGTGCATCATCCCGTGGTGGGTTTTTCTCGTTGAACTGTGATTTAACATCTCTTCCTCTTTATCTGAACTATCGGAAATGTTCAACTCAGCAAATAATTGTGTCAAATCAACCAGTGTTCGTTCGGAAAGAATGGTTCTTCGTGATCTCCACTTCCTTCTACGACTCCTCTTGTGCTACGGTCTTTCTGATTCAGGGTCAATCCAAACCGGCATACAACCTAATACCTGCACACAATCGAAACTCGAAACCGAATTGAGAAATACCTCAAAGAACGTGAAGGTTCCTTGAGGTGACAAAATAAAACCGAAAATAAAGACAAGAAAACACTTTAAACCTGACTAATAGAGTTAAAAATTGCCTCCCCGGCAACGGCGCCACAATTTGAACAAGCTATCTCACACCTCTCAAAAATAACCGAACAACTCTAACTAATATAGCTACGGAAGCAGGGATCGAATCCTCAGGGAAGCTATTAAATTCTACTAGTTTTAAAAAGCCTAAAGTGTGTAAGGGGCCTTGGTGGAAATTTCAATAAATGACTACTAAAACTAAGAAGACTAAAAATGAAATTAAGGAAATGACGAGAAATTATTGATTAAACTCTATTAATGGAAACCTAGGGCTATCGATTCACTGTGATCAATCAACAAACTCAATTAACGCTCACTAATCAATTCATTGGCATTCATTGAACTAGGCTCACTAATTCTCTCGAACTTAGACTCCCTCAATACTCCTTTACCGGCTCTCGCTCGCATAAATTCATTTTTGCCTATTATTCAGTGGTCTAATTGTGGTAATCTTACCTCTCGACTTCGATTTCGACAATAACCTAACTTACAACTAAATCTGGCCACAATTTAATTGCAATCGCTAGAAATCAATAATAGGAATTCAATTAAAAGCCAAGAACTAATTAGAGAACATAAATTAAATTCACACCATGATCATAGATCCCCTCACCCTAGAGAAAACGACTACTCACTCATAATTAAGGGAACGAAAACAAAATTAAAATCAAACAACATGATCATGAACGAAGAATTAATTAAAACTAGAATTAAAACTAAATTAATTACTAACAAAACTAAATTAAGAATCAAAATAGCAAAACTAATTAATCTAAACTAAAAACTAAGAAACTAAAGAGATTCATGAAATTAAGGGAATTGAAATGTATAAGGAAAGAGATTACCAAAATAATGATTGAATTGCGTTAATCAAAAGCTTGAATTGTTGAACAAAGTAATCAATTATAGAATTCTAGAGAGAATAATGGTTTTTGGATTCCTAGGGCTAAAAATATCGTAAAAACTAGTTAGAGTCGTGCCCTCTTTACCTAGAATATATATAGTATTTAGGTTTTATTAAAATAAAACCCACGAGCAAAAACCGTGAAGATGAGTCAACCGGACCCTTAAAACCACTAGTACAAAAATTACATTTTGCTGCCCCTTATTTGCTGCGGTTTTTTGGGATTTTATAAAAACCGCAGCAAATAATTAGCTGTGACTGGTAAAGAGTATTATTTGCTGCGGTTATTGTGTAACCGCAGCAAATAATATTTTTTTGCTGCTGTGTACGATTATTTGCTGCGGTTGTTAACCGCAGCAAATAGTTGTTTAAATTTTTTTTCTTTTTCCCTTTTTTTTTTTCCCGTTGGAACTGTTTTTTTTTTTTTTTTTATTTTTTTCTGCCTTTTTGTCCTTCAAACCAAACCCTAACCTAACACTTCTCTCAACTCACACTCACACTCCACGCAGCAAATAACCCTGTTCCCACCATTTTTTTAGGTGTTATTTGCTGCGGTTCTCCAAACAACCGCACAAATAACCCTGTTTCCCACCATTTTTTAGGTGTTATTTGCTGCGGGTTGTGTTGGAGAACCGCAAATAGTTTTTTTTTTTTTTGAATATTTTTCTAAAATGAAATTACGCTCGTAATTCCTAATATCATCCCGCTCCCTGCAAATAATATTCCGCAGCTAGTACCCAATATATTGAAACCGAATTCAGTTCAATTAAATAAATAATGAATTTTTTTTGTATACAACAACCTATAAAGCTTGCCTTAGCCAAACTCAATCAATGCAGCTAGGCAGCTCAAACCAATCCAGCCAAACTCAGCCCCCAAAATTGCAACAAACAACCACAACAATCCAACACCAAACACTGTGAGAATAACAGCCAACACAGCAACCACAAACACAACCAGCAAATCAAAGTTCAATTAATAACTAATGAATGTACTAATTATTCCTAGCTTCTTCATAAACAATGTGTGTACAAGAATGTCGCAACCTTGTCTCGAACCTCGCTTATTTGTGCTTTGCTGAAAGGCCCTTCTCAACCCATGTAGCTTTTGTGCTACCACCTAATAATTACTAATTTAAAACCAGTTGAATTGACATAATTTAAGACGTAATACCAATCAGACAAACCATAAGTGCATGTTAAACGAACAACAGGAACTTTGAACACATCATCAACTAATAAGAACCACAACAACTCATGGCTCATAACACAACAACAGCTATGATGTAGTCATGAAGGTAAGCTCATGTTTTGTACTCTATTTTCAAACAAAAATAAGTTGATTGTGATGAAATGTGGGGGTTTTAAAAGGGGTTTCAGAAGAATCATTAAAAAGGTCAAAATTTCTTCGTGTAGAATTTGCTTTCGATTGAAAAATCCTCCGCAGTCATCTTACTTTGCAAAAACAAGTAAGTCTATAGCATTTGTAGCATATTAATGTTGCTGATGAGATACTCAGTTCAAGTAGTTTTTATAACATACTGATAAAAGCCCCCATCTAAAGATTCAACTGAAACTTGCAGACAATCCACGAGCACAGGTATACGACGAACAATGCTCTCAAATATGTTTTCCATAAACAGAAAAAGAAAAAACCGTGAGTTGACTTTATGAAACCCAGTTTTGGGAGCATTGGTCATCGTTCTGCCATAACACATATAGAATATATGGATATACGGTATAGGAAAAAGATACATTAAAGGCCTGAAATATATTCATGGATCCCTTTACGTTTTTTTCCACAACATAAATTTCCATTATTTTTTTCTCCACCAAATGTCGGCAGCCCAGTATTTGGGAGCATTGGTCATCGCATATTATGCTCGTGAGCCATTTGAAAATTTCAGTTGAATCTTTAGATGGAGGCTTTTATCAATATGTTATAATATACTAGTTGAACTCTATTATCTATCACAACCTGAATATGCTACAAAATGCTATACACTTGCTTGGTCTTTGCAAATTAAGATGACTGCGGGGATGTGTCAATCGAAAGCAATTCTACACGAAGACACTTAATGACAAGGCACTACTCCTGACCTAGTCAATCGAAGTTTGTGAAATATGCTTCTGCACCCTCACAAACTCAAAAACCCTTCTACAAATTTCGCCTTATCATGGCAATGTACATCTATGACCGATCCTTTGACATCTTGTCAACTTAATAACACACAATTGAAGATTCCAACAACAACATGTAATTTAATACTGGTTTGTATAATTCTTTCAAAAATGGTGTTCTTTGCTTTAATAAACATTTAATTACCCACAATCGTTCAGCAATGCTTACTATAATTGAAGAAGCAAATTACGTAGAGTGAGAGATCATAAGGATTTTTTCAAAATCCTGTACAGTTGTTAGATGGGAGGTTGTGTTTGTTTTCCAATAGCATTCGAGTTGTGATTAGCGACTAAGAGCATGTTGGTTCGAAAACTTGGAATGGGATGGAATCCTATACCCTTGGAAATATTCCAACTTTTCATCTTTTCGTCATTAGAGCTCACACCATTCCATAGTACTAGAAAGGGTTAACTTACTATGGACTTGTGAGGTGTTACTATGGATTAGTATTTAATGGAGCTCCAGGTAGCGGATTTGAGTTGATGTTATAATATGGACTAGCAATTCATTTTCATTTCCAATAAAAACACTTTTTCCCCATTCCTTTTGTACCAATTGCTATATTTGAGATATATGTATCTCAGTTTATTGATTGCCCCCTGTTCACTCAAACTTATCTGTTTCCCGCGATTTATTTTATTACACAAAGTATGAAAATAAATATACTAATAGTATTTTAAATTTCATCCTTAACCATTAATGATTTTCATAACATTTTTCAACAAAAAAACAACCAAGCACACTATATGTAAATTAAGACGGCTGGATTGTACGTACTTTGAACTTAGACGGGCAAAATTAAAGCAAGGAAGCTAGTATATCAACTACATAACACTTAACTTCCAACTAACACTTCCACTTGCAATGTACCAACACTAATACATCAATATAATATAACTGTA
>PYUH01000373.1:392397-449111 GCA_016808085.1 Suaeda aralocaspica | reverse complement strand
GTTTGGAGAACCGCAGCAAATAACACCTAAAAAATGGTGGGAAAAAGGGTTATTTGCTGCGGTTGTGTGGAGAACCGCAGCAAATAATCCTTTTTCCCACCATTTTTTAGGTGTTATTTGCTGCGGTTCTCCAAACAACCGCAGCAAATAACCTTATTTTTTGCTGCGGTTAAACCGCAGCAAATAAGTTTTTCTTATTTGCTGCTGCTATAAGTGCTGCGGTTCAAAACCGCAGCAAATAACCGCCAAAAAACCGCAGCAAATCTTGTTTTTTGTACTAGTGAACAGCCACCTGAGCCCGCATAAGCCATTCTGGCTTTGTTCCCTGCGCCCGCAAGTCTTCAGTTTTGGGAATTCTGGAACTGCTGAACTATGTTGCGGGCGCATAGATCAAAATAGTAACTAAGGGCTGCGCCCGCATCTTGCTTGCATGCCTATATTTTGACGATCCTTCTTGTTTCTTCACTCGATTCTTCGAATCTCGTTCGTGACTTTTCGTGACTTGGCACGAATCTCGAGGGAAGTGCTTTTTGACTCGTTTTAGCCTCCAATGACTTCATAACTCTCTATTACGCTTCTGTAACATATAAAACAAAACCGAAAACCACGCGTAATAACCGAAAGAGTATAAAATAACCGAAAAAGGTTCTAAAAGTCAACTAAAGATGCTAAAACCGATCCAAAACATAACTTGACATTGAAAGAAGATATTTAATCAAAACTAGGCCACAAACTTAAATATTTAGCACAAGAATCAACCGAAAATGAGAGAAAAACACAACATAAAACACGTATATCATGTATATATTTGTATATTTGCTTTGCTTTGTTTTATTTTATTTTTATTTTATTTTTCTTCATGTTTTTACCCTTTTTCTTTTGGAGATTGGTTTGTTTCTTTCTTTTTTCAGGATTTATTTCAAGCAGGATGTATTATTGATTCAGTATTTAATTGGACTCCTGTTAGGAATTGATAATGATTTGGTTAGACCATTCCAACTTCTCCTTCTCTTTTGTTTGGTTTGGTGTGTTTACTTAGCTTTAATTGCTTTCCTAGCTTAGTTTTAATGCTTTCTTAGGACAGTTGCATGATTTTTACCATTCGTTAGGAATGGGAGTTTACATGTGACAAAAAAGAATGTACTGTTTTTCTTAGGTTTAATTTTAGAGAATTTGTTTAATGGATTGTTCATGTCCTAGTTGAGTTTTATTGTTGGAATTGACCTTTTTGTACCCTCTGTGCTTACTTTTGACAACTTTATAACGCTTGACTACGGATGGATCCACATGTGTGGTTTGTTGGCTATGACTTGAATTTGATTACTTGATTTCCTTTTATTGGTCAACTCTTTCAAACTTGCTTGGGTCTTGGACTTGAACTGTGTTAACAGGAGGATTTGAGCCACTATTGCATATAATATTATTCATATTTTTCTTTCGTGTGTGCTTAGTTCCTAGTGCAATTATGATCTTGGGTTTGACATTGGATTCTAGTAACTTTAATTGTGGATAATGTGTATGTTGCGCATGATAAAAGGCCTTCATTTCTTCTTTTGAGCCTCAGAGTTTCATTTTCCACTTTTATAATTTCCCTTGATCCCATGTTTTGAGCTTTTATCCCTTTCATTTGTATTTTTAGCCACATTACAAGCCTATTAGCCTTGCTACATAATTCATTATATGTCCAAACTTGGTTTGGGGGAGTTGAAGTAGTCCTGATGTTGTTAAAGTAACTTTTGAAGGTTGTTATGATGGATTGATGGTGAAATAGTTGGAAGTATTATTGTTAAGAGTTATTTCATTTTAAAGTTTCACATTTAAGGCTCTGCATACCAATGTCTAGGCTGTTGTGGTTAATTAAAAAGTCATATTTTATTTATGCCCTAGTTATGTATGTGTGATGATTATGTTTATTGTTTATTAAATTTATAAGCAAAAACAAATCATTAAGAGTCGTGAAACTAAGATTTATTGATGTGATTATTGATAGGATATCACCAGCCACACAAGGGATATAAACTAGCTCGTTTTTCTCTAAAGCAAAGCACCAAGAAAACGATCTAGGTCAAATAATTTTTATGAATTGATTAAAGCTACGCACCCTCAATTCTTAATATTATCCTCACAAGAGTCTAAAGCTTAAGCACCAACTCTCAATATGCTCGAATTTTCCTCACACTCGAAAAATTCTCACACTCGTTTTTTTTTTTTTTCTAGGAAACAAATAAAATTTAAACAATAATGTTTATTGATCTCTATAATCTAAATTTTACAAACTAATGTTAAGACCATTTATAGGCATAATCATCAACAAAATCCTAACAAAACTAAGCTAAAACACACGCACAAACATAGGGAAAATCATCCCACCCTAGTGACTCATCTATGACTCACAAGATATGATTACCACATTAGCACTACATGTCATTCTCATCTTGCTAACATAACTCTAACAAATTATATCTAAACAAAAAATATCCTAACAAATTTTCTAAGACCTTGATAAAAAAGATAATCGACAAATTACAACCAGAATTACATAAATGATCTACCAAAACCTATGAAAAATCGTCAAAATTGAAGCCACACAAGCATGTTCCAAATTTACGCAATTTTTGTGTTTTTCTTCAAATCTTCAAGAAACCTTTCAAGATTCAATCTTTTAATCAAGAAACCTTTACGAAGTCATTTTCCATGTGTTTAAGGCTGTAAATGAAGATTAAGACACTTCAAGAAATGAAAGAATCAGTGCCTAAAATAAGAAAAACCCTATCAAGTGAAGTGGGAGTAAACTTATAGGCAAAACCCTCTTATTCCCCTAATTTCGCCTTTCTTTCCTTTGCTTCAAATGATCAAGTAAATTCGTGTGTCACCATACACACCCATGATGATGACTTTGAAGATCACAAAAGCCTTGAATCTCCATAAGCTATTATTTCCTCCATACTTGCATCATTATTAGAAGCCATTATCAAACCTTCGAAGTTATCACCTTGATTCGCTTCATGCTTCTCTTCTTCAAAAGAGTTTGTCCTCAAACCTCGAAGTTGATCATCAGGAACATAAGGAGAAAAATCACCAATGTTGAATGTAGCATGAACACCATATTTTCCTGGCAATTCGAGTTTATATGCATTGTCCCCTATTTTGCTCACGCTTTTGAATGGTCCATCACACCTAGGCATTAGCTTGTTTTTCCTTTGATTAGGAAATCTTTCCTTCCTTAGATGTAACCATACCAAATCTCCTTCCTTGTATGTGTGTTTGATTTTATGCTTGTTAGCTCTTGTCTTGTAGATATCATTCACATGCTCAATTCTTGCTCTAACCTGTGCATGTAACTTCAGCATGTATTCAATTTTAGCTAAAGCATCTTTATGAACGAGCTCACCTTTGGGAAAAGCCACGAAATCAATTGATAGCTTGGGATTTACTCTATAAACAACTTCAAAAGGTGAATGCTTAGTTGCATATGTAGGTGAACAATTATAAGCAAACTCTGCATGAGCTAACTTCAAGTCCCAATCTTTCTATGTCTTGCTTACCAACCCACGAAGTAGCACGCCTAGTGTTCAGTTTGTGACTTCAGTTTGACCATTTGTTTGTGGATGATAAAACGTACTGAAGAGTAATTTCATCCCTATCAAACGGCGCAATGACTTCCAGAAATAACTCATGAATTTCGTGTCCCTGTCACTCACAATTGTTTTCAGCACCCCATGTGACCTTACAATGTCTCGAAAATACAAGTCAGCAATATTCACAGCATCATCAGTCTTGTGACAAGGTATGAAATGAGCCATCTTTGAAAACCTGTCAACCACAACCATTATAGCATCCTTTTACCTTGCAGTTCTAGGCAAACCAACTATAAAATCCATAGAAATATCATCCCAAGGGGCTTGTGGCACTGGCAATGGTGCGTAGAATCCTTGATGGAAGGATGCCTTTTCTTTCTGACAAATAGCACACTGTGAGATAACTGCTTCAACATCTGCAATCATTCTAGGCCAATAGAAATGTTCCTGCAACATTGTTAATGTTTTTGTAATGCCAAAATGACCTGCAATTCCACCCCCATGCGCCTCTCTGGCGAGCAGTTCACGAATACTACACGTAGGGATGCAAAGTAGATTCCCCTTGAATAAGAATCCATCACGTAGCACATAAGACCCCATTGACCCCTTCGTAATTTGTGAATAGATAGGACCAAATTCGCCATCTTGCTCATAATACTGTATAATTAACTCCAAACCAAGCAATTTGAAATTAAGAACATCAATTAAAGCATACCTCCTTGATAAAGCATCAGCAACCACATTAGATTTGCCTTCTTTATACTTTTATGAAAAGTGAAAAGATTGCAAAAATTCAACCCACTTAGCATGTCTTTGATTGAGTTTATGTTGGCCATTGATATGCTTCACAGCTTCATGATCAGAATGCAATATAAAGTGACTTGGTCACAGATAATGACTCCATTGATCCAATGCTCGAACAATAGCATAGTATTCCTTGTCATAGGTAGAGTAGTTCAATCTTGCTCCATTCAATTTCTCACTAAAATAAGCTATAGGATGCTTACCTTGAACCAACACTGCACCACTTCCCACGCCACTAGCATCTGTCTCAACTTCAAAAGATTTTGAAAAGTCTGGTAAGGCTAGAATAGGAGCTTGACAAAGCAACTTCTTCACCAGTTCAAATGCCTTTTGCGCATCTTCAGTCCATTCAAACTTCTCTTTGTTCTTCTTAATACACTCAGTCATAGGAGCTACTACAGAAGAGAAATTCTTCACAAATCTTCTATAGAAAGAAGCTAAACCATGGAAAGCACGTACCTCTGTCACAGATTTCGGAACTGGCCATGTTTTAATAGCTTCAACTTTCGAAGGATCAACTGAAACACCATTCTTAGAAACAATGTAGCCTAGAAAAGTCACACTAGTTACCATGAACGAGCACTTTTCGAGCTTAGCATACAACTTCTGCTTCCTTAAAGTTTCGAACACTTCTCTTAGTTGCTGCAGATGAGCTTCAACACTTGCACTATACACCAGTATATTATCCAAATAGACAACCACAAACTTCCCAATGAAAGGCTTCAAAACTTCATTCATTAGCCTCATAATAGTACTAGGAGCATTAGTAAGACCAAAAGGCATAACTAACCACTCATAGAGACCTAGCTTGGTTTTGAATCTTGTCTTCCATTCATCACCCTCCTTCAATCGAATTTGATGATAACCACTCCTCAAATTAATCTTAGTAAACACTTGTGAACCAAATAATTCATCTAATAAATCATCTAGACGAGGAATAGGAAACCTGTATTTGATGGTGATGTTGTTCACAGCTCTAGAATCAATGCACATTCTCCATGATCCATCCTTCTTAGGAACAATTAATGTTGGCACTGCACATGGACTCAAACTCTCCCTGACATACTTTCTTGCCATTAACTCTTCAATCTGACGTTGAATTTCCTTAGTTTCTTCTGGATTGCACCTGTAAGTTGGTATATTAGGAATCTGAGCTCCGGGAACCAAGTCAATCTGATGTTCAATTCCTCTGATTGGTGGCAACCCTGGTGGCAATTCATCAGGAAATATATCTTGAAATTCCTGCAATAAGGGGCGCAACTCACGAGGGATACTCGTTGCTTTCTCTTGTACTTCCTTAGCCATCAACACATAGAACTTCTCACAATTCTTCACCTCTTGCACCATAGCCTTCTCATCAATCAGCAAAACACCCTTTTTGTTACTCACATCTTTCGAAAATTTCGAGCCCTCTAAAGGTTTCAACGCAACTGGTTTACCCTGTGCCTGCTTTCTAATGATATATAAATTTGTTCTACCATCAAACTTCAAAAATTCTTATACTGCCATGGTCTCCCAAGCAATATATGGCACGCATCCATAGGACATACATCACAAAGAAATTGATCATCGAAATTACCAATTTTAAAACTAACCAGAGCTTATTTTTTCACCTTGACATCACTTGTATTACTGAGCCAATGTAACTTGTAAGGCTGAGAATGTTCAGTGGTAGGAATCTCCAGTTTGTCAATCAATACAGTAGAGACCACACTAGTGCAACTACCTGAATCAATGATCAGATCACATAACCTCCCTAGCACATTTTTTGGTGACAAAAATCTTTTCTCTCTAATTCTCTATAGGTGGCGCAACTTTGGATTGCAAAACACTTCTGAGAACTAAACCCTGGCCATCCACTTCAGGAGTAATTTCTTCAACATCTTCTCCCTGAGTGTCATAAATCATGCCATCTTCTTATTGTTGACATTCATTCTCCTCTTCTTCAAAGTCTACATTATCCGCCCAATTTTGAGTAGTATGAACTCTTGAATTTGGACAATCCTTCTAAATATAACCTTGACCTTTGCACTTGAAGCATGTACGCTGATCAGGGTTTAGAGGTTTAGTAGCAGAGCCTTTATCCTTGATATACGGAGGAGGTTTAGAAGTGGAATCGAAATTTTTGCTTACAAGGAACAACGGCACCTTCTTTCTTTACAAAGGGTTTCAAAAAAGTGACTGTTTTCTTCGAAAATTACTTCTCAACCTTTGATACAACCTTGCAAACCTCATCAAAAGTCTAGTATGGTTGTAATTCCACCTTTTCTCTAATTCTCTCATCTAGACCTGCAACGTAATGAGCAACTTGATGATCCTCCTTTTCTTGTAGATCGCAGATGGTAATCAAGTTGAGGAATTTAGATGTATATTCTTCAACTGATTTTCGATCCTGCTTCAAAGTATGCATCTTTATGAAATTTCCTTGCTCGTAATCCTAAGGAAAAAAACGTCTCCTCATCTCTTTCTTCATTTTTGTCCAAGTTGATACTTTAGACTTCCCATCCTTCCTCCTTTTCCTTCGCATAGCTTCAAGCCATAAACTAGCTAAGCCAGTTAACTTCAGTTCTGCAACTTTATATGATTTCCGATCATCATACTCCTTATATTTGAAAATTCTTTCAATTCTTCTTAGCCAATCCAAGAACTTTTCAGGATCCAGACTTCCACTGAATTAAGGGTTATCTAGCTTAATATTTCGATCATCATCCTTAGACCTATCCTTCTTTTTGCGCCTACTCACAGGTTCGTCATTGCTAGAACTTGATGAGTACCTCTTTTTGGGTTTGCGAGCACTTCTTGAGCATGATTGCTCATCACCAGAACTAGAACTTGACTCCCCTTTGTTTCTGTCCTTAGATTTGATAGGTGACTTCAATTTCTCGGCAAAATCTTTAATGGTGGCCTCAAACATAGCCTTCAACTCCTCTAAGTCTTTGCGCAATTCTTCCGTAGTAATCTTAGGAGTATTCACTTCATCAGCTAACATGATTGCACTTGTTTAAACAATGAAATTATGCAATAACCTTGAGGATTATTGTCCTCTCAACGAAAGCACCAAAAGTTGATGTGATTATTGATAGGAAATCGCCAACCACACAAGGGATAGAAACTAGCTCAATTTTCTCTAAAGTAAAGCACCAAGAAAACAATCTAGGTCGAATAATTTTTATGAATTGATTAAAGCTACGCACCCTCAATTCTTAAAATTATCCTCACAAGACTCTAAAGCTTAAGCACCAACTCTCAATATGCTCGAATTTTCCTCACACTCGGTTTTGTGTTTGTTTTGTAGAAAACATATAAAACTTTAAACAATAATGTTTATTGAACCCTATATTCTGAATTTTACAAACTAATGTTGAGACTATTTATAGGCATAATCATCAACAAAATTCTAACAAAACTAAGCAAAAACTCACGCACAAACATAGGAAAAATCGTCCCTCCATAGTGACTCATCTATGACTCACAAGATAAGATTGCCACATCTGCACTGCATGTCATTCTCATCTTGCTAACAAACTCTAACAAACTATAGCTAAACAAAAAATATCCTAACAAACTTTCTAAGACCTTTCTAAACAAGATAATCAACAAATTACAACCAGAATTACACAAAAATATGATCTACCCAAATCTATGGAAAATCGTCAAAATTGACGCCACACAAGCATGTTCCAAATTTGTGCAATTTTTGTGATTTTCTTCAAATCTTCAAGAAAAATTTCAAGATTCAATCTTTTAATTAAGAAAAATTCAAGAAGTCATGTTCCATGTGTTTAAGGCTGTAAATGAAGATTAAGACACTTCAAGAAATGAAAGACTCAATGCCTAAAATGAGAAAAACCCTATCAAGTGAAGTGGGAGAAAACTCATAGGGAAAACCATACACACCCATGATGATCAAGTCAATTCGTGTGTCACCATACACACCCATGATGATGACTTTGAAGATCCCAAAAGCCTTGAATCTCCATAAGTTATTATTTCCCCAGACTTGCATCATTTTTAGAAGCCATTATCAAACCTTCGAAGTTATTACCTTGATTCGCATCATTTATTATGTATGAAAAGTAAAGAAAAAAATTGTAAGAGCATAATAAAGAGAAAATAAAGGATAAAAAAAAGAAAGAAGTTTTGAGTTTGTGAAGTATGGTGTTGGTGTGAAAAATAAAGAAAAGTTTGGTTTGATTTGGTTGAATTGGATGTTGGAGAATGTTAATAATTTTTGAAGTTGTTTATGATTTTCCTTAGTTTTATATGCATATACCCCGCATTCCACCACATTATCTCAAATTTATCCTACCCATCACCCTAGCCACGTTACAAGCTTATTAAAATCCTTTTTGATCTTCGTGCACATACTATGGCTATTGTGAAGTGAATCCTTTGTCAAGGTCGTGGAGTATTAATTGCATTTCGAGTCGACAATTAGGATGAGTGGATACCCTTAAACACTTGCATGAGGTGTGAGATGTGGGTATCGAATTCTTAAAATTGCATTTATATACATTTTGCAATGCATTCCATATTTGGTTGGGAGGTGAGGGTTAAAGCTTCATTGTTATAAGCTCATCATTAATTGTGTGGAGTGACAACCCGTGAGCTACTGTAGTCATCGATTCATTAAACTTGCTTGGTTGGTTTTGTTTGACTCGTATTTAGGAAGGACGGTAATTGGATGCTTTATTGGGTGGCTTTGATCCATGTGTCTTCGGATGTTCTCTTGACTTATAATACTTATTTTGTTTTATGGGTTGCAGTCAATTTCGTTGTATTTGCTCAGGACGAGCAAAGGTTCGGTTTGGGGGAATTTCATATACGTATTTTATGTTGAGTTTTTCCCTCATTTTCAGTTGATTCTTGTGCTAAATAGTTGAGTTTGTGGCTTTGTTTTGATTAAATATCGTCTTTCGATGTTAAGTTATGTTTTGGAACGGTTTTAACATCTTTAGTAGACTTTTAGAGCTTTTTTACGGTTATTTTATGCTTCCTCGGTTATTACGCGTTGTTTTTGGTTTGTTTTATATGTAACAGGAGCGTAATAGGGAGTTATGAAGTCACTATAAGCTACAACGATTCAAAATGTGATTGCCTCGAGATGCGTGCCAAGTTACGAGAAGCCATGAACGAGATTCGAAGAATCGAGCGAGGAAATAATGAAGATTGTCATTTATGAGCTCACGTATAATAGATGCGGGTGCAACCCTTTAAGTCCCTTTGATCTATGCGCCCGCAACATAGATTAGACTTTCCACAGATTGCAAACCTGAAGACTTGCGGGCGCAGGGAACAACTATGTTTTGACCAATGCGGGTGCAGGTCGCACGGTTTTTGATCCGATCGGCTTTCCTTCGCGGTTTTTGCTCGTCGGTTTATTATAATTAAAACCTAAATCCTATAAATACTCTATGTATATGGGGCACGACCCTAACTAGTTTTTAGCATATTTTTAGACTTAGGAATCCAAAAAATACTTCTCTCTCTATAATTTTCGAAGCAATTATTTTGTTCTTGACGATTCGATTTTCAATTAATGCAATTCAATCTTTCCTTTGGTAATTTCTTTCCTTTTGCTTTTCAATTCTTTTTAGTTTAATATTTTGTTAATTTAGTTGTTTAGTTTAATTTCTTAGTAATTAAATTCGTTTTAATCCTAGTTTTAATTAGTTTATGTTCATGGATTTGTTAATTGAATTTGTTCTTGTTTTAGTTTCTTTAGCAATGCGTGAGTAGTCTTTTTCTCTAGGGCTAAGGGGATCTATGATCATGTTGTAAATTTATTTTATGTTCATTGATTAATTCTTGGTTTTTTTTTATTGAATTCCTATTATTCATTTCTATTGATTGCAATTAAATTGTAGCCAGATTTAGTTGTGAGTATGTATATAATGGTGGTTACGAAAGGAGAAATTGATATGAACTTTACTATATAAAACAGAAGGAGCACCAAGTGCACGTATCTTCAATGGTCAACCCCAAGAATATTGGATGGTCGTACTTGCCTGAATTTCAACCTTACATAAGTTTGCAGCACTTAATTTTCTAGTAAGCTAAAACAATTATAATAAGACATTATATGCTCAATTATCATCATTTACAATACATTGGATATAGCATTTCCCAAATTACAAATTACAAATTACAAATACCAATAATCAAGGACGCCGCACCTCACTCTCATGTTCCCTCTCTAATCTTGACAAACCCCAAAAATCTACTTAAAAATCACAACAACCAATTTTTGATTTTTTACCTAATTAATCAAACATAAAAAAAAAATACTAGTATTACAAAAATAGGAAATATAATACGGAGTAAATAGTTTCATAAATTTCCCTTTAAAAAGTTTCATTATTTCTTTCTCTTTTTTAATTTAATTTTTTTTTTTTTGCCTTTACATTATAAGTGAAACAATAATACAGTACAGTAGCTTTCACTTTTCAGCATTGAATTGAATATCTGTTTGGAAATATCCCAATAAAAAAAAAATCAAATAAAAAAAAAACCACTCATCTTCTTTGTTTTTCTTTTCAGCAAAACGACGAAATTTAACAACCAATTTTTCTGTTTTTTTTTTTGTTTTTTTTGTTTTTTTTTTATTTCCTCTTTCTTTCCTCTCTGTCTTCAGCTGTTTTGCGATTGGATCTGAAAATTAATTAAAGTAGCAAGAAGAAGCAATAAAAAAGAGAAAATCAAAATTAAAAATAAAAAATTTTAAAAAAATAAATAAAAATTAAAAAGATTTCTCACTTTTCTATGTTTAGCTCTCACTTTCATTCATTCACTCACATGATCAGTCCTTTTCTTCGCATTCCCATATCACTCTCTTTCCCAGGTACCCTCTCTTTCTCTTCTACTATTTAATTTTAATTTTAATTTTGTATATAATTTTTATTTTATCTGGGTTTTTTAAGGAGTATGATTTTCCAATTTTTTTGGGTGTTTTTGGGTTAAGAATGAAGTTTATGATTGATTGTGAAATGGGGTTTTCATGCATTGCCTTGGACGTAATCTTTGGTATAATTCTTGGAATATACTGTTGCTTTTTTTTTTTTTTTTTGTTTTGTTTTGTTTTTTGTTTTTTTTTTAATGCTTGAGAAAATGGGTTTACTTTGGTGTTTTTGCTGATGAATTTTGGATAGGATTTCATAAATGGGTCATAATGATATGTTTCATTCTTGATATTTATAAGAATTTTCATTGAATAATGTTATTTTAGTTAAAAGGGTATTATATGATATGATATGATATGATATGATATGATATGTTGTGTTATTTGGGTTTTTGTTAAATTGATTAAATTTTGCCAATAATTTAGATTGCTTCAGAATTAAATATGTTAACTGTTCAATGATTGGAATTAGACAAGAATCAATTTGTTGAACTGGGTTTTTACTGTGACAGGGTGTTAGAAAAGCATCTAATCCATATATGGATTCTGTTGGTGATACTATAACTCTAATGAAGAAATCTCAGAATAATTCTGCCAAAACATCTGTTTCTCCTTTAGGAGACTCTTTTGTCACTCAATCTAAACTTTCGGAATGTTCGTCTGCTGTTGGTAATCATGTTACGAAATCAGTCCACCATCAAAATGGGGTTCTGAAAAGCGAGGTTTCTGGGTTCGAGTCCAAATGTTGTATTAGTCATCCTGTGGATGATTCCAAGACCTATGATTTGAAACAGTCAGCAGGTGGGGGTGTGGGTGCCGGTGCCGGTGCTTCAAAGGTAGGCCAAGGTGTGGATGATGGGCAGATAAGAAACCCATTGCACCGTCAATCTGGTATTACGTCTTGTGCTAGTCCTCAAAACAGTTTTCACTCGGCCACTCAGTCAATTGAGACCAAAGACAGTTTCACCATCACAGAGACAAGTGAATGTAAAAGTAGTATAGAGAAATTGGGTGATGTTGGTGATGTTAGTCAATCTTTTGATTTGGTTGAGAGTAGGAAAGTGAGTAGTAATTACAGAGAGAGTACTGGCAGTGATGTTAGCGACGAAAGTAGCTCAAGTAGCATGAGTAGTGCCAAGTATAAGCCTCTCAAAGTCAATGATGCCAGATGGATTGCAATTCGTAAGGCTCAATCGCATTATGGGGTGTTGCAATTGAATCACTTCAGGCTTCTGAAGCAATTAGGATGTGGAGACATCGGCAAGGTGTATCTTTCTGAATTGGTTGGAACCAGAACTCATTTCGCTATGAAAGTCATGAACAAAGCAGCGTTAGAGGGTCGAAAGAAACTTCTGAGGGCTCAAACTGAGAGGGAGATTCTTCAGTCTCTTGATCATCCGTTCTTGCCCACGTTGTATACCCATTTCGAAACAGAGAATCATTCTTGTTTGGTGATGGAGTTCTGCCCTGGAGGTGATCTGCACTCACTAAGGCAAAGACAACCTCATAAATGCTTTCCTGAGCATGCGGCCAGGTGAGATATTCATATTTCTGGCAATCTTTGCTTCTTGTATTCTTTAGGCTCAAGATAATTTTGTTGACTTGGTGTCTTTAATTCATGATTGTTCAACTTCAATAGTCCGCCTTGTGAAATTATCTGATCACTGATGAATGAAATATAAAAGGTATTTTCTAGGTTGTTGACTTTGTTGTCTTCTCCTATTCACTAAGGCTGTTGTCTTCACCTATTCACTAATACAAGTCAAACTTCATATGCTACGCAGACATCTACATGCCCATTTTTATGTTTATGAACATGTTCATTAAAAATTAATATGGAAGTGATCAAATTACTAAAATCTGGTTGAAGGATTGCTATCTTTTATTGATATATTGAACTCAACTGGAACTCACTGCATTCTTAGCAGCTATATACTTCAAGGCGGAAGATTTTTTTTATTAATAACTTTTTCCCCTGGAAAGATGGTTATTAGAGGTGTGTGCATCTTCGGTTATCTAAGTGAGAATTCTGATCAGGCATGAGAGGAGATGGCAATAGTTGGTATTTACATTAAAAAACTAGTGACTTTACTAGGTGATACTATTCTCTTTTCGAGGATACTTAACTTTGTGGTCTTTGTAGATATATGTAGAAACCGAAATCATGGGAAAATAAGTACAAGAATCTTCTGTTGTCTCATCTATACTTTTAGATTTTGGTTGGATGAGCTGAATGTGAATATGATACATTGGTCTGTTGGGACAGAGTCTGAACCATGATGGTACAGGCATCAGTAATTATCTCGTTACTTCATGTAGCAACTTTAGTCTAATGTGATGAGAGGGCGGGAAAGGCATTAGGAAACATCATGCTTTAAGAATCATGGCATTGTGTACTACGATTTTCAGAAGACGTATGATAGTGATGGGATAGCCTTGCCCTATATCTTGTTTGTCAGGCTTGATTGCCATCCAGTGCATCCACGTTTTGCTCATTTAAAGGTCTTTTGTTTCATAAGATGCTCCTTTTAAATTTCTATTTCTTGTCCTTGACATCTATTGTTGGTACTTGGTAGATCTCTCTGTAAAATCAAGTATAGCTACATAAAGGATGGATGCATTAATAAATGATGTAATTATATAACAGTGTCTTGTGTGGCAATTTGTGGACCGTGTTGGATGATAGATGTCCAGCATCCTCCCACCAAAAAAAAAAACTATATAATGTTAAGAAGCATTAAGAATGCTATTGGCCAACTCACAGGCTCTTAATTGTGTCTTGGTTTGAGTAATTTCTCTTTAAACTTTGTCTGACTAGTAACTATAACCATGGTTTCATTCAAGTGTCTCCTTTTTCTTTACTTTTGTCTCAAAATTGAATGGCTTTTTCTTTTTATTTTTTGTTGAATTACCTTTTCATCCTTCATGGTCTTATAGTTTTACATGTTATTATTGCAAACCATACACCTAAAGCTTTTAGTTTTGAATAAAATATGAATGAATCATGGTATAGAGTATGATGGAGCAAAAGTTGGTTCCCTAATAATCTTAATGATACACATGCATATAATATGCTTTTCATATCCCTAAACTACGAGTGTATGTTGCAATGATCCTTGCAAGATGTGATATTCTTTTGGTGTATTCTACCCCACATCAGCTATATGATTGCAAGATCTGTCTTGTGGTATTCTTTTGGTGTATTCTGTTTTGACTTCCTCTTTTATTTAACAGGTTTTATGTTGCAGAGGTCCTTCTTGCCTTAGAATATTTACACATGCTTGGCATCATCTACCGTGATCTAAAACCAGAGAATGTCTTAGTTAGAGATGATGGACATATAATGCTTTCTGACTTTGACCTTTCTCTAAGATGTGCCGTTTGCCCGACCCTTGTCAAGTCTTCAAACTTAACCCTTACGGCCAAAAGCTCTGCCTATTGTGCTCAACCTGCTTGTATAGAACCACCATCTTGTATGGTTCAACCTGTCTGTTTTTCGCCTCGTTTCTTTTTCAACAAGCCTAAGAAAGCAAAAAAACCCAAATCCAAGAATGATTCGAACAATCAAGGTTGCCCTCTCCCTGAGCTGCTTGCTGAACCAACAAATGCTCGGTCAATGTCATTTGTGGGGACCCACGAGTACTTAGCACCTGAAATTATTAAAGGTGAAGGACATGGAAGTGCCGTTGATTGGTGGACTTTCGGGATTTTTCTTTATGAGTTACTTTTCGGCAAAACACCTTTCAAAGGGCAAGGTAACCGGGCGACATTGTTTAACGTGGTTGGCCAGCCCCTTAGATTTCCAGACTCTCCTCCTGTAAGCTTTGCTGCTAGAGATTTGATCAGAGGCTTGCTCGTAAAGGAACCACAGCATCGCCTTGCCTACAGACGTGGGGCCACTGAAATCAAGCAGCACCCTTTCTTTCAGAGTATCAATTGGGCACTCATTCGCTGTGCTACCCCACCTGAGGTTCCCAGGCCTTACATTCTTTCACCCGTGCTAACAACAGACCCATCTGTTGCATCTGGCCCAGGAGCTAAAGCACCTGGTCATGATGCAAACCCTTCGGGTAACTATATCGAGATAGATTTCTTCTGATTCTTGTGATAATATTGCGTCATCATACATTTTTTTCTTCCTTCGTAAGAGTTCTGTGCTATGGTGGTCTTGCTTCTTTGCTGACCTCATGTAACATTTCTGTCCATACAATGAGGGATAATGCATTACGCGCTTGTAATAGATATCAACAGTTTCAGAAGTTGCAAGTATATCAAAATAGATAGTGGAATTCCTGTAAATTTGATCAGTGTTATATCCTCTAACCAGAATTCTGTAATCCTGCTATTCATACTTCTATAGTTCCTATGATTTTCATCTGATAATTCAAGGTGACAATTTGTGTTTGACTCTTTGTGCATGCATACAATCTTCTATGTTGGGTACAAATTCAATTTCTGAAATAACTTTAAAGAGGCGTACTCTAAATAAGCTAGAAAGAGTGACATGAACATGTAGTGTTTTGTGCTGAATATTATTTTATCTTCTCAATATGCCAGTATAATCCAACACTGAGTTGGTTATAGACTTATAGTGTAAACTGTAAAGTACTATTGAAAGAAAAAGAAAAAAAGTGAAACCAATAATAAAGACCAAAGGAAGTCCAAGCAACATTTGCAGGAGGTAGTAACCTGAAACATCTATGCAACACGCTCATATTCTGTGCAACATGGGCATTTCATTTGGATAGACGTTTATGTACTCAGTTCGTCTTTCTATTATGGACAATACCAGATTACAAGTACTTCATGTTATATAAGCATTAAACAATAAACATCACTTTTCTTTTATCCGTATTCATTATTTTATGCACTGGCATTGTTTTAAAAACTTTGTGTAACCATCTTCATTTATATCTGTATTCACAAAATTATGGTACAAAATAACGGATTTTGTAAACAATGTTACTTAAAATACCAGAATGATGTAGAAAATGAAAATGGACAAGGGAAATATCTAAAGAACTACGGCCCTGTTCATTTGGACTGAAACGGAGCTGAGCTGAACTGAACTGAAAGGAGATGAATTGAATTGAATTGAAGTGAAATGAACTGAACTGAACTGAGCTGAACTGAAGTGGACTGAAATGAAGTAGTAGTTATAATTGTTTGCCGAGTGCTTGCAAACGCCTCAGGTGCATTATCACAACATGCAGGCATGCCTGAAGATGAGCTGAACTGAACTGAAATGGACTGAACTGAAATGAACTGAACTAAACTGAATTGAACTGAAATGACAAAAACTTAATCCAAAACTACAATGCCTGTCTCATAAAACCCTGTTTTTTTAATTGTTACTTTTTTTTTAATAAAGAAAACTATTTTCAAAAATATCTTTTAAAACTATTTAGACCATTCAAAAACTTTTTATTGAAAGTTTAAGTGTCACGTGGCCACTCATATCAAGCCGCATATACACATGTATTCGATTTCAATTAAAAAAAATATATATAACAACATTTAGAGCTGGCAATAATCGCCTCGATCTGCCGAACACCGCCTTGATATATTATCCATCCAACATCCGAGTATACAATATATTTGTTGGTCTGAAATCAATCTGATTCTACTTGTTATAATCCGAAAAAGGTTACATTTGATAAACGATATAGCCCGAAACCGAAAAAACCCTATATATTGCAATCCAAACGCTGAGTAGCCCAAAAAATTTTTATCAGAAATTTTAAAAAAATCCAACCCGAAACAATCTTTTATTCAAAACGACCCTATATGTGAACGAGTGAATTTAACATTTTCATATAACCTTAGAGTTTAATATTTTAAAAAGCAACCACAAAGATTATTTGCTTGTATATTTAATATTTAGAGTACACCATTGTTCATTTGTTTGTATTTTGAGGGTCAAAGTGTCGTTGTGAATTTTTTTTTGATAAATTAATTGTCAAACGTTATTGAATAAATTAATTATTATTCTTATTTGTTTATTATCGTGAATTCAATAATGTTTACTATTTTAGTTTTCATAATTATGTGTGAGTAGTCTATTTTTTTAGGGGTTTAGGGATCCATGAACATGTTAATAAACTAGTTTAGTGTTAGTCGATTGGTTCCTGATTAATAAGTAAATTCCTATTATTAATTTCTATTTATTACAATTGAATTATGGACAACTTTATTTGTAAATTTTGTAATTGTCGAAATTGAGGCCGAGAGGTAAGATTACCATAATAAGACCACCGAATAATAGGCATAACGAGTATGGGCAGCGAATCGTCCTGCTAGAGGATTTTTGAGGGAATCTAAGTTCGACAGAATTAGTGTGCCCTTTCATGGAATTAATTAGTTAATGTTTTATGACTTTGTTAATTGTTCATGGTGAACCAATTGCCCTAGGATTTTAATTAGTTTGAGTAATTTCCGTTGTTAATTTCTGATGTTAGTTAAACATTAGTTTAGTTATTCACAAATTTCCCAACCAAAGAACCTTTATAACAATTTAGACTTTTTAGAACTAACAAGAATTTAATCACTTCCCTAATTAAGTATTCGATCCCTACTTCCCTAGCTACATTAGTTAGTGCTGTTCATTTTACTTTTGAGAGGTGCGCAATAGCTTGCATCAAATTTTGGCGTTGTTGCCGGGCTGACAATTTTTAATTTTGTTAGTTAAGTTTAAACCGTTTTTTTTACTTTTATTTGTCTTTAGGAACAAATCAGTTCATTGAGACGATTCTTATCATATTTTCATAGTGTTTTAGTCTTTTGCAGATTTCTAGGTTGTATGCGGTTTTGGTATGATCAGGGACCGAAACAATCACTTAGAAAAGGTCTTCAACAACGAAGAAATCAGAAAATTATTGCAAGATTAAGTGAAGAGGCCATAACTGATTTAGGTGGTGTTTTGCAAATATTCGAATATCCATTATTCGAGATGGTAGAGCGACTGGTTACTGATAAGTTCATTTTATATTCATTGTTTACTCCCGTTTTATGTTGGTTTTGGCTCTAACGAGGCTCTTTTGAGCCTATTGTACTAACTTTGGTTGCTTTTAGTGCTTGTTGTTTCGATTTGTCATTTATTGCAGGAATTGATACTCTTGTGTCAATTTTCGCATTATCTTGGTGTTGAGTTCCTAGCTTTTGTTTTGAATATTTTCTATAATTCCAGGGAAAATGTTTTCCCGGGATTATTTCTATAATTCCAAGGAAAATATTCTCTTGCAATATTACATGACATACTAGCCAAAAGCTTATTTAAGGATATTTGCTAGCAGACAACCAGAATAACTTTTGCACAAACAAAACTGAAGATCACGATTTGCAAAAGTGCTCACTAAGTCTCAATCTCGCATAAACCTCATAACCACATTAGGGTTTTAATATTCTCTGTTTTGTAAGCATTTAGGCTAATTGTTATTGAGAGACAAAGGGTTGTAATTTGAGTATTCTGAGAGTTCATTTTGCTGGTGAAGTTGATCTGGGATCATCTTCATCGGAACCTTCATAGTTGAGGGTTGAGTCAAACTTCCATAGGTGGAAGTTGGGGAATCATATTGTGCATAGGTGCATAATTGATTGAGTGTAATTCTTTCGTTTTTCTAAGTTGATTAATAGAAGAGTGAGTGAGTGGAGGACGTAGAATTATTAGAAGTCGAACCTCGTTAAATCTTGGTGTTGTTTATTTTATTGCTTTATTATTTCCGCTGCTTGAGAACTGGTTCTAGACTGTTCTTATAATTAATTGAAAACATATACAACAATTTTACAATACTCCATTAACCCCCCTCTTGAGTGTCACTTATACTTTCAATCGGTATCAGAGCCTAACTTCTTGAAAGGGTAACACCTAGAGAAGGAAGAAAAGATGAATACTCAAGAGATGATGAATGGAAATTCTAGATCAAGGCTGCCCAAGTTTAATGGAACAAACTATCCCTGGTAGAAGAACTGCATGCAAAACTTTGTCATTGGCACTTACTATGAGTGTTGGATGATAATAAAAAATGGTCCTAAGAAGGTGGCTAATAACGCTGATGGAACATAGAAGAAGGAGAGTGAATACACTAGCGCAGATCTTAAGACACTCGAGAAGAACGCAAAGGCTATGTCACTTCTTCAACAAGGTATTGCTGATAATGAGGTAAGCCGTATTTTAGCATGTTCTACTGCAAATGAAATATGGGAAACTCTAGAGTTAGCTTATGAAGGCACTAGTGAGGTCAGGAGATCTAAGGTAGATATGCTTATGTGTAAAGATGAAGCTTTTGATATGAATCGAGATGAAAATATAAAAGATATGTATACTAGTTTTATGTCAATTATTAATGAACTAAAATCTGTTGGCAAAAGTTTCACTAGTAAAAATTTGGTTAGGAAAGTTTTGAGAAGTTTGACAGGTAGATGGCTGCCTAAGGTGACTGCGATCCAAGATGCCAAGGATCTCACCACTCTGACTGTAGAACAACTTATTGGGTCTTTAATAACTCATGAAATGTTAGTAAGCAAAAAGGAGGAAGGAACAACCAAAAGCCGAGGGTTGGCCTTTAAGGGAGAAGAAATGAAGAAGATCTGGATGAAATAGGTCTCATGGCAAGAAGGTTTGAAAGAAGCCTCAGATCTCAATATAAGGGAAAATCCTGAAAGAATAAAGGCAACATGAAGAAGACCAGTACCAGCATTGGTTGCTTCAAATGTGGTGAAACTGAACATATGATCAAGGATTGTCCGACATGGAAAACTGACAAGGGAGGACAAATGGAGAAAAAGATGACAAAGAGTGACATGCTTGCTGCATGGGGAGATTCTGACTCAGGTGGTAAAAGTGAAGAGGAAGAAGCCCTAGTTTGTGTGACTACACTGTTGGGACAAGTAGACTAGAGGCAGACCAGTTCAGGAAAGAAGGGAAACATGTGTCTCATGGCTGGAAGCAGCTCTTTTGATGAAGAACAGGCAACTATTTCTGATATGCAAGATCAAATGAGATATTGTGATAGAGATGAGTTACTAAATTTTATGGATGCTGCTATAGAACAAAATGTTGAAGGCAATGCTGCTTATAAGGGTAACAAAAAGAAAGTAAGAGAAGTAACTCGAAATCCAGATCTTAGTGAATGTCGTTCTGCTGAGCTTGAACTTATTTGTACATAACTGAAAGAAAAAATTTCAGAGCTTGATATAAGTCTGGATCAGAAGAATATAGAACTTAAGATGCTAAAACCTCAATCAGTTTTTTCAAAAGCAGATTTTTATCAAAATAATGAAAGAAGTTTTAGTAAGCTTAAGGAGGCAGAAGTTGAAGATATAAATTTTAAAGTACTTAAACAGAAATCACTTACTCTAGAACATTCTGAGTTGATTCTAGCATATAATTATATGGTTGATGATGTGGAAGAATTATTTAAAGAGCATGTGAATTTAAAAACCTCCCTTGCTAGCACAAGTAGTTCTAGTATTAATGTCAATAACTTATGTTTGGAATATGAGGGTAAGATTTGTGATTTACAAGCTGAAATATATGAGTTAAGAAAAAATATCAACCCTAAAGTTGTTTCAGACAATCAAGGTGTTGATATTGTATTCTTACACTTAGAATATGAAACTAAAATCTGTGATCTTCAAGCTGAAATATCTCAACTAAGGAAAGGCAAGAATACTCAGACCACTTCTGAACCAGATCCTGAATTGATTTCAACACTTAAGGATGAGCTTCATAGGGCAAAGTTGGATCTTGCCATTGCTGCTAAATATAATGAAGCCCAGCTTAAGAAACTTGAAATCAAGGAACATGATTTGAGTGATTGCCTAAGACTGATGAACAGGTTTCTCGATTCTCAAAGTACTCTAAACATCCTGACCTCACAACCTGGTAACTCTATGAGGTTTAGATTAGGGTATTCTGGAAGTAGTTCCCAATAGCCCTAAAAGTTGGGGAGAGATGAGACTTGGATTTCTGAATTCAAGATAGGTAAGTATGTTTTTGCAAAAGATATGCATGTATGCACCTACTGTGGTAAGTATGGACATGTTATTGAAACTTGTTGGACCAAGCAAAAACATAATATGAAAAATCAGTCTCATGTTTAAAGAACTCATAATCATCAGAGTCACACACATAATTAGTCTAAAAATGGGAAACATGATAAAACAAGAAAGACAAAAGTAAAACAAATCTGGGTTAGAAAGGACAGTATCAAACCAGTTCCCATTAACAAGGAACCCAAGAAAATCTGGGTTCCTAAAACTAAACCTTGATTTGTTTGTGCTGGTTAGGCTAAAAGGAAAGCCATTCTGGTATTTGGACATTGGTTGCTCAAGACACATGTCTGGAGGTAAAAGCCAATATCTTTCACTCGTAGCCTATGAAGGAGGAAGTGTCACCTTTGGAGATAATAGTAAAGGTTTGATCAAAGGTATAGGTAAAGTTGGTAAGACGCTTTCTCAAGCAATTTATAATGTATATTTTGTTAAAGGTTTGAAACATAACCTCTTGAGCAAATCTCAACTATGTGACAAAGGAAACCATGTTGAATTTGAAACAAATCTTTGTCACATAGTCAACACTGAAACAAGGGAACTAGTCTGTAAGGGGTTCCGACACAATAATGTTTACATAACATTTTTGAGTCAGATTCATAAGACTAGTGCCACTTGTCTTAATGTTATGGAGGATGATCATTGGCTGTGGCACAAGAGACTTGGATATGTAAGTTTTTCCTTGCTGAATAAACTGCGATATCAGGATTTAGTTACAGGTTTACCTAACATTGAGTTTGTTGCTAAACATATTTGTCATGAATGTGCAAAATGTAAGCATGTCAAGTCCTCTTTTCAGCCAAAGAAGTTTGTAATCACTACTAGACCATTCGAAATGGTGCACATGTATTTGTGTGGACCCATGCGTGTACAAGGTCGAAATGGTCATAGCTATATGTTTGTGTTAGTTGATGATTACTCTCGTTATACTTGGACAGTATTTCAAAAGTTTAAAAATGAAACCTTTGAAGAATTTGAAATCTTGATAAAACCGGTCCAAAATAAGATTAATCATCAACTAGTCTCTATCCAGTCTGATCATGGTTCTGAATTTGACAACGTCAGCTTCATTACCTACTGGCGATTTCTCAGCCCCTAGAACTCCCCAACAAAATGGAGTGGTTGAAAGGAAAAACCGCACTCTAGAAGAAATGGCAAGAACAATGCTTCTAGAGAGTGGTCTACCTCAAAACTTCTGGACTAAAGCTGTGAGTACTACTTGCTATATTTTATATAGGGTAATGCTGAGACCTTTACTAAAGAAAACACCTTATGAGTTTAGTAGGGGAAGAAAACCAAACATTGCACACTTACGCGTTTTTGGGTGCAAATGCTTTGTACACAATATTGGTAAATCAAGTTTGGACAAATTTGATCCCAGAAGTGATGATGTTGTTTTCGTTGGATACTCTTCACACAACAAGGCATACAAAGTCTTCAAAAAAAGAACCTTGTGTGTTGAAGAGAGTATTCGTGTTCTGTTTGATGAAACCAATATGTTTAGTAAGCATGTGCAGGTTGATGATGATGAATTCGAAATTGGTATGCTAAACTTTACAGGAGCTAAAGAAGCAGAAGGTGCTGAACCAGACTCACCACACAACTCTCCTAGAGAGGAAGAGTCTGGTCAAGTAAGAGGAGAAATTAGTGACTCAGAGCCTCAACCACGTGAACATAATGCAGCTGAGACCACTATGGAACCAGGTTCGGCTGTTCAAAATAACAATGAAACAGGGGGAACTAGTACAGGAACTAGTTCAATATTAGAAGGCACCAATGAAAATCTTGATATGAACAATTCCTTCAAGTATAAGTCTGCTCATCCCTCTCATCTTATCATTAGTGATATTAACAAAGGGGTGCAAATAAGGAATTCTACTCTAAAAAACTTTTGTACTTTCTATTCTTTTCTTTCAAATGTTGAACCAACTGATTATAAGATTGCTTTAATGGATCCAGATTGGGTTCTGGCCATGCAAGATAAACTCAATCAGTTTGAGAGAAATCAAGGATGGCATCTTGAACCCAGGAAGGAAAACATGTCTGTTATTGGAACTAAATGGGTGTTCAGAAACAAACTGGATGATGCAGGTATTATAGTCAGGAACAAAGCCAGACTAGTGGTCCAAGGATTCAATCAACAGGAAGGAATTGATTATGATGAAACCTTTTCTCCAGTTTCCAGGCTTGAGAAAATAAGGATTTCAATTGCTTTTGCAGCTCATATGAACTTCAAATTCTTTCAAATGGATGTTAAGACAACATTTCTTAATGGTTATTTGAAAGAAGATGAATATGTGTAACAACCCCCCTATATTTGAGGATAGTGACTTGTCAAACCATGTTTTAAAACTTGACAAAGCTCTTTATGGTCTCAAACAAGATCCCAGAGCATGGTATGAGAGGCTGTCCAATTTTCTTTTAGAAAATGGATATAAGAGAGGTTCAGTTGACAAGACAATATTCTTGAAGGAAAAGGGAACTGATCTGCTAGTGGTCCAGATATATGTAGATGATATTTTGTTTGGAGCTACTAATCTTGATTTGTGTAATGAGTTTGCAGATTTCATGAAAAGTGAATTTGAAATGAGTATGATGGGAGAACTTGGATTCTTTCTAGGACTTCAAATCAAGCAAACCAAAGGTGGAATCATGATTCATGAGCAGAAGTACCTCAAGGAGTTGCTGAAAAGATATGGCTTGCAAGAAAGCAAATCCTACGAAACACCTATTCCAACTTCTATAAAATTGAGCCTTGATGAGAAGGGAAATGGTATTGAGGGTAAGTTGTATAGAGGTATGATTGGCTCATTGCTCTACTAAACAACTAGTAGGCTAGATATAGTGTTTTCAGTAGAATTGTGTGCAAGATTTCAAAGCAACCCTAATGAATCTCACCTAAAGGCTGTTAAGAGAATTTTAAGGTATCTTAATGGTACTGATGATTTGTGTTTGTGGTATCCAAAAGGTAGCAGTACACTAGTACAAAAAACAACAATTGCTGCGGTTTTTAAGGGGTTTGTTGCTGCGGTTATTAAGTGCAACACTTATGCTAGCAACAAAAAATAGATCACCCATTTGCTGTGGTTAGACCGCAGCAACAAATGTAGTCAATTGTTGCGGTTGTGGGGTAATCGCAACAAATTACACCTAAAAAATGGGAGGGAAAAGGCATTATTTGCTGCGGTTTTTACGATAACCGCAGCAAATAATGCCTTTTCCCTCCAAATTTTTAGGTGTTATTTGTTGCGGTTATCCCACAACCGCATCAATAAACTGTTTTTTTCCCCTATTTTTCCTATTTTGGCAATTCTTCAACCTGTTATAGCAATTACAGCAAATTCAAAGCTTTTGAAATTTAACACCTATTATACAAATGCGCGATACAAATGCGCCAAATTCAAATAAACACTACTTTGCCGATATACGACACAACATACATTCAATTACTCATTTTCGTAATTAAAGCAACATGTCAAAGATTCATTGTAAGACTAGCTAAAAAGTGCAATACAATATCGAACAAAAGAAAGGAAGGATTACGTAGAAGTATTAGTTGACAAATTCCTAGCTTTATCATAAATAATATGTGTACAAGAACGTAGTAACCTTGTCTCGAACCTCGCCTATTTCTGCCGTGGTGAAAGATGGGCTATCTCGAACTGATGCTTTTGTCAAAACCTAAGCAAATAGAAAAGTAATATAATTCAGAGTCTAATCAAAATGTCACAAAACACGAAAGCAACAATTCAATAACAACAACAACCATATGCAATTTAAAAAGTAGATGAACAATTGTGATTTGTGGAGAAGATCATATCGAATAGTAGATAAGGAACATATAGTGACTACTGAGAAAAGGCATCAAAGCAAAAATAAATAAGTTTGCCTTTTAATAGTAATCATTTATTTGCATCATCATATAAAAAAGAGATTTTAAATAAGTCTGCTACTCTTGTAATTCATGTATTTGGTTACTTAGAGTGGGTAACTCAAAATTATTTATTCATACAGATTAGGTAAAGCCTTTTTTAAATAATGACTAGAAAGTTCAGAGGAAAGTTTGAGGTAATGGCATATGCAAACAGTGATCAATAAAGAAGAAAGTAGTAACTAGTAAGTATTCTTTGACTGGCGATTTTTTGAGCTTAGTGTGTGAGCTGAAGAACAATGTGAGTGACTATGTCAGTGTCACTAAGTGTCAGTGAGTACGAGTGAGTGAGTGAGTGAGTTTGAGTGTGTACAAGTGAGTAACGTAGTTACCTTGTCAAGATCATCCGATTCCGTACAGCTTGAGATGATATCATACATGTAGCACATGACATAGTACCCACAATCGGTACCATTTTGTTGTTGCGCGCACTTTGAAGTTTTACGTGACACATTCAAAATAAAACCAAGTCAAAATAAATTTGAATGCGAAATGAGAAACTACTTTATATATATGTACATGATTTCCATGTCCTTACCTCAACTGATATCAACTTCGGAATCATTGTACTTGTGCGTATCCTCCACATGACACTGTACAGAAACAAAGGGGATAAGGGGAAGTTAAGGACTTGTTGAACTGTTCAATGTGGGATACATTTATTTGAATGACGTCTCTAATTTACCTATTCACCCACGTCATAATCATCAAACCGCGTGTCGTCCAAGGACGGCATGAATCGAATTGATACACCTTAAATGTCATTGGTGATATCAGCAAAAGCACCCAATGTGAACTGCGGCCGATCAAAAGGTGGGTTACGCATGTTATATGTATTGAAATAAGTAAAAGGGAAAAGGAAAATGACTTACTCCTCTAGGTATGGAGCGAGAATGAACTTCCTTTTTTCACGAATTGCTTCTTTGGTCGTTGTTTCGAGGTATGCTTTCACATCGCTTTTGTTCTTCAGACACCGATCCTCATATATTTCTTGTGGACAAATCCAAACCACTTTAAGAATAGTGTCGCAGCTAGCCAAATCTACGTACAAACAACTAACGTGGGAAAAAATAGTGCACATATTACCAACAAATTCTATGAAATTGCCAATTCATTAAGCATACCGAAAAATATAAGTTTTAAATTAATTTAGATGGTGTAAATTCCATTAAGAAGGTATAAATTGAGTTAGTAACCTCATAAACGCTTGCAACATAGACACAAACAACATATCCCCAACGAAGAAGTCATACACATCCCCCTTAGTGACACATGTCTCGCCATCCTTAAAGTAGTGGAATTGTGTCTTGCTCAACACCACCTTCAAAGGGTTGTCCTTTAGTTCATCTTTTGTGCATTCATGAAGCCATTGACACGCGGCTAACAATGACCTGGTCATGTCTTCATCCTCTTTGATAATTGAACCATTTGACGAAATTTTGTTGGTTCGCACATCCTCTTGTTCTCTGGCAGAATTTTCCTTCTCGTACCGTTTCCTTACAACTTCTTGTTCTTGTTCTTCTATGGTTTCCCTCTTAACATAACAATACACATGAGAAGTTTAGGAGATTAAATTCAAAAATATGACGATTGAACAATTAATAACTATACGATATGGATTACCTCTTCAAGAAATCGCACCCATTTTCGGGGCCATGTGACAAAACTCCCTTGGGAATCTCCCAAGGTAGTCAATCCATAATCTGGGCGTAGAAGGGGAAGTGATGTATCTTCCCATTCGTCTACAACAGAATCAACGGACACACGACAGTTGTTTGCATCAAAAGCTTGGTTATGTGACACTTGCCCTTGTACAATTGGTTGAAGATACCCAAATGCCACCACAAGTAAACCCCCGTTTTCACCTTCTCCACTTGGGAGCAACATTGTGCAAGGTGTCTCCTCCTCCAATACCGGCTTGAAAATTAAGTAAATTTCAATAATAAACTGATCTAGTCAACAAACATTATCTAATTATGTACTTAATAACGTCAAGCCTAAAAGTGTTAGTCATGGTTGGAAGCTTGATCAACAAAATAAGTATCACACCATTACCTCTACATCTGGCATGGGAGTACCAATTGATTGATGGGCATACATATTTGGCCGGCTTGAATTGGCCTGAATTACATCTTCTGTCGATGCATCTACAAAGGGCATTCCCACCTGCTCACATAGGGCTTTGAACTTCTGTTTCACCAACGCTTCAACCATCTTCTCCATTTCTGGACTCATCATTGTGTTCGAGCTACCACTTGCTGAATGGTCTTGTCGGAGTGCCTTCCTCTTTCCTACACGCACACCTCCCACCCCTTTGATGCGACCTGGATGATCAGGCCCCATGCCCACTACCGAGGCAGTATTCTCACTTCCTTCTTTGTCGTCGTTGCCTTATCTGTTTAACCCAGCCTATGTTAAAAAACATAGCGTACTCATTAAAAGCAAATTTAGACTTAACCTCAAACCTTGTCTGCCACCTTCTTCAACTCTGGGTTTTTAATCAATCGCTTTCCACTTGAATCTCGAGCATGTAAGGAGCAATACCAATCAACCGCACGGTTTGAGCCAAGTACAGTAACAGATGAAGAGGAGGCATTCGCATTTTGTCCAACAGAGGCCACCACCTCATCATACCTTCTTCTTACCATTTTGCTTTTGATGCCTCATATGATTTCTGGCACATGCGGTGATAGGCCTTCTTTTGACTTGCACTTTGAGAAGCAGTAGCCTGTTTTTTCTGTCCAACAAAGAAAAGTCATATTCTATGCATTAGCAATTAAATTGTTACATCCAAAAAATATGAAAAAAATGATTGAACAAAGGTAGCAAATACTTACTACTTGTTCAGGAGTTGTCTTTTATGCAACAAAAGCCTCCCAATCTTTGCTGGAGATGTGAGGATAAATGTCGTACGACATATTATTGGCTTCTTTCTTGGTTCGCTTCCTGTTTTTGGTGATCCACCCACTCACAAGCTTCGACTTGAAATCTCTAAATCTTTACGCAACAACCGAAAGAAACACTTGTCTCTTTCCCTCATCAACATCGATATGGAAAAGATTCTACAAAAACATAAAGAGTGGTTCATTAATTTCTATATGAAATTTTGATTTTGCGTCAAAAAATAACCTCCATTTAAAGAGAAATAGAAACGACGTACCACAATATCTTGCCACATTGCCGTTTTCAAGCCCTTCTCCACATCTTCCCATTTGACCAAAATCGAAAGCTTCCTCACACAAAGACCGATATGTCTCCCATACATCTTTCGCCACATCTCGCAGGGTTGGCCAAGTGTATTGTACTCAAGGTGCATTGGTTCCGTCGACCTGACACCTCTAGACGGACCTCTTCCTTTCCTCTCACACGAAGACTTCCTATCTGTAGCTGATGCATAGTGGATGGCAGCTCCGGATTCATTGTTAGCCTGTTCATTAGTCCATTCACGCTCTTCAGGACTTGGAGGTGCTTCGTCAGCCATCCTCTCAAACTGGTCTACTCTCTCAAGCAACTGGTCGTACTCTATATCTTCCGGCTCTCCTTGATCTTCCTCTAAGCGTTCGTCAAAAAGCAGGTCTGACTCAGAATTGTCATCGTTCGAGCTGGCAACTTCATCACCAGTATACATAGAATTCCTTTGCAGCCTGAGTAAAACCGAAATCCAGAATTAATAAGCAGGATTCGAAAAAACAAAACAGAACTGAAAACCGAATAGAAAAACAACAATCTGCAAAACAGAAAACAACAAATTGTTTTCTGCAGAACAAAAAAGCAAACTGTTTATTTTTGTACAGAAAAAACAAACTTGTTTTCTGTTCTGCAGAAAAAAGTTTGAGGTGGCATAGGGCATGAGGCAACATTAAACACAAGCCAAGCATCTCTTACAAAAGTTACATAGAAAAATAGACACAAAATGCTTCTTTAGAATCAATTGTACCACACAAGAACACCAGACAGTCTCAGATCTTGTATTGACAACCATCTTCCCATGGAAATACATATTTACAAGTGTATAAGTCCTTAAGTTAAGTTCAAAGTCAACTTCCAAGTGTTTTGGGGTCAATATCACCCAAAATGACTCAAAACACCTGGAAAAGGCTATTTACTTGCCCATTTGATTACTGGTTCTTCAATTAAGCGTATAAGTACATTAAACATTCATATACTACTTATTTATGGTTGTCTATGTTTTTAAATTTATTGAAATGTGACATTAAAACCGTTTTGGGCTCATATTTACTCAAAAAGGATCAAAAATCACTATAAATGGCTACTACCATGGCTTAGTGACTAGTTTATCTTCATTTAAGCTTATAACTAATTACAACATTCCCAAATAGCATATTTATAAGTGTATAAGTCCTTAAGTTAAGTTCAATGTCAACTTCCAAGTGTTTTGGGGTCAATATCACCCAAAATGGCTCAAAACACCTGATAAAGGCTATTTACTTTCCCATTTGATTACTGGTTCTTCAATTAAGCGTATAAGTACATTAAACATTCATATACTGCTTATTTAGGGTTGTCTATGTTTTTAAATTTATTGAAATGTGACAGTGAAACCGTTTTGGGCTCATATTTACTAAAAAAAGGCTCAAAAATCACTATAAATGGCTACTACCATGGCCTAGTGACTAGTTTCTCGTCATTTAAGCTTATAACTAATTAAAACATTCCCAAATAGCATATTTATAAGTGTATAAGTCCTTAAGTTAAGTTTAAAGTCAACTTCCAAGTGTTTTGGGGTCAATATCACCCAAAATGGCTCAAAACACCTGAAAAAGGCTATTTACTTGCCCATTTGATTACTGGTTCTTCAATTAAGCGTATAAGTACATTAAACATTCATATACTGCTAATTTAGAGTTGTCTATGTTTTTAAATTTATTGAAATGTGACATTAAAATCGTTTAGGGCTCATATTTACTCAAAAAGGCTCAACATAAGTCTAGTTTGCCTTGAAAAATGCACCTCAATAAACTTTGCCTTGTCTAAAACCACATGTGAAACATAAGTCTCAATAAGAAATTTGAAACCAATCTCTAACTCAGCTTCAAATGATCCATTCGGGTGATGCCGAATGATTTCTGCTCTTTGACACCAAGGTAAGAAATCTTCATATAAATCTAGAGCTGGGGAGTACCTGTTGATAAAGATAACATAGTGGTTATTACTAATAGAAATATATAACCCCAAAACATAGTGGTTAGTAATAATGTTCTGCTGATTAAAAATTACAAAGAAAAGTATCTACCTAAGTGTCAATAGCGTAATTTTGTTAAAAAAACTGCAAAGCAAAGGATCCATGCCATTTTAAAGTTAAATGAGTTTGTTGTCATACCATTTGGAGGCAAATCAATTCTCAACCACTGTTATCCCTTCTTCAAGGTCTTCACGTATGTATTTTGACTCATTAGCAACCGACTCGGCGACACTTGTTCTAGGCGAACTAAAAGGTGGCGAATCCTCAAACGCATCGTATTCTTCCTCATCGTCAACATCTCCGATGCCGAGAATACTTTGTTTTCCTGGAAAAACTATGGACAATTTTGAGTCAGCGGGATCAGTGACGTAGAAAACTTGCTTCGTTTGCCCCGCAAGTATGAAAGGCTCTGGACCCTCACGCATCCGAGCCAAGTCAACAAGAGTGAAACCACACAGGTCATCATTTCTTACGGATCGACGATTGTTATCTACCCACTTGCAGTTGAAAAGGCCGGTTGTAAAGGTGCAATACTCTAGCTCCTACATTACTTTAGCATCCACCGGTGATTGATCCATTGCACTAGCGTAAAACGTTGATGATGCCAAAACGGAAACACCACTGTTTTGCACACATGGTGACTTTTGATCCTGCGAAGTGGTCCAAAATGAGTACCCATTGACATCATATCCCTTATAGTATGTGACAGTTTCCCAAGGTCCAAAAGCTAACCTCTTCACCATTTCAGAAACACCCTCTAGATTACCTGCAACAACTCGGTTATGAAACCACTCAATGAAAGTCTTATTATACAAAATTGTTAATGACCTTTCCAGTATCCCTGGATTTTGGGATTTCAAGAGCTCCCAATGTTCATTTAGAAAAGGATGAACTTCTGGCATATGGTGTAACACATATAAATGCGCTTGGTTGAGTTCAGTCATATTTGCCAATTTCGATCTAGCCCCAATAGTCCCCTTACCATCAAGCCTACCTTCATGACGAGTTGTAGGCAAACCAATCGATTGTGCACCTGCTATGTATTCTAATATGAAATTTCCGACCTCATCACTAATGACCCCTTGAACAATACTAGCTTCTGGTCTAGTAGGATTTGTCACTTTGTTACCTAATACCCCCATATATCTTTCACAAGGATAGAATCATCTAAAAAACACAGGACCTAGAAGCTTAATTTCACGAACAAGATGTACAATTAAGTGAACCATTATGTCGAAGAATGCAAGCGGGAAATACATCTCAAACTTACATAAAGTTTCAATCACACGTGCCTGAAGAGTATCTAGTGTAGAAGGATCTAATGCTTTGCTACATATTGTATTGAAGAAGGAACAAAGTTCCGTGATGGTGTACCTAACATGTTTAGGTAGAATACCACGGATTGCAATTGTAAAAAAACTTGCATCATAACGTGACAGTCGTGTGACTTCATACTAGATAACATCAACTCACCATATAAGGCCACAAATCTTCTCATGTTAGAAGAATACCCTGACGGCACCTTTAAGTTATATAAAGATGCGCAAAAGTGTTTCTTCTCCTGTTTGGACATTGTGTAGCATGCAAGAGGAAGGTAGTAGCTTTTTTCTCTCTTCATTTCCGGCTTGTTTCAACTTTTCCTTCCCCTTGCCCTTATGTCCCTGACCATCTTCCTCGGAGACCTTCCTTTTCTTACTCTCTTTTAGCTGAGGCCACAACTCGGGTCGAACTCTAATCTGTTTCAAGAACTCTCGATTGGCTTTACTGTCTTTAGTCTTGTTTGGAATGTTGAAAAGGGTGCCAAGCATGGCATCACAAACATTTTTCTCAATGTGCATAACATCGAGACAATGTCTGACTTGCAAATCTCTCCAATATGGAAGCTGCCAAAACTCTTTCTTCCATAACCCGGAACATTCCACATTTGGTTTTCCAATAATGGTCTGAACACCCTTAACTTGTGTATACACCTCATAACCGGTTAACGGACGACGAGCAACACGATCTTCTACCATCCCATTGAATGCCTTCTTCTTCTTTCGAAAAGGGTGATTAGGTGGAAGAAACCTTCGATGACACCAATCCACATACTTATCCACCCATGTAGAATCCTGATCATTCATGCAAATAGGGCATGCCTTCATTCCTTTATTCTTATACCCTGATAAGTTACCATAAGCTGGAAAGTCGTTGATAGTGCACAAAAGCATTGCACGCAAGTTGAATGTTTCCTTTGCATGTGCGTCATAGACCAATACCCCTTCATCCCACAATTTTCTCAAGTCATCAAGTAGTGGGGCCAAATACATGTCAATGTCGTTACCAGGTTGCTTTGGATCATAAATAAGAAGTGAGAGCATAAGGTACTTCCGTTTCATGCAGAACCAAAGGGGGAAGGTTGTAGATAGTTAAAATTACCGGCCATGAACTATGCTTAGAACTAAGAGTACCATAAGGATTCATTCCATCGGTGCACAACCCCAGCCTCAAATTACGACTGTCATCACCAAAGGTCTTATATTTCCTGTTGATAGTCTTCCATTCAGGACCATTAGCCGGATGTTGTAACAAACCCTTAACCCTCCGACCCTCAACATGCCAAGGTAGATTCTTAACATCGTTACTGATTGAAAACAACCGCTTAAATCTTGGTATTATCGGCAAATACCACAAGACCTTGGATGGGGACCCGGCATTACCCCGTGCTCCTTGTCGATCATAACGCGACAAATTGCACTTTGGACACTTATCCAACGACTCATAATCTTTTCGATATAATATGCAATCATTCGGACAAGCATGTATTCTTTCATACCCTAATCCAAATGGACACATGAGCTTCTTAGCATATTAAGTCGACATAGGAAGCTCATTACCATCAGGAAGCATGCCACTCAACTTTTCTAGCAACATTGTGAAACTTTTGTCAGTACAATTGCATTGTGACTTAACACTACATAATTCCATCATAGCTGATAGGATGGTCAATTTAGTGCAACCAGGGTATAAAGGCTTAGAAGAGGCCTCGGCAATGGCTTCAAACCCTCGTCCATTCTCAAGACCATGTGCCATGTCTTCAACTCGTTGCACATCGTCGTTGTGTTCGTATTGATCGCAACTGAAGGCACCATCATTGGTCACATGAGTGAAGGCATCTTCATGAAGATGAGTACGACCGTCATCTTCATGATTACCATGGGAAGTATTACCGTCATGGAGTCCTATCTCACCTTGATAACTCCACACTTAGTAGTTAGGTCAAAAACCATGCAGAAGTAAGTGCACCCTAACATCAACAATACTTTCGAACTTACGATCACTCGCACACTTGAAACAAGGATAGTAACACCCCTCAATATTGACGGTTTTCTCATATGCCACTACACAATCACAAAACTCAAGCACTTCATCTACAAACTTTTATTTATCATTGCAATTATACATCCACGAACGATCCTTTGACATCTTGTTTCACTAACTACACACAATAAAAAGTTTTTAGTATAATAACGGACTAAATGGAATGCATGAACTCCAACGGTTCTCATCAAACTGACATGGTGAGTGCACGTTTACACTTCAAAAGACACCTTAAACCGCAAACCTCACCTTAGTCAATAATGTACGCAAACAACATGTTACGGCAATACATCCTAGTGGATTACTGAATGAAAACAAAACAAAGTGTTCTTCATATAAGTCGAAACAAAACACTCACAGCCACTCAGTCAAACAGTCACTGAACGCCACTAAGTCAAACACTCACAACCACTCACAATCACCATCGATCAGTCATACACTCTACTATAATCTAGAAACCAAACCATAACAACAAACAGCCAAACACAAAACCAACACCTTAAACTATATTACATCACATAAATCTTTTCTCAAAACCTTGGCATGAGATATTGAATAGAAACTAAATATAGTATAATAGTACCCAATCCCTTTCATAGTTCATAGCTCTGTATATGGCAGGGTTGCAACATAAATTGAGTAAAAAACTGAAAAGATCCTATATCAAATGGCAGTAGTAGAAATTATTTTCTTTTCTTTCTTGGAGTGGCAATGGGGGCAGCAGCAAGAGCTACTGCAGGTTCGCAGGCAAAGTATACAGATAGGAAGTATATAGTGCAAAAATAACTTGAAAGACACCTAATGAGAGAGAGTGCTTATTGAGAAGATGAATGAACTTGAGTGAATCCACGAAATGGACAAATTTGAACCCTATTGGGCTGCAGCAAACAGAAAAGCCGGAAATTAAATTCATTGTCTTGTAATCATTTCACAAGAAACATAATCACCAGACATACTTGTACAGCATTGACTTCCACTACAAACAAATAATTTGTGCAGATCAACAACAATATACCAAAGAAATTCTCAAAGATAACCCTCAATTCATGATACCATTGAAAATGTTACAGATGATAGTCAATGACTCCCATAGTTAAGAACCAATGAGTTACAAGGATTTTTATATATCATACACAAGGGGAACAAGGTGAATGTGAGAAACTTAGCAATGCAAAGCAGTGTGCGAAAATATGGAAAAATCAATGCATTAAATTTAAAGAGAAAACAAAGACATTATGAAGAATAAAATGGTAATATATAAGATATACGCACAGCTACTATAAGTAAATAAAAAAGAATCAAGAATCAAACATTAGACAATTACACAAAGGAAGCTGCCATTAGTCACCATATAATTGCAAACGAACTAAATTAGTCACATATAATAAAAACCCTAAACACCATAAATTATAGAAACAAAAAAAAAAAAAAACGGCTGAAGAACGACTTACCTTAAAAGTAATCTCACCTTAAAAGTATTTTGCTAAAAACCTACCATTCACCCCCATTTGCTCACATTTAACCCAATAAAAAAATGAAAGCAAAACACTCATTATCAAACCATTAACACCACCACTAGCCTTAAACTATCATCACATTAACACTTCCCATCACCACAAACAAACACCATTAACGTTTCCGTCATCCTCTCTTGTCTTGGTTGCCGCTTGGCCCTCTCCCCTGTACAATGTAGTCACTGCGCCTTCCCATTCCCATGTGTTGTCGCAGCCACGCCTACCTTTCCTTTGCATTGAAGTACCCCCCCCCCCCCCACCTCACTCGCATACACTCTGTTACACGCACACAATCAGTCACTCACTTTCAGTCTCACAATCACTCACTGTGACACACAAAGTCACACTGACACACTTATTCACTGTCAGACACTCAGTCACACCCACACACTCACACTCACTGATTGAGACAGTCACTCACACTCACTGACTGAGACAGTCACTCACACTAACACACTGACACACTCACACTCAGTCACACTCACTGACTGAGACAGTGAGCTGAGACAGCCACTCACACACTCTAACACAATCACTAGCTGAGACAGTCACTTACACAATCATCCCTCATTCACACAGTCACTATCACAAACCCAACAAACCCACATAGTCACGCAGTCCCAAGCACAGATTCGCTCACTTAGTCCGACCAACAACAAACAACAATTAAACATCCAATTAAACATTCAATTGAACATGCACTCACACTCACACACTCACACACTCAGACTCAGTCACAGTCACTGTCCGAGACAGTGATCTGAGACAGCTACTCACACACTCTAACACAATCACTCACGAAGACATTTACTCACACAATCAACCCTTACTCATACAGTCACTATCACAAACCCGAAAACCCCACATAGTCACGCAGTCCCAAGCACAGATTCACTCACTGAAAAAAATGGAAAGCAAAATCATACATTCACATACAATTGAAACAATTAAATATTCACATACACATTCAATTAAACATGCGCCAATAACCAACAATATAAATCAAACAATTAACTGGAAAAAAAAATGAAAGCAAACTCATACATTCACATACAATTGAAACCCTTAACTCCACAGCTGCCAGCTGAAACTGAAACTGAAACCGTAAACACCATATAATTGAAAACGAACTCAATTAGTCACATATAATTGAAACCCTAAACACCATGAATTATAGAAACAAAAAAAAAAACAGCTGAAGAACGACTTACCTTTTGAACAAAGACAGATCAAGGACAAGAAGAAGATGCAGCAAAAGAATTACCAAAAAAGAAAATTAAAGGGTGAAGAGGAGGACTAAAATGGTGAAGAGGAAGAAGAAGAGGGTGAAGAGTGCGACTGAAATGTGTGAGGAAAGAGGAAAGAGGAAAGAGAAAAGAGGAAAGGGGAAAGTGGAAGTAATAAGGAAAGTATATTAAATGTCTTCAACTCGCAAATTAAAACCAAAAAAAATGTTCATTATTTGCTGCGGTTAAGAGTGCGACTGAAATGTGTGAGGAAAGAGGAAAGAGGAAAGAGAAAAGGGGAAAGTGGAAGTAATAAGGAAAGTATATTAAATGTCTTCAACTCGCAAATTAAAACCAAAGAAAAATGTTCATTATTTGCTGCGGTTATAATCGCAGCAAATAACATAAAAGCCGCAGTAGTGTCATTATTTGCTGCGGTTATTTCTAACCGCAGCAAATTTTGAAGACATCCAACAAACTCACACACATTTTCTGCTAAGGATATTGAATTCCCAAATAACCGCAGCAAATAAGGAGCAGCAATTGTTAACTTTTGTACTAGTTGTATGAATCTTATAGGATACACAGATGCTGACTTTGCCGGTTTTATTTTGGACAGGAGGAGTACTTCTGGAATGGCTCACATCTTAGGTTTCTATCTTGTCTCATGGGGATCTAAGAAACAAATTTTTGTGGCCTTATCCACAGCAGAGTCTGAGTATATAGCAACAGCTTTATGTTGTGCTCAGCTCTTGTGGATAAAGTCACAACTAAAGGATTTTGGGATCTGTCTCAGAAGTGTTCCCATCTTATGTGATAACACAAGTGCAATCAATATTTCGAAAAATCCTGCTCAACATATTCTAAAACCAAGCATATTGGGATTAGACATCATTTTCTAAGGGACAATGTTGAAAAAGGTAATGTAGAAGTGGAGTTTTGCAGGTCTAAAGATCAACTAGCTGGCATCTTTACAAAACCTTTGAGGAGAGAAATGTTCATCAAGCTTCGTACCTTGTTGGGTATGATTAAAATTAGACAATGAGCTCTTAAGTTTCGATTTGTCCCTTTGTCTAGTCAAATGATGTCAATATGTACTTTTTTTTGTTTTTCTTTATGCTTTTTAGGTCTCACAAAGTTCTTATGCGATGCTGAGCTGATCAATTTAGTACTCAAGTGCCGTAGCAAAATCTTGTAAAAGGTAAGTTGGGACAGACCAGTTGCAAACCATTAGGGAACTAGATCCATGAGGCAGTTATTTTAACTCAATCAGTTTATTTTCAAAAATTCAAATTTTTAGAAAAAAAATATAATGATGGTTGTATTTATGGCAACTGCCTTTTTGGTTGAACGGACAAATATCTTTCAAACATTCTGAAGATAACCGTTTTGATTCAAATCTCTTACAAATATATGATTCTGATCATACTTTCCTTCTTCGTTTCATTTTCTTATTTTCTTTAACTTCTATGTATTCTCTCGACTACTTTTCTTCTCACACAAAAACCTAATTCATCTAAACTCTTCTTCTTACTTTCTCTCACATTGTTCAAAGTGTTTCTTTTTGTGCTCAAAACAGAGGAAATATTTAGTCTCATCATGTCGAAAAGAAGAAGCACACGATGGTTGACAAGGTCATTGAGTCTATGATAGAAGATGTGATGGAGGAGGAAGATGTGAACAAAGAGGAAGAAGTGCCATTGATTAGAAAGAACACCAAGGCTGCAACTTCAAAAGCCCTTACTATAAGACTGCCCACACAAAAATCCACCACAAAAACAACCACAAAGGCGGTTACACCAAAATTAACCGCCAAAACCACCGAATCTTCCACTCCTACATCCACAAAATCAGCATCTGCCAAAAAGCCACCCACACCAAAATCCAAAGAATCAACTCCTGTACCAATAGAGACATTAAAATCAAAAGAATCAGAGATTGTTGAAGAATCTGAACATGAGAAGGAATCTGAATCCGAATCCAAGATGGATAAAGAAGAAGTTAAGGAGGAAGAAGTTGAATCAAAAGAAAGGGAAATTGAACAAATGGAGGATGTTGTTACTGAAGAAGTGAAGGAAAAGTAAGGTAGCACTAAGAAACCATCATTAAAAACGGTTAAGAAAGTGGAGAAGAAGGCTACTAAACCACCAACCACAAAATCTAAATTACCCACACCTAAAACCACTTGCAAACCAGTTGAGAAATCAAAGAGCATGGAAGTTACTGAAGAAGAAGAGGAAGTTGAGTTAACCACTGAGAAAAGAGAATACAAAGAAAATAGCAAGCACGGTACTCCTGTGAAAACGGTTGCTAGAAAGGGTGCAGAAGCATCCAAGAGGAAGGCTATCATGAAGGAAGCACAACCAGACCAAACCACAACAGGGAAAAAGAGAAAGCAATCTGATGTTGTGATCTCTTCAAGCATGAAATCTAAGAAAAGTAAGTCTACCACTCCTAAACCTCTATATAATTTAAAAGATAGACAAATTCTGGTAGGATTTTCTATTGCAAAAAGTTAGGTTGCACAAAAATTCTTGATTGAGGTTAAGGAGGCCTTAGATTTTCAGAAATGGTCTGTGTTGTTTGCAAAAGATTTGGATGTGTCCATGCCCCTAGTTGAAGAATTTTACTCACACCTGTATACTAAAGATGATGGATCCTATTTCTCCTTTGTTAAAGATACTCCCATAAAATTGTCTGAAAAAAATTGGCTGAGATTCTCAAAGTTCCTACAAAGGGACTTGATGTTTACTCCAGAGAAAATTGGGCTTCTGTAAAGGGAGTCACAGCAGAATAGCTCTAGACTAGAATCTTTATTGGTCCACCTGACAAAAAGTAGGGGTACACCATTGGCCAATTAAAGGAACCAATCATGAGGATATTCCACACTATAGACTCAAAGATTGTGTGTCCTAGAGCACAAGGCCGTATGAGTGTACGGTTGATGGATAGTGTTCTCATTTACTGCCTCATTGAACACATTCCTGTCAACCTCCCTGCTATGATGTTAGGACATATGATCTGCTGTGTAGAGAAAGCTAATCATGCTCTGCCATATAGAGGATGGATGACCTTAGTATTTAGGCACTGGAAGATACTGATGATGGGAGATTATGGCACCATATCACATCTCACAAATCAGATAATAGGTCAGAAAGACATGAAATATGCAATAGGTGTTTTAAAAATGAAGGATGAGGGGAAAAGTGATGCTGGTCTTGCCGGGACCAGTACAGAAATAGTTCAGGCAACCTATGCCTTGGTTAAGCAGCTGAGTGATCAGAATCAACTAACGCAAAATATGGTAAATGGGGTTACTACACTATGTGCTGCACTTCAGGAATCCTACAGACAAATTGAGATTCGTCTTGACAAAGCAGGAATACTTGGTGGAGAGGATTATGAAGACAAGGACGATACATCAGAAGCTGCAGGTGACGCTGATCATGAGGATGCTGAACTTGAATCTGGAAGGATGATGAAGAGAATGCTGCCGATGCTTCAGAAGAAGAAGAAGATGATGAAACTGAACAAGACTCTGGAGCTGATTGATCTCTTTGCTTTCTTCTTATTTTATCCTATTGCTGCTAACCCCCTCCTTTATTGAATTATTATTATGGTTTCCCCCTTCCTAATGTGAATATTGATCAAAGTAATTGCCACTCACAATGATATAACCTTATTTCGGTTTTCTCTAAAGCCAAGCACCAAGAAAATCAATCTAAGTCGAATAATTTTATGAATTGATTAAAGCTATGCACCCTCAATTCCTAAAATTATCCTCACAAGAGTCTAAAGCCTAAACAAAAACTCTTTCAAGATGTTCGAAATTTTCACACTTGAAAATTTCTTCGGCTTGTTTTGTTTTGTAGAAAACAAATTAACTTAAACAATAATGTTTATTACATTCACTAATCTGAATTTTTACAAACTGATGTTGAGATTATTTATAGTCATAATCATCAACAAAATCCTAAATAAACTATGCTAAAAATACACGCACAACATAGGAAAAATCAGCCTAATCTAGTGACTCATCTTGACTCACAAGATAAGAATGCCACATCATCACTGCATGTCATGCAACTTGCTAAAATATCCTAACAAACCATATCTAAACAAAAAAAAATATCCTAACAAAATTATTCTTACCTTGCTAATCAAGATAATCAACAAATTACAACCAAATTTACACAACAATATGATTTACCCAAATCCCCCAAAAATTGAGGCAAGGTATGATCGTCCAATTTTGCGCCATTTTTGCGTTTTTTTCTTCAAATCTTCAAGAAACCTTTCAAGATTCGATCTTTTAATCAAGAAACCTTCAAGAAGTCATTTCCATGTGTATAAGGTTGTAAATTATGATTAAGACACTTCAAGATATAAGAGACTCAATGCCTAAAATGAGAAAAGCCTTTCAAGTGAAGTGGGAAATACTCATAGGCAAAACGATCTTATTCCCCTAATTCCACCATTCTTTCCTTTGCTTCAATGATCAAGTATTTTTGTGTGTCACCATTGTAATCCCCCGCATTTTTAAGACTTTATATTATATTTTTATACGATTATAATATATAGTTTTATGAATTTCGGAAAATAAAGTCTATTTATATTTTATGGCTTAAAATAATTTATTTTACAAAAGTTTTTATTAGAAATAGTAATTATTTTTAAAGGAGGTTTTGAGTATTTAAATTTAATTTTCAAAAATAGCAAAAATAATTATGGGTTTTATTTTAATTATTTTCGGACCATATTAGGCCCAAAATGGGGTATTTTCGGTTTTCCAAGGCCCATAAATATTTTTATGGCCAAAATTATTTTCTAAATTATTTATTTTAACTACCTAGATATTTTGTATCTTTTAGTTAGGATAAATTTCAGATTTTACAAAAGATAAACATATCCAAAATTATCCTACACAATTTAGATCTTATCCAAAAAAAAAAAAAAATCAAAACTTTATCTTTTCACTTTGATTTGGCCGAAATTCCTTAAGGCCATATACCCTATATATAGCTCTCTGGTTCATCAAATTTTACTCTTTAAAACCCTTTCCAAAAATCAGAAAAAGAAAAAAAAAAAAAAAAAAAACCGCAGCCCAAAAACCGCAGCAAAGTACACAAACAGAAAAAAATAAAACTGCAGTTTTCCTCTTCGTGGAACCAACTTTGAGCCACCACCACACTTCACATCTGCCACCACAACCACCACCACGTGACAGCCCTTGCTGCACTCTACCACCAGGTACCAAGATCCGCCACCCATGCAGCCACCAAGGTGGCCAAAAACCACCTCAAAGTAGCCCACTCACCATGGTTTTCGAAAATAAGAAAAAGAGAGAAAAAAATTATTTTTCCTTCCAAATTATTTTTAAAAATCGAAAAAGTGTTTCAATAATGTTTTTCAGTAAATAAAAAGTGTTTTGATGTTTTCAAATTATTTTTAAAAATTAGTTTGGTAATTTTTATTTAATAGATTAGTTTATGTCAAAAATTGGATTTTTAATAAAACAAATCATAGAAATTATAAATAATCGAAATTTATGCACGAAAAATTATTTTAGAGGCTTTATATTAGTTATATAATGTTCATATGAGGTTAGTCGAATTTCTAATGGTATTTTTGTATTTTAATGCAAGGAGGAGAATTTTCCGAAGAGCAGTTTTAATTAAGAAGGAAATTTAGCGAGCAAGGTATGTGCGACATATCAAAGACCTAACAGCATGAAAACTTAGGTTTAGTATTTTAGTATGTCGTGTTAAATTATTGGAGCAAGAAAACGATCATGCAATNATGCCCAAGTTCCTCTTAGATGTGTATAAGAGACAGTTATAGTGTTGAACCGAAAATCTGCTGGTTTATGTGTAAAATTTGTTATATGAGGTTAAAGTGTTGAAGTATGCTCGTAAAACTTATTTTAGACTTATTGTGATGTATGTGAAGTTTTTTCAAATTCTCGTACTTTAACATGAAGTATAGCATGGTCAAATAATTTTATTAGTCAATTTTCAATTTTGCGGTTTTTACCGAAAAATATTGTTTCAGAAGGTCTAAGGGTCGAATCTGACTATGAGATTATTTTTAATGTATTCCAGAAGCATAATAAGAGTTTACAGAGTTGGTTTCGTCATTAAAAGGTTTTCCAATATTTTTAAATAATTTTTAGATTGGTTTTAGACAGATTGGACTGTTTTCAAAAATAAATCTTTTAAAAATATTTAAAACGTGAACTAAGGTTTCTAAAGGTTGTTACTGGTTAATAGGAGAATAAAAGGAATTATAAAATGGGTTTCACGACCTAGAGAATTTATTAGGTAATTAGCTTGGATTTTTAATTGTTTTATCGCTAGTTTTAGGGTTTCTAGTTTAAAATCTACTAAAATTCACATAGACCTTATCTAGCCACGAGATTTGGTTTGAGACTGTATTTTAGGCAGTAAAAGGTTTTGGAAAAGTGTTTTCGAACCTATTTAATTTTTAATAATTATTTTCAGATTTATTTCTATTTCTATTGCCTAGTTTTAAAACAAATGTTTTTCAAAAATAAATTTCTAGGAATAGAAGTTTCTAAAAATGTTTTCAAAAGTCATTTACTATTAATGGAAGGTTACTAAAAGAGGAAAGAGTCATTAACAAGTGTTGGTTAAGTGTTTGATGGTTTCTATGTTGTTTATGTATGTTTCGAAGTCTGACGGTGTATGTTTGACTTTTCGGTCGTGTTTTAAGTTATGTTTGAATTCTGGACAGTAGCTATATGAAGCTTTAATGTGAGGGTTAAGAGTCTAAAATGACATGTTTAAGTGTTTTGAAGTTTGTTCATGAGTTATAATGCTTCTATGCATGTTTTGAGCAAGTTTTGACCATAAGAGTCATGTTTACAAGACAAATCAAAGTTAAATGCTTATTAAGTCAAAGTTAAATAAAGTCGAGTAAAGCAAAGTTAAGTAAACAATTATGAGCAAGTTATTTTTAAAGGAACGTGAGTACTCATTCAGGCCAAATGAGGTTACCATACGGGGGAGGTATGTATTGCCTTAACGCTGTACTTCCATAGTGGAGTGTGACGATGCTTCACTGTTTAGTTCTGGAATTCCAAAAGAGTTAAAGAGTTAAGTTTGGACATGGGGTGGATGGAGACCATGTACCACTGTTTTTGAAAGACTAGCTATCTTTCTGTTAGAGTTCGGATTGTACGGGGAGCGCTACCTACTTGGTTGACGACCGTCTTTCCAAAGAGCCCGTTCACGTTTCCTATATCCTTTTCGAAGCAAGAAGTTATAATCAAGATGAAGAATTTTGAACTTATGAGTCATGAGTCTTAAAATGGAGTGAGAGTCTTGTTATGTGTATTTTGTATGCTATGTGTGTGTCTTCGTGTTGTTATGTTTTTGCTATGTTGTGCATACTCAGCAGTGGTTGCTGACACATATATATTTCCATGTTTTTCTTGTTCTGTTTGCTTGTTAAGCAGAATAAGTGCAGGTTGTTGAGCATATGCATGGTGAAGGGATTTTTCGAGAGGAGTGGATAATATTTGGTAGTTGTTTTGACTTTAGTTTTTTCTAGTGGTTTGGAATAAGGGTCGTGATGGTTCCAAGTTGTTAATTTAATGTTTGACTTAGTTGTAAAGACTTCCGCTGAGTTGTTTGACTTTTATAAAATGGTTTTAGTAAAGTGTGTTGTTTTACCTTAGCCTTAGCGTTGCAATTAGTTTTCATAATTAGTTGTGACGTGGTGGTAACATGCCCAAGTTCCTCTTGTGTTTATAGGTTTGAGGTAAGTTAGAAAGTGAGGAATTTGGGGGTGTTACAACCACACACCCATGATGATGTCTTTGAAGATCCCAAAAGCCTTGAATCTCCATAAGCCATTATTTCCCCCATACTTGCATCACTTTTAGAAGACATTATCAAACCTTCGAAGTTGTCACCTTGTTTCATATCATCCTCCTCTTATTCAAACGAGTTTGTCCTCAAATCTCGAAGTTGATCATCAGGAACATAAGGAGACAAATCATCAATGTTGAACGTGGCATGCACACTATATTCACCTGGCAATTCGAGTTTATATGCATTGTCCTCGATCTTGCTCATGATTTTGAATGGTCCATCACACCTAGGCATTAGCTTATTTTTCCTTTGATTAGGAAATCTTTCCTTCCTTAGATGTAACCATACCAAATCTCCTTCCTTGTATGTGTGTTTGATTTTATGCTTGTTAGCTCTTGTCTTGTAGATATCATTCACATGCTCAATCCTTGCTCTAACCTGTGCATGTAACTTCTGCACATATTCAAATTTAACTAAAGCATCTTTATGAACAAGCTCACCTTTAGGAATAGCCACGAAATCAATAGGTAGCTTTGGATTGACTCCATAAACAACCTCAAAAGGTGAATGTTTAGTTGCATATGTAGGTGAACGATTATAAGCAAACTCTGCATGAGCTAATTTCAAATCCCAATCCTTTTGTGTCTTGCTTACCGAACCACGAAGTAGAACGCCTAGGGTTTTGTTTGTGACTTCAGTTTGACCATCTTTTTGTGGATGATAAGAAGTATTGAAGAGTAATGTCGTGCCTATTGTTTATCCTAAAATCTGCTCTAGCTAGCAAACCTTAGCTGGTTCCCGCTACAGCTAAATAATTACTAATTTTGTTCGTTTTGATGCAGAAATGAAATAGTTCAAAGAAGGGAGTGGGGGAGACACCAAATGTGGTGACGCGGAAAAACCCCCTAAATTAGGGTAAAAAACCGCGGGTGGTTTTGAGTCCACCAGTCCACTAGTTAATAAGATTGTTTACAATTACAATGTATAATGCTAGCTAGATAGCTAGGTAGTTCTAGTTTATACCTGCTAAGTATCTAGCTTAAAGAATGTAAATAAAATATATGTGTTGTACGTACAAACAATGAATAATAATAATAATAAAGTGTTGATTCTCTTCTGATTCTCTTGTGTGTGTATCTTTTTTCTCCTCTCCTATTTATAGAATAACCGTCGCCTCTAGCCGTTGCACCTTCTTCAAGTCGGTTACTCCTTGGGAATGCACCTGCTTGATTTATGGGCTAGATTCAAGCTAGTTTATAATGCTTTTCTATTCTTTAGGCACGATCTCCTCAATATCTTTGATTCAACTTCCACGTCCTTCCTCTTCTAGAAGCTCCTCAGAATATTCTCCTTCTGACTCCTTGATTCACAGACCCACTATCTTGACCGTTTCTAAGCTGTAGCTGCTAGCTGAGTACCTGCATAGCTGGCAATCAAGCCGGATTATAGGTAGAAATTGGAGGAGCCGTCTATAAACATCTTCCAGACCTGGTTGTTTTATACCTGGTTAACCTCCTTCATTTCCAATTGTGCAGCTTGTTCAAAGTCAGCCACAAAGTCGGCTAGCGCTTGTGACTTGATTGCAGTTCTTGGATGATATCGTATGTCGTAGCTGCTCAATATGATTGCCCACTTTTCCCTTCTGCCAGATAACTCCGGCTTTTTCAACACAGCCTTAATAGGATAGTTAGTCATGACTAGTATAGGATAAGACTCGAAATAATGTCTGAGCTTTCTAGATGCCGTTACTAGAGCTAAAACAAGTTTTTCCAATGAGGAGTATCTAGTCTCGGCATCTAGGAGTGACTTGCTTACATAATAGATAGGGAGTTGCTGGTTATCAGCTTCCCTTGCTAGGACCGCGCTTACAGCTCTACCGCTGACGGCTAGGTATAGCTGTAAACACTCTCCAGCTTGGGCTTTAGATAGTAGGGGTGACGACATTAGGTACCGCTTTAATTCTTTTAGAGCATTTTCATGGTCATCTGTCCATTTAAAACCTTCATTTTTTTCTTAAAACATTGTAAAACAAATGACATTTGTCAGATGACCTTGAAATAAAGCGGTTTAATGCAGCTACCCTGCCAGTTAACTTCTGTACTTCTTTTAGATTTCTAGGTGATTGTATATTTATTATAGCTCTTACCTAGTTGGGGCATGCTTCGATGCCTCTTTGGGTTACTATGTAACCTAGAAACTTACCTGCAGCTATTCCGAACGAGCATTTTGAAGGGTTGAGTTTCATGCTGTATTTTCTTAGTACCTCGAAAGTTTGCCTTAGGTGTTCTATATGATCTTCAGCTTTCTTGGACTTTACCAGCATGTCATCTATGTATACCTACATTTTATCTCCTAGCTAGTCTTTAAATATTTTGTTGACCAGCCTTTGGTAGGTAGCTCCAGCGTTCTTCAATCCAAAGGGCATGACTTTATAGCAATATATTCCTTTGTCCGTTATGAAGGTCGTCTTCTCTTGATCTTCTGGGTGCATTAGTATTTGATTGTACCCGGAGTAAGCATCAAGGAATGTGAGCATCTCATGTCCTGCTGTTGCGTCCACCATAGTATCTATATGTGGTAGGGGGAAGGGGTCCTTCGGGCATGCCTTATTTAAATATGTGAAGTCTATGCAAACTCTCCATTTACCGTTCTTTCTGCTGACCACCACTACGTTAGCTAACCAATCGGGATACTTCACTTCTCTTATGTTCCCAGCTTCCAAAAGTTTTTGTACCTCTTCGTTGATTGCTTGGTTTCTTTCTGGTGCGAATTTCCTCCTTTTCTGCTTTACGGGCTTCATAGCTGGATCCATGTTCAGCTCTTGTGTAATGACTTCTAGGTCTATACCTACCATGTCTTCGTGGGACCATGCGAAACAATCCGCGTTCTCCCTTAGGATGTCTAAGATTCCCGTCTTCTGGCCTTCGTTTAGGCTGGCTCCTAGCTGGATCACTTGCTCTGGCTTGGAGGGATCTAGCGCCACTTCGTCTAGCTGTAGCTCGTTAGGTCCTATTGGCGCTAACCCTTCCTGTAATTGCTAGATGTTTGCCAGCTTTGGTTTCAGCGTCCTTTTGTAGCAATCTCTCGCTATCTTTTTGTCCCCTACTATTGTTAGGACCCCCCATGGTGAAGGGAATTTTAGTGCTTGGTGGTATGTAGATGGTACAGCTTTCATCTTGTGGATCCAAGGTGTCCCCAGGATGATGTTGTACGCGGAGGGGCAATCTACCACGCTGAACCTGCTTGTCATGTTTACGCCTTCTGCCCAGGTTGTTAGGTTGATTTCCCCTTCTGTGTGCTTTGTTTCTCCGCTGAACCCTACCAACACTTTAGGTGTCTTGGTGATGTCAGCATCTTTCAATCCTATCTCTTTTAGTGCGCTCTTGAAGATTATGTTGGCTGAGCTGCCGTTGTCTACCATCACTCTCTTGATGAGGCAGTTACTAATTTGTAAGGAGATTACCAAGCCTCCGTGATGATCTTCTTCTTCTAGCTCAGCTCCATCAAAGGAAATGGTCATGTTCTTCAGCCTCTTGTCTTCCTCCAATTTCAAGCTGTCCAGCTTGCTTAGAGTCCCTGTTACATCTCTAGCAAAACTCTTTGCAGCAGAGTAGGTTAGTTCGCAAATTTCAGATCCACCAGATATTAAGTTAATTACCTTTAACGTAGTAGGTGGCGGGGGTGGTCCTGGCTTCTTGGTTTCTTCTTGCGATCAGCCCTTCTTACCTAGCAGGGGGTTCAGGTACCCTTTCTTTAGCAGGTAGGCCACCTATTTTCTGAGCTGGAAGCATTCCTCTGTGTTGTGCCCATGGTCATTGTGGTAGCTGCACCACTTCGTCTTGTCCTTCAAGCTATCTGGCTTATCGGTTCTATTTGGCCAGCGGACAGCTTCTCCCAGCTTATGCAAGGCGTTTATAACACCGCCAGTATCCACATTGAAGCAGTATGACTCGATGCTGGGATAGCTGCTAGCTCCATAACCGTAACTTGTTACCTGCGAGGAAGAAAAAGTGTAGATGTTATTAACTGATTCACGTTTAGGATACGGTTGGTGTCTGCAGTTGCTGCGCCGCTGGCTAGTTATCTTGCGGTCGTCATAGGCTGGCCTCCAGGAAGCTTCATCTTCTTCCATTCTGACTTCAGCTAGTGCTCTGGTTTGCACTTCGTCGAAAGTGGAGCACGGGTACCTAGTCAGTTCTTCGTACAACCTGGACCTGTACGGAAGCCCTCACCTGAATGCTTCAATGGTTGTAGAAGAGTCTAGGTTGGGTATGGCTATCATCTCCTTGTTGAACGTGTCTAGGTAGGACCTAACAGCTTCATTGGGCCTCTGCACTATCCTGTAGAGGTCACTAGATTGCTTCTTCATGGCACGGCTACTTGCGAATTGCTGGTAAAACCTATTAGCCAAGCTGGAGAAATCTTCTATGGTTCCCGGCTTCAAATTCATCAGCCATTGTAACGCGGGACCCGTAAGGGTTGCTCCGAACGATTTGCACAAGGTGGCTTCCACTGCTTCATCAGGAATACGTAGTGGCATCATCTTCTGCTTTTATTGGGAGACGTGATCCAATGGGTCTGTCGTCCCGTCATACAACTTGGCAAACGTTGGGATGTTCAGCTTCTTTGGCACTTTTACTCTGGCCACCTCCTCAATGAGTAGCGATAAGGCATAGTTACGCTTGGCCTCGGTAGTTATGGGGATTGGGGCTCCCGGTAGCTTGGATAATAACTGGTACAGCTTCCGGTTCTGCTGCCGTAGGAGCGTCATCTCCTTAGCGGGCTTCTTTTTGGGCTGATCATCCTGCTCCTCTCCGGGTTCCTCTCCCTCTTCTTCATCCGACGTGCTGTACTTGCTGTCGCTTTGATCCAGGTTCGCCATGCTAGAGATGTCACTTGTGTACCTCTTCCGGGATTTGTTACTCTTCAAAGATTCTAGCTCCTTCTTGAGGTTGTCCATAGTCGATTGTGACTCCATAGCCGCTTTCTTGCTATCTTCCTTGATTTTTTCCAGCTCGGCTCGGGTCCTCTCCAACGCCTACCTCATTTCTTCCATAGCCTTCTGAGATGGTTCGGATGCCATAGGGTGGGATATTCTTACTATCTCAAGGTGACTGAATGTATTTGAATAAGTGGATTATCTAGCTACAGCCCCACGATGGGCGCCAAATTGTTTATGCTAAAATCTGCTCTAGCTAGCAAACCTTAGCTGGTTCCGGCTATAGCTAAATAATTACTAATTTTGTTCGTTTTGATGCATAAATGAAATAGTGCAAAGAAGGGAGTGGGGGAGACACCATATGTGGTGACGCGGAAAACCCCCCTAAATCAGGGTAAAAAACCGCGGGTGGCTTTGAGTCCACCAGTCCACTAGTTAATAAGATTGTTTACAATTACAATGTATAATGCTAGCTAGATAGCCAGGTAGTTCTAGTTTATACCTGCTAAGTATCTAGCTTAAAGAATGTAAATAAAATATATGTGTTGTACGTACAAACAATGAATAATAACAATAAAGTGTTGATTCTCTTCTGATTGCCTTGTGTGTGTATCTTTTTTCTCCTCTCCTATTTATAGAATAACCGTCGCTTCTAGCCGTTGCACCTTCTTCAAGTCGGTTACTCCTTGAGAATGCACCTGGCTTGATTTATGGGCTAGATTCAAGCTAGTTTGAAATGCTTTTCCTATTCTTTAGCCACGATCTCCTCAATATCTTTGAATCAACTTCCACATCCTTCCTCTTCTAGAAGCTCCTCAGAATATTCTTTTTCTGACTCCTTGATTTACGGACCCACTATCTTGACCGTTTCTAAGCTGTAGCTGCTAGCTGAGTACCTGCATAGCTGGCAATCAAGCTGGATTATACGTAGTAATTTTTGCCATAACACCTATCAAACGCCACAATGATTTCCAAAAATAACTCATGAATTTCGTGTCGCTGTCACTTACAATTGTTTTCGGAACTCCATGTAACCTAACAATGTCTCAAAAATACAATTCTGCAACATTGACAGCATCATCAATCTTGTGGCAAGGTATGAAGTGAGCCATCTTCGAAAACCTGTCAACCACAACCATTATAGCATCCTTTTGCCTTGCAGTTCTTGGCAAACCAACTATAAAATTCATAGAAATATCATCCCAAGGGGCTTTTGGCACTGGCAATGGTGTGTAGAATCCCAGATGGAAGGATGCCTTGGATTTTTGACAAACAGCACACTGTGATATTACTGCTTCAACATCAGCAATCATTCTAGGACAATAGAAATGCTCCTGCAACATTATCAATGTTTTTGTAATACCAAAGTGACCTACAATTCCACCCCCATGTGCTTCTCTGACGAGCAATTCACGAATACTCCTCGATAAAGCATTAGCAACCACATTAGATTTTCCTTCTTTGTACTTTGATGAAAAGTGAAAAGACTGCAAAAATTCAACCCACTTAGCATGCCTTGGATTGAGTTTATGTTGGCCATTGATATGCTTCAGAGCCTCATGATCAGAATGCAATACAAAGTGACTTGGACGCAGATAATGACTCCAATGATCTAATGCTCCAACAATAGCAAAGAATTCGTTGTCATAGGTAGAGTAGTTCAACTTTGCTCCATTCAATTTCTCACTTAAATAAGCTATAGGCCGCTTACCTTAAACCAACACTGCACCAATCCCCACGCCACTAGCATATGTTTCAACTTCAAAAGGTTTCAAAAAATCTGGGAAAGATAAGATAGGAGCTTGACAAAGCAATTTCTTCACCAATTCGAAGGCCCTTTTCGCATCTTTAGTCCATTCAAACTTCTCTTTGTTCTTTTTAATACACTCGGTCATAGGTGCTACTACATAGGAGAAATTCTTCACAAATCTTCTATAGAAAGAAGCTAAACCATGAAAAGCACGCACCTCAGTCACAGATTTTGGAACTGGCCATGATTTAATAGCTTTTATTTTCGAAGAATCAACTGAAACATCGTCCTTAGAAAAAATGTACCCTAAGAACGTCACACTTGAGACCATAAACGAGCACTTTTCGAGCTTAGCATACAACTTCTGCTTCATCAAAGATTCGAACACTTCTCTTAGATGCTGCAGATGATCTTTCACACTTGCACTAGACATCAGTATATCATCCAAATAGACAACCACAAACTTTCCAGTGAAAGGTTTTAAAACTTCATTCATCAGTCTCATAAAAGTACTAGGGGCGTTAGTAAGACCAAAGATATAACTAACCATTCATAGAGTCTTAGTTTAGTTTTGAATCCTGTTTTCCATTCATCACCTTCCTTCATTCGAATTTGATGGCAACCACTCCTCAAATCAATCTTAGTAAACACTTGTGAGCCAAACAATTCATCCAATAAATCATCTAATCGAGGAATAGGAAACCTGTATTTGATGGTGATGTTATTCATATCTCTAGAATCAATGCACATTCTCCATGATCCATCCTTTTAGGAACAATCAACATTGGTACTGCACATGGACTCATGCTTTCCCTGACATACCCCCTTGCCATCAGCTCTTCAATCTGTCGTTGAATTTCTTTAGTTTCTTCTGGATTGCACCTGTAACCTGGTTTATTAGGAAACTGAGCTCCAGGAACCAAACCAATCTGATGTTCAATTCCTCTAATGGGTGGCAACCCTGGTGGCAATTCATCAGGAAATATGTCTTGAAATTTGTGCAACAAGGGGCGCAACTCATGAGGGTTGCTCGTTACTTTCTCTTGCACTTCCTTAGCCATTAACACATAGAACTTCTCACAATTCTTTACCTCTTGCACCATGGCTTTCTCATCAATCAACAAAACACCCTTTTTATTGCTCCATCTTTTGAAAATTTCGAACTTTCCAAAGGTTTCAACGCAGCTGGTTTTCCTTGTGCCTGTTTTCTAATGGTGTATATATTTGTTCTCCCATCAAATTGTATGAATCTATCATACTGCCACGGTCTTCCAAGAAATATATGGCACGCAACCATAGGACATACATCATAGAGCACTTGGTCATCGAAATTTCCAATCTTAAAACTAACTAGACCCTGTTTATTTACCTTAACGTCACTTATGTTACTGAGCCAATGTAACTTGTATGGTTGAGGATGTTCAGTGGTAGGAATCTCCAACTTGTTGATCAATACTGTAGAGACTACATTAGTGCAACTACCTGAATCAATTATCAGATCACACAATCTCCCTAGAACATTGCACCTGGTGATGAAAATCTTATCCCTCTGATTCTCTGTAGGTGGCGCAACTTTAGATTGCAAAACCCTTCGGAGAACTAAACTCTGGTCATTCACCTCAGGAGTAATTTTCTCAATCTCTTCTTCCTGAGTATCATAATTCACGCCATCCTCCTGTTGTTCATTCTCCTCTTCTTCAAAGTTTTCATCATCTGCCCAATTTCGAGTAGTATGAACACTTGAATGAGGACAATCCTTCTGAATATGGCCTTGACCTTTGCACTTGAAGCATATGCGTTGATCAGGGTGTGGAGGCTTAGTAGCAGATCCCTTATCCTTGATATACAGAGGAGTTTTTGAAGTGGAATCAAAATTTTGTTTAAATAAAACAATGGCACCTTCCTTCTTCACAAAGGGTTTCGAAAAATTAGCTAGTTTTTTTTAAAATTGCTTCTCAACCTTGCAAACTTTATCAAAAATCCAGTAAGGTTGTAATTCCACCTTTTCTCTTATTCTTTCATCTAAGCCAGCAACATAACGAGCAACTTGATGATCCTCCTTTTCTTCTAGATCGCAGATGGTGATCAAGTTGAGGAATTCAGATGTATATTCTTCAACTGATTTTCGATCTTGCCTTAAAGTATGCATCTTTGTAAAGTTGACTTGCTCGTAGTCCTGAGGAACAAAACGTCTCCTCATCTCCTTCTTTAGTTTCGTCCAAGTGGCTACTTTAGACTTCCCATCCTTCTTTCATTTCTTTTGCATACCTTCAAGCCATAAGCTAGCCAAGCCAGTCAATTTCAATTCTACAATCTTGTATGATTTTCAATCATCATACTCTTTATATTTGAAAATTCGTTCAATCCTTCTTAGCCAATCCAGGAACTTTTCAGGATCCAAACTTCCACTGAATTCAGGAATATCTAGTTTAAGATTATGATCATCATCCTTAGGCCTCTCCTTCTTTCTGCGCCTATTCATAGGTTCTTCATTACTAGAACTTGATGAGCATTGTTTCCTTGGTTTTCGTGCACTCCTTGAGCTTGCTTGCTCGTCATCAGAACTAGAATCTGTCTCACTTTTACTTGCACCCTTGGAATTGCTTGATGATTTTAGTTTTTCGGCGAAATCTTTCATAGTGGCCTCAAACATAGCTTTTAATTCCACTATGTCCTTGCGCAATTCCTCAGTAGTAATCTTAGGAGTATTTACTTCATCAGCTGACATGATTACTTTTGTTTTAACAATGAAATTATACCAATAAACTTGAGGACTAATGTCCTCTCAACGAAAGCACCAAAAAGTTGATGTGAATATTGTACAAAGAAATCGCCACTCACAATGATATAACCTTATTTCGATTTTCTCTAAAGCCAAGCACCAAGAAAATCGATCTAAGTCGAATAATTATATGAATTGATTAAAGCTATGCACCCTCAATTTCTAAAATGATCCTCACAAGAGTCTAACGCCTCAGCACCAACTCTTTCAAGATGTTCTAAATTTTCACACTCGAAAATTTCTTCGGCTTGTTTTGTTTTGTAGAAAACAAATAAACTTAAACAATAATGTTTATTGCATTCACTAATCTGAATTTTTACAAACTAATGTTGAGATTATTTATAGTCATAATCATCAACAAAATCCTAACTAAACTATGCTAAAAATACACGCATAACATAGGAAAAATCATCCTAATCTAGTGACTCATCGATGACTCACAACATAAGAATGCTACATCACCACTGCATGTCATGCAACTTGTTAAAATATCCTAATAAACCATATCTAAATAAAAAAATATCCTAACAAACTTATTCTACCTTGCTAATCAAGATAATCAACAAATTACTACCAGATTTACACAACAATATGATTTACCCAAATCCCCCAAAATCGTCAAAAGTGACGCAAGGTATGATCGTCCAATATTGCGCCATTTTTGCGTTTTTTTCTTCAAATCTTCAAGAAACCTTTCAAGATTCGATCTTTTAATCAATAAACCTTCAAGAAGTCATTTTCCATGTGCATAAGGTTGTAAATGATGATTAAGACACTTCAAGAAATAACAGACTCAATGCCTAAAATGAGAAAACCCTATTGAGTGAAGTGGGAAAAACCCATAGCCAAAACCATCTTATTCCCCTAATTCCACCATTCTTTCCTTTGCTTCAATGATCAAGTATTTTCGTGTGTCACCATACACACCCATGATGATGTCTTTGAAGATCCCAAAAGCCTTGAATCTCTATAAGCCATTATTTCCCCCATACTTGCATCACTTTTAGAAGCCATTATCAAACCTTCGAAGTTATCACCTTGTTTCATATCACTTCCCTTTTTAAAAAAAATTTTGTACTTTGGTTTGCTACTGGTTTGTAATAACTTTCAGGACAAGTAGGTTTGGCACTTTGGCAGGAAAAATTGGTAGAATCAGCATCCCTAGAATGCTGTTTGAAATACCTATTTAGTTAAGACTTTATATGATTAGTAGTTTGACTACTGATTGTGTTTAGTTATTGTTTTCACTACTTTTATGCTTTGGCTGTTTTGATGATGCCAAAAGGGGGAGGCAGGGTGAAGTTCTGATCTCTTCTACCTAATTCAGGGGGAAGCAGGTTAAATGAATATTACTAACCTGTGTGTGTTGGAGCAACTAGAAGTAAGATTGATAAACTTGCTAGTGGTGACAGACCTATAAGGTTTGGAAGGAAATGTATTCAAAGCATTTTACTTCTTATAATCCCAACGACTTGTTTGCTTGACAACAAGTATGATGAACTTACTAATGTTCTTATTGCGAATACATGTTTAAGTCTAAGAGCTCTGTGTCTAATTAGTATTTGCCCTGGGTACACAGCAAAATCTGTCTTAAATTGTTCTCAGTTAGTTGTGAACTAGTTTACTTGTAAATGATGCTTAATCTGCAGGAACAGTATAAGACCAGTTCATTGAATTCTAAAGAATTCAAAATCTTTGAAAAGTTCAAAATGTTAAATGATACTATTTGCCGGGGGAACTTCATAGTTTGTCATTATCAAAAAGGGAGAATTTGTTGAGTTCCTAGCTTTTGTTTTGAATGATGACAAACCACATTGAACTATTATATTGTATGCAAGTTTTTGTTTGCAGGTGCAGGTACTAAAGAAACAAGTTCAATGATGACAAGATAAAGCTCGAGAAGCCAACTCTTCAAGTTTGCATGAAGATCAAGCTCATAGAGTCTAACTTTTAGGTCTTAGATGCAATGTAAGTGGTATGAATGTTTACATATGCAATAAAAAGATTGAGATTACAGAGATGCACTAATTATGAATGACAAGGAACTTATGTTACTTAGCATACATAATTATAAGTAAACTTGGCTGACTGGAGCAGTCTGGGAACATTGCTGAACCAGTCCCCTAGAGTTTACTTCACACATCCGTATTATAGGAAAGTTTCTTTCCGCGCAAAATTGTTTTTCAAAAATAACACGGATGCTTGGATTTGTATGCAAGTTAAATATTCTTAAGTATGGCAACTGTGTTATATAATATTGTGCTGATTTTATTTAATTTCAAATAAAATCATTGAGAAAATTTTCCCGGGATTATTTCTATAATTCCAAGGAAAATATTCTCTTGCAATATTACATGAAATACTAGCCAAAGGCTTATTTAAGGAGATTTGCTAGCGGACAACCAGAATAACTTTTGCACGAACAAAACTGAAGATCACGATTTGCAAAAGTGCTCTCTAAGTCTCAATCTCGCATAAACCTCATAGCCACATTAAGGTTTTAATATTCTCTCTTTTGTAAGCATTTAGGCTAATTGTTATTGAGAGACAAAGGGTTGTAATTTGAGCATTCTGAGAGTTCAGTTTGCTGGGGAAGTTGATCTGGGATAATCTTCATTGGAACCTTCATAGTTGAGGGTTGAGTCGAACTTCCATAGGTGGAAGTTAGGGAATCATATTGTGCATAGGTGCATAATTGATTGAGTGTAATTATTTTGTTTTTCTGAGTTGATTAATAAAAGAGTGAGTGACTGGAGGACATAGACTTATTAGAATCGGTTCTAAACTGTTCTTATAATTAATTGAAAAAATTTACAACAACTTTACAACACTCAATTCACCCCC
>PYUH01000373.1:344069-392379 GCA_016808085.1 Suaeda aralocaspica | reverse complement strand
CCCAATTCCCCCCCCCCCCCCCTCCCTTCTTGAGTGTCACTTATACTTTCACTTGGGCACTTGGCAAGTTAAGAGAAGTCTTGACCACGTTGAGAAGCTATAAGGAAGCTAGGACGTGATTTAGAATCCTTTAGGAAGCATAGAAGTCGAGTTTTGAAGCAAACAAGTGAAGTCGGAAGCTCCGGGGGGCATTTTGCAGTATGCCCGGGTAAAATGCAAGGAGCCCGGGTGAAGTGCACTATGCCCGGCCTACCCGGGCACGCTGCTCTTTTCGCGTTTTTGTCGATTTTTCTCCTTTATTCCAACTTTGTATATATTTAACTTCTATGCTAGGGTTATGTACGCCATATTATTATTCTTAGAGCCTAGTTTTTGTTTAGTTTCTCTCTCTAAAAAATACTTCTGTGGAATACATCCAATCATTCAATTCAATATAATTCAGTTTTTCTATTCAACTTTTCTTTGTTCTTATTTTAATCCATGTTTTTAGTTTATGTTTTTATTTTAGTTTGTGTTTTTAGTTTAGAGTTTTTGTTTTTATTATTTGTTATATGCCCTAGTTTTATGTTCAAGATTAATTTAGTTATATCTGATTAATTTATTAGTCTTTAATTATGTCGTTAGTTTTGTTTTCTTGTGTTGATTAATTTATATGATTTTAGTTATTTGTGAGTAGTTCCTTTTCTAGGGCTAGGAGATCTATGGATCGTTTCCTTTCATTTGTTTCATGATTAATTAATATGATTGTTGACGTTCTTGAATTCCTATTATCAAGTTTTATTGCTTTCGATTAAATTCTGGCCAGGTTTGATTGTTAGTCTGATATTGTCGAAATCGATGTCGAGAGGTAGATTACCACAATTAGATCACAGGGATAATAGGAAAAACCAGTCTAAGTGAGCGAGAGCCATTAAAGGAGTTTTGAAGGAGACTAGATTCGAGAGAATTAGTGAGCCTTAGTTTAGGAAGTCAATAATTTGTCAATTAATTGTTATTCAATTCCTTGGTTGGTTTGTGGTGAACCGACGTCCTAGGATTTGTTATTGATATATTTTTGTGTTTAATTTCTTTTTTAGTAGGTTCATTAGCTAAAACCCAATTCAAAGGCCCCTTATGACAGAATAACTTTTTAGAGTTAGTATAATTTTGTTGCTTCCCTGTGGATTCGATCCCTACTTCCCTATCTACATTAGTTGGAGTTGTAGGTTATTTTTGATAGGTGTACGACTGTCCCTTATCAAATTTTTGCGCCGTTACCGGTGAGGCAATGGTTTATTTTCTGCTAATCGGGTTATTTTTTCTATTTTTATTATTTTTAATTCGTCTCAAGGAACTAATCGTTCTTTGAGACACTTCTTACGGATATCTACAGTTTCAGTTTTTGTGCAGGTACCAGGTTTGCATGCCAGTTTGGATTGGTCCTGAACCAGAGCGTTCATTGTGTAAGCGGAGTCATAGGAGGAAGAGGAGATTGCGGAGAGTTATTCTTTCTGAACGGATACTATCTGATCTATCACAACTTTTTGTTGATTTGAATATTTCTGATAATTCTGATAAGGAAGAGATGGCAGAATTACAGTTCAACGAGAACAATATACAACAGAATGATGCGGCCGCCGCCACCATCGCCGCCGCAAGCACGATCATTGAAGGATTATTCCCAGCCCAGTTCTGCAACAGTGGGAGCTGGTTATCGGTTCCCTGATACTGAGGCTCTAAATTTTGAATTAAATCCAACTTTGGTAAATATGGTGGAAAGGATTCGGTTTGCAGGAACATTAATGGAGGATCCGATGCTACATTTCAATAATTTTCTCCAGTATTGTGGTACGATCAAGCAAGCCGGGGCTTCTCAAGACTACATTAGAAGGATGATGTTCCCATTTTCATTGAAGGACAAGGCTCGTACTTGGTTGAACAGTCTTAATTTGGATAATATCAACAATTGGGATGAGTTGGCTCTTGTATTTCAAAGGAAATGTTACCCTTCAGAGCGAACTGCAACCGTTCGAAGCAAAATCACGAATTTCAACCAGGAGATAGATGAGACATTGTATGAAGCATGTGAAAGGTTCAAGGATCTATTGAGATTATGCCCACATCACGGTCTTGAGAAGTGGTTCCCGGTCCAGACATTCTATAACAGTTTAGGAAATGAGAGTCGTACATTACTTGATTCAGCTCCCAGTGGTCAATTCATGAACCAGGAAGTTAGTGCTGCATACGAGTTGATTGAAGAGATCGCTATTCATAATTCACAGTTCGGTAATCCCAGAGGACATTCGAAGAAAGGTGGAAAGATGTAGTTGATGGTAAATACGAAAGTTTAGCTTCACAGATCAATGCTATAAGTCAAAGGCTCGACAAGATTAGCACTGCAGCTCCTCCACCATCACCTGTAGCTGCGATGGCTGCACTTTCGGGATGTCTTGAGCCTTTCTGCAATTCCTGTGGTTCATTTGGTCACAGTTGACAATCATGTCATAGTTAGGTGGAGCAAGTGTGCGCCTTCCAAGCCTACAAGAACAATCTGTTCTCTAACATATACAATCCAGGTTGGAAGGATCATTGATATATGTGTTTTATGTTGTGTTTTTCCCTCATTTTCGGTTAATTCTGGTGCTAAATAGTTAAGTTTGTGGCTTTGTTTTGATTAAATGTCGTCTTTCGGTGTTAAGTTATGTTTTGGAACGGTTTTAGCATCTTTAGCAGACTTTTAGAGCTTTTTATGGTTACTTTGTGCTTCTTCGGTTATTACGCGTGGTTTTCGGTTTGTTTCATATGTTACAGGAGCGTAATAGGGAGTTATAAAGTCATTAGAAGCTAAAACGATTCAAAATGTACTTGCCTTGGGATGCGTACCAAGTCACGAGAAGCCACGAACAATATTCGAAGAATCGAGCGAGGAAATAAGAAAGATCGTCAAAATTTAGTCACCAGAAGCTCATGGGGGCGCAGCCTTCAAAGCATCAATGACCTATGTGCCCGCAACATAGATCAGCAGCATCAGAAGTCTCAAAACAGAGGACCTGCGGGCGCAGGGAAGAAATGGAATTCCTTCTATGCGGGCGCAGGTGTTGCGGTTTTTGGTCCACTCGGCTTTTCTTCGCGGTTTTTGCTAGTGGGTTTATTTTAATTAAAAACCTAATCCTATAAATACTCTATGTAAAGGGGGCACGACCCTAACTAGTTTTTGGCATATTTTTAGACTTAGGAATCCTAAACACTTTTCTCTCTGGAATTTTAGAAGCAGTTAGTTTGTTCTTGACGATTCGATTCCAATTTATGCAATTCAATCATTCTTTTGGTAATTTCTTTCCTTATGCTTTTCAATTCTCTTTAGTTCATGAATCTCTTTAATTTGTTAGTTTTTAGTTTAGTTTAATTAGTTTTGTTAATTTAGTTCTTAATTTAGTTTTATTAGTAATTAATTTAGTTTTAATTCCTGTTTTAATTAATTTATGTTCATAGCCTTGTTATTTGATTGTGTCATTGTTTTAGTTCCTTTAATCATGAGTGAGTAGTCTTTTTCTCTAGGGTTAGGGGATCTATGATCATGTTGTGAATTTATTTTATGTTCATTAATTAATTCTTGGCTTTTAATTGAATTCCTATTATTGATTTCTATTAATTGCAATTAGATTATGGCCAGATTTAATTGTAAGTTAGGTAATTGTTGAAATCGAGGCGGAGAGGTAAGATTACCACTATTAGACCACTGAATAATAGGCAAAAACGAATTTATGCGAGCGAGAGCTGTTAAAGGATTTTGAGGGAGTCTAAGTTCGAGAGAATTAGTGAGCCCTAATTCAATGAATGTCAATGAATCGATTAGTGAGTGTTTTATGAGTTTGTTGATTGATCATAGTGAACCAACTGCCCTAGGTTTCCATTATAAGTGTTTAGTTCGTAATTTTCCCGTCATTTCTTTAGTTTTAGTATTTGTCTTCTTCGTTTTAGTAGTTTTTACCGAACTTTCCACTAAGGCTCCTTATACATTTTAGACTTTTTAGAACTAATAGAATTTAATAGCTTCCCTATGGATTCGATCCTTAATTCCCTAGCTATATTGGTTAGAGTTGTTCGGTTTATTTTTGATAGGTGCGCGATAGCCTTGTTCAATCATCCATGCTTTTCCTACAAGAGCAACAACAATGTGTAGAATCCACAGCAATTTATACCACCTCAGCAGGCTCATCAGCAGGTGCAACGATTTGCAACACCATTTCAGTAGACCACCATTGCCAGCACCACCAGCTCAACCTAGCAATGAAATTTTAGAGTTGAAGAATATGATGCTGCAGATGCAGAAGAATATGGAGGCAATGGAAGCTCACAATAAGCAACTAAAAACCCAGCTAGCTCAGATTGCATAGTCTACAGCTTAGCGGCAGCAGGGTCAACTACCTCCTCAACCAAATCCACCAGCTCAAAGGGATCATGTTAATTCCATCACTACTAGAAGAGGGGCCCACTATGAAGGTCCTAAGATGACAATAGAAGATGCTGATTCGGAGATGGGAGTACAGACTGGCAAGACCAGCAAGGTGGTCATTGAGGAGATTGCAGAGCTTACACCTTCTATGGAGAAAGATGACACGGGAAAGAGAGCTCCAGTAGCTGACAAGCCCATTGATACGTTGACACCTCCCAAGGTGCCACTACCCTTCTCACATAGGGTAGGCAGGAGTAAGAATGACAATCGCTTCTGTAAGTTTCTCGATATTGTCAAAAATTTGCAGGTTACTATGCCTTTTATTGACTTGATTACGCATGTACTTACATATACTAAATTTTTGAAAGACATATTGAGCAGGAAGCGTGAATTGAGTTAAGTGGAGACTGTTGCTTTGACTGAGGAATGTAGTGCAATTTTGTAGAATAAGTCTCCACCAAAACTCAAGGATCCAGAAAGTTTTTCTATTCCTTGTAACATTGGCCCATTTTTCATTGATAAAGCATTATGTGATTTAGGAGCCAGTGTGTTGGTGTAATGCCATTGTCTGTTTGCAAGAAGTTGTATATGGGGTCTTTAAAGTTTACTAACATTACCTTGCAGATGGCTGACAAAACAATTAAATACCCCAAGGGTATTTTAGAGGATGTACCGGTAAGAGTGGGGAAGTTCTTTATTTCCGTAGACTTTGTGGTTCTAGACATGGATGAGGATGCTCATATCGCCATTATAGTAGGTAGACCATTTTTGAATACTGCAGGTGCTGTGATTGATGTGAAAAACGGTAGCTTAACTCTTACTATAGGTGATGACAAGGTTACTTTTCACCTTGACAATGCTTTGAGACGTCCCATGATAGAACAATCATGCCATGCAATTTATACACTTAATGAGAGATTGTTCATATTGACTTACCTCGATCCCTAAATAAGGATCTTCTGGAGGTCCCTCTGTTCTTGGACTCTATTGCAGGTGACAGAGATGGTGATAATAAAGAGCTATGTCAGGATTAAAAGAAAAGGAAATCCCTTCCCAAGAAACATCGGAAACCTCGAAAACTTTGATTGGTTAATGAAACTTTGATGAAACTTTGTGAATGGTGACTTCCCTTTGCCCCGCATTTTATTTAAAAATGTTTTTGATAGATTTGGGAATGTAATGAGTTATGTTTTGGGAATTGCCAACTCGGTCTTGAACTTGATTTAGCTTAAAACAGTTTCTTATCATGCCATTATAGCCATGTGTAGAGTAAAGGCTTGAACTGTGTTAGCGGGAGGATTTGAGCCGCATACATTATTATATGCTTATTTTTTTCTTGTGTGCTTAGTTCCTGGTGCTTGTATGATCCGTGTTTTGGCTTTTGACTCTAGTAGCTTGGCTTTGGTATGTTTCATGTCGCGAATGATAAAAGGCATTCCTTTCTTTTAGGAGCTTTCAGAGTTTAGGCATTTCATCATTAATTTTTCCTTGATCCCTATTTTGAGCTTTTTACCCTTCAACTGCATTTTAGCCACATTACAACCCTTTTCGGCCATGTTTTATATATTGATTGATATTTGCCCAAGCTTGGCTTGGGGGAGTATGGAGTTGTTATGTTGTTGTTTTGCATTTGTTGGAAGTTTTGGAGGATGTTGGAAAAAATGTTGGAATGTATGTTGTTAAATTTTAATAATAGGTTTCACAGTAAGGCTTTGCACACCAATGTCTAGGCCAGTTTTAATGAAGAATTGAAAAGTTATATATCTTATTTAGCCTAGTTATGTATGTGTGATGATTTTATCTTTGACTTATCATTAAGAGTCGTGAGCCTAAGTTTAATAAATCTTGAAAGTTGAAAAGAAAATGAAAGAGAAAGAAAAAAAAAAGATGAAAGATTGAGAAAAAATTGAAAAATGTTGAAAAGTAAGAAAGAAAAGCTTGTGAATCTTTGGAGTTGTTGGATTGTAAAGTTTTATGGTGTGTTGTGGACTTCAAAAGAATTGGTTTGATGTTGGAGTTGAATGTTGGAGGTGTTAACTATGTTCTTCGATTCTTATATGCCTATAGCCCGCGTTTACCACCACATTATCCCAAATTTATCCTACCCATCACCCTAGCCAGGTTAGAAGCTTAATAAAGACCTTTTTGATCGGCATGTGCATGTTTTTAGTTCTTGTGAAGTGAGTCAATTGCCAAAGCTAGTTAGTATTACTTGCATTTTGAGTCGACTTTCGCATTAGGTTGAGTGACTACCCTTGAACACTTGCATGAGGTGTGAGATATGGTTTGGGTTCTCAAAATTTGTATTCAAACACTTTTTGCATTTGCATTCTTTATTAGGGTTAAGGGTGAGCTTCATCGTTTTTATGGTCAACTATATGTGTGGAGTGACACCGAGTGAGCTACTCTAGTCATCGACTTCTATTTCTTACATGGTTGGCTTGNTAGTTCCTGGTGCTTGTATGATCCGTGTTTTGGCTTTTGACTCTAGTAGCTTGGCTTTGGTATGTTTCATGTCGCGAATGATAAAAGGCATTCCTTTCTTTTAGGAGCTTTCAGAGTTTAGGCATTTCATCATTAATTTTTCCTTGATCCCTATTTTGAGCTTTTTACCCTTCAACTGCATTTTAGCCACATTACAACCCTTTTCGGCCATGTTTTATATATTGATTGATATTTGCCCAAGCTTGGCTTGGGGGAGTATGGAGTTGTTATGTTGTTGTTTTGCATTTGTTGGAAGTTTTGGAGGATGTTGGAAAAAATGTTGGAATGTATGTTGTTAAATTTTAATAATAGGTTTCACAGTAAGGCTTTGCACACCAATGTCTAGGCCAGTTTTAATGAAGAATTGAAAAGTTATATATCTTATTTAGCCTAGTTATGTATGTGTGATGATTTTATCTTTGACTTATCATTAAGAGTCGTGAGCCTAAGTTTAATAAATCTTGAAAGTTGAAAAGAAAATGAAAGAGAAAGAAAAAAAAAAGATGAAAGATTGAGAAAAAATTGAAAAATGTTGAAAAGTAAGAAAGAAAAGCTTGTGAATCTTTGGAGTTGTTGGATTGTAAAGTTTTATGGTGTGTTGTGGACTTCAAAAGAATTGGTTTGATGTTGGAGTTGAATGTTGGAGGTGTTAACTATGTTCTTCGATTCTTATATGCCTATAGCCCGCGTTTACCACCACATTATCCCAAATTTATCCTACCCATCACCCTAGCCAGGTTAGAAGCTTAATAAAGACCTTTTTGATCGGCATGTGCATGTTTTTAGTTCTTGTGAAGTGAGTCAATTGCCAAAGCTAGTTAGTATTACTTGCATTTTGAGTCGACTTTCGCATTAGGTTGAGTGACTACCCTTGAACACTTGCATGAGGTGTGAGATATGGTTTGGGTTCTCAAAATTTGTATTCAAACACTTTTTGCATTTGCATTCTTTATTAGGGTTAAGGGTGAGCTTCATCGTTTTTATGGTCAACTATATGTGTGGAGTGACACCGAGTGAGCTACTCTAGTCATCGACTTCTATTTCTTACATGGTTGGCTTGTGATTTTGATTTAAGTGGATGGCGGTCAAGGAATTTTGATGGGTTGGTTGAGGAACTTACATACTCGGAATTGCTTGAGTTGATTTTGTTTTGCAAAGTTAAAGGGGTGATGTCATTGTTTGTCTAGTTGTTTGTTTGAGGGCAAGCAAAGGCTTGGCTTGGGGGCGTTTGATAAGTTCATTTTATATTCATTGTTTACCCCCGTTTTATGTTAATTTTGGCTCTAACGAGGCTCTTTTGAGCCTATTCTACTATCTTTGGTTGCTTTTAGTGCTTGTTGTTTCGGTTTGTCATTTATCGCAGGAATTGTTACTCTTGTGTCAATTTTCGCATCATCTTGGGCACTTGGCAAGTTGAGAGGAGTCTTGACCGTGTTCAGAAGCTATAAGGAAGCTAGGACGTGATTTAAAATCCTTTGGGAAGCATAGAAGTCGATTTTTGAAGCAAACAAGCGAAGTCGGGAGCTCCGGGGGGCATTGTGCCGTATGCCTGGGTAAAATGCAATGAACCCTAGTAAAGTGCACTAACCCCAGCCTACCCGGGCACGCTGCTCTTTTGAAGTTTTTGTCGATTTTTCTCCTTTATTCTGACTTTGTATATATTTAACTTCTATGCTAAGTTTATGTACCCCATATTATTATTCTTAGAGCCTAGTTTTTGTTTAGTTTCTCTCTCTAAAAGTTACTTTTGTGGAATACATTCAATCATTCAATTCAATACAATTCAGGTTATCTATTCAACTTTTCTTTGTTCTTATTTTAATTCATATTTTTAGTTTATGTTTTTATTTTTGTTTATGTTTTTAGTTTTAGTTTTTATTATATGTTTTATGCCCTAGTTTTATGTTCTTGATTAATTTAGTTATTTTTGATTAATTTGTTAGTCTTTAATTATGTCGTTAGTTTTATTTCCTTTTGTTGATCTAATTTCTATGATTTTAGTTATGTGTGAGTAGTTCCTTTTCTAGGGCTACGGGATCTATGGATCGTTTCCTTTGATTTGTTTTATGATTAATTAATATGATTGTTGATGTTCTTGAATTCCTATTATCAAGTTTTATTGTTTTCGATTGAATTCTGGCCTGGTTTAATTGTTAGTTTGATATTGTCGAAATCGATGTCGAGAGGTAAAATTACCACAATTAGTGTAACACTAATTTGGTGAAAGTTTCAACATTACTTTTTGTCGGGGAAACTTTCAACATTACTTTCTCACCTACCTCAAATTCTACCTCAAAGACAAGGGATACAAGGAAAAAGAAGGTTAAGTTGGTGAAAGTTCTTGGGTCCAATCATCAAACAGAAGAAGCTACATGGGAATCTGAGTTAGAAATGCGAGAGCGTTATCCAAGCTTTTTCAATCAGGTGCGATGTAGTTTCGGGGACGAAACTCCTTAAGGGGTAGAGGATGTAATACTAGTCGTATTTACGTTTTCCTAGTAGATCCTAATCTTGGCAATAGAATCCTAATGTGACAGTGTTCGAGGACAAACTTTATTCTTTAGGAGGGGTAGATGTAATACCCGGTATTTTTTTCGTACTTTAAAAATAACTTTAAAAGCTTCTAATAATGTATTTTTACGCTTAATTTATTTAATAAATAATTTTAATAATTTTAGAATATGGTTTTTAATAAAAATAAAAATTTAATAAATTATTTATATTTAATTTTAGAATCGCAAATATTTTTTCCAAAATTTTTATTTTTGGTTTTGTGTGTTGCGTTTTTGTTGTTTTTGTGGTGCATGGTGAGTTGCGTTTTTTATGTGTGCATGTGTGTTTGGCTTAGCTTAATTGCTGCATAAATGATGTAATATATGTTCATGTATTTTAATTTAAGTGTCATGAATTTTTTATGCCGTAAAAACATTTTTCCATGTCGCAAAAACCATGTTCCATGTACCTCATTTATTACATTCAAAGTTCATCCCCTTTCTTCCCTCTTTTTTCCCACACTCCACCTCACCTTTAATCCTCATTCTTCCCCCTCATTGCCCAGCCTCCCTCACCCTCTTTTACCACTTTGACTCCCTCAATTTCATACCCTATATATACCCCTTATTTCAGCCATTTTTCCACCCTTTTCTCCTTTCTTATTCTCATTCTTTTTACAATCTCTCTACCATGAATTTACTTACTTTAAACTAAGTTAATCTATTGCCTAAATACAGTAATAAAACCACAAAAAAAAATAGGAATCAAAATCTCATACAAAAATCAATCGAAACAAGCATCGAAATCAAAGTTTTCAAGCGAGTTTTTGAAGCTACAAAGAGGATTTTGTGTTTGGATTTTCTAAGCGTGTACTATTTTCTAGCATTTTCACGGTAAGCTTTTGATGTCTACCACTTTAGAAAACTTCGTAAGATTTTTGGTATTGAAAAACAATTCATGAAGCCCATGTTTTCCCTCTCCTCAAAATTTTGAAAAACAATTCATGAAAATCATGTTTTCAAGTATATATTTATTTGTTTTTCTTCATGTTTATGAATATGTCTATATTCATGTTTATGTTCTTGAAATCCATGATGATTCATATTAAGTTTTATGTTGTTAATCTATGTTTAAAGAGTTGAATTTTTGAAGTATGGAATTGTGAATCATGATGAGGTTTTTCTTCTTTTGTTTTTCATGAGTGGCGTTTATTTTTTTATGGAAAAATTTATAAAAATAATCCGAACTTTGGACAGTAAATTAATAAAAGACTCAACTTTTGTTTTTTATTTTTAGACCCAACTTTCGACCATAATTTACCGCTTTTGGACCAACTTACTGGTAACTTGATGAACCGGTTAAACTATTTAGTCTTTTTAATTGTTGCTGGGTGTTGACCGTAATTGGTAACTTTCCTTGACTAACTTCTCTCTTATATCTTTTACCCCCTTTCCTCTTCCCACCATTAATGTAATCTTCATCATTTTTTCTTCTTCTTCCCTCCTGCCTTGCTCCTACTGCCACCACCATTATTCTACAAAATTTCATCACAATAAGCAAGAAGCACTAACCCGCTTCTCCTGAGTTTAGCAAAAAGATTAAAAGAAGCCTATGTCTTGTGCTCTTCCTTCTTCTTTCCCGTGCCACACAAACCAAACGAGCTAAAGCTTGCCTGGTTGGTACAATCAAAAGGGTCAAAGACTCAAAGTTCGTTAGCTGAACCAGTTATTCCGGCCTGCTTCTACCACTCATTCACATGCCTAAGCTCCTTTCGTTGAGTCGTAGGCAGATGTAAGTCAGTCATTATAAGATGATACCTATTAAATAAAGGCAGAAGCTCCCACCGTCTTCTTCTTCAATATAGCAAAAGGCAACCATTTGGTCAACTCTAATTAAAAGCAATAACCCACTTCCCCTCTTTCTCTTTCACATCTTCTCATAATTTCTTCACATATCATAACTAATTAATTTCCTCATTAGTCATTCCGTGCACGAAACTCTTATTCACAATTAACAAAGTAATGACAGTACTGTATGATAATAATCTCTAATTTCTGTTTTTTTTTTCTTTTAAAAAAAATTAAATTGTTGTGTTTTTGCTTTTAAATTGAAATCCCAGAATATCCAACCCCAGAAATGAATTCTGATGAAAAAGCTTCACTTGAAGCGACTCTATCTAATTCTAATTTTTCAGGCCAAAATTCAATACTCCATAAAAACAAACAAAGAAAATTTGATTATAAACACTACAAATAAATTATCAATTCAACCCAAAATTTACACAAACAAAAATAAAATTAACAAATAATCATACAATCTTGTGACAGAGGGGGTGCCGGATGAGCGGGTCCTCTTTGAAGGTCAGAGGTGTTGAGGTTTGCAAGGAAGGTGATGGTTGTTAACTTGTTAATTGTTACCATTGCAAAGAATTGTTACAGTTCAAGAAGAAGGAGAAGTCAAAGTTAAAAACTATACCATTACCGGCTATTTGATGACTTCACCCAATATAGTAGGTAACTTACTTAATGGGTCCAAAATTAGAAAATAAGGTTCAAAGTTAGATCCAAAAATAAAAAACGAAAGTTGAGTCTTTTGTTAAATTAACGCTAAAAGTTCGGATTATTTTTATAAATTTTTCCTTTTTTGTATACATGTATGTAAATTATTATTTTTTATTTTTCGTGAGTAAAAAACATAATTTTGATTAATTAATTTTAATTAAATTCGTGAGTTATTAATAATAATATAAAAGAAAATTAATTTCAGTTTTTATAAAAAACGAATTAAAATAAAATAAATAATTAATTTTCGAAACCTAAATTTAATTTATATGTTATTTATAATAAATTTTATAATTGCAAATTTATTTTCAAGGTTTATAAATTATATATTTATAATGAAATAAAGTTTGTTTAAAATTATGTCTAGAACTTGATTATAATACTACTTTGATTTTATAAGATGATTTCACTTACTTTAATTTAATTCTTAAAAGTTGTTTAATTAAAATATAATTTCTAAGTTGTTTAGAAACTGACTTCTACATTTCTAAGTTTAGTTTACAACTCAATTTATCACATGTTTAACTCTTACTTCTCCTTTCTTCTAAGAAGTGTTTTATTCACTTAGATTATTTTAAGAAAAAAAAAAACTAAAACATATTTTATTAAGTTGAAATAATTTTTGTAAACTTTGTTTCTTTGTTTCTAAAGTGTTATGCTTTCATGTTTCAAAACCATGTAATGTTTTACTCAATCTTTCTTATGTTTTGAAACTTTATTTTTGTTTCTTAATCATGCCTTGTTTATTAAAGTCATATTTCATGTCTTTTGAATTTATTTGTTTAAATCTTTCTTTCCAAAATGAATAACTAAGAAGTGATCACAATAAATGTATTCTAATCTTGATGGGAAAGAAGCCTTTATTGGTAGCACTTATCCCTAAGGGTGATGAATGCGCCTAAACTTTTAGGTTGTATATTGTTTTTATTTTGGTTCCACTCCGTGGGTGAAAAAGTCTCATAGTATGAACTGTATCGTCTACTCCATAACTCCTTGTGTGAAAAAGTCGCATAGCTCATGGGGGGTATGCACACTTAAGACTCTGTCAAAATCCTTTGGCCAATAATCTATTGTTAAGTTAGCATAAAGGGTAATGCGCTGCTCTACTAACCCTGCTCTCTTTCCCAATTTTAATCAAAGTGGTCACAATAATATTCTAAGGCTTTATGATGAGTTTTGATTCTATTCTAAAAAATTTATGAGATGTTTGGAATGTTGAATCTCAATGATGAATCTTGTTTATAATCAAAAGAATTTGTTTTGGATCTTAATAATGTTTGGAATTGTATTTTCTTATGTTGCTAAAGCTTTATCAATGTTGTTTCATGTTTCTTCTTTGATTGAGTTATGTTTCTTGTATGTATATGCAAAGCTTTTCAAAACTCAAACCCATTTTACGGGGTAGAGTCGAGCTTACTCAGTTTTTACTGATTTTTGTTTCTTTTTGCTTTGTTATTTTTTTATTCGTTTACTACTGGTGAGTTTTATGGGCAATATGAATGAGGATTAGCTTAAGATGCTTGAAGACTTGACTATTATGAATAATGTTATGCTTTTGGATCATTAGCTTTTGATTTCTTTGAAATTCTTAAAGATCTTGTTTTGTAATATATTTCTAGACTTGTTTTCTTTTTCTCACTTTGGTTTGGAAAATTTGATTTTCTTTAAATAAACTTATGTAAGATAATTATTCCGTTGTGATATTTTATTATTAATATGGTTTAAAAGTTATATTAAAGTTTCTATCCTCACTTCCTTAGTGCATGAGGGTAATGAGTACCACCCCCATGTCTTAGAAGCCTTTAATTTTTGAAAGGATGGGTTGTTTTGGCATTGTTTATGGTGACCTAGATATGAGGGTGTTACAATTAGATCGCAGGGATAATAGGCAAAACGAGTCTAAGTGAGCGAGAGTCATTAGAGGAGTTTTGGAGGAGACTAGATTTGAGAGAATTAGTGAGCCTTAGTTCAGGAAGTCAATAATTTGTCAATTAATTGTTATTCAATTCTTTGGTTGGTTTGTGGTGAACCGACGTCCTAGGCTTTGTTATTGATATATTTTTGTGTTTAATTTTTTCTTTAGTAGTCATTAGTTCATTAATTAAAACCCAATTCAAAGGCTCCTTGCGGCAGAATAACTTTTTAGAGTTAGTAGAATTTCATTGCTTCCCTGTGGATTCGATCCCTACTTCCCTATCTACATTAGTTGGAGTTGTAGGTTATTTTTGATAGGTATACGACTGTCCCTTATCAGTTACACATAGAGATTATTCACAACTTGGTTCGGGGCGACCCCGAATTGATTATTAGATGCTTAAGGCGGGGCCAAGAACTTTGATTTGAAACCAGTATTAGTCCAAATTTGCACATATCCAATTTCTTGCACTATTGTAATACAATCAAACAAAATGGTGTTTCTTAAGATCACGTTAGGCAAATGATCTTTCCGTTCTCATTGAAGGATAAGGCACAAAAGTGGTTGAAATCTATTAATAAGAAAACTATTACTACTTATGATGATCTACCTTTAGTAGGGGTGTGCAAAACCGGAAATCGGAAATTTTCCGATCTGGAAATTCGGATATCCGGATTTTCGGAACCAACAAAATTGAATCCGTATCCGTTCCGGAAAAACCGGAATTCCGAAAATTCGGATATCCGGAAAAACCGGATCGGAAATCCGGATATCCGGTTCCGAATTATATACTAGAATTTTCTCTAAAATTTACACATATACCCTTAAAAACCGGATCGGAAATCCGGAAAAATTCGGAAAAATCCGAAAAACCGGAATTTCGGATTTTGTTTTCTTTAAAAATCCGAAATCCGATTTTTTAAAAATCCATTCCGTATCCGATCCGGTTGCCGGTTTAAAAAACCGGATATCCGATCCGGTTTTTCCGGTTTTCAAAAATCTTAATCGGAATTCCGATTTTTCGAAACGGAATCGGAAAATTTCGGACCGGAAATTCGGAACCGTAAAATCTTGCACACCCCTAACCTTTAGCTTTCTAAAGGGAAGTATTACCCTCTAGAGAGAACTACAACACTTGAGCTAGATTACAAATTTTATTTAATCAAGAAATCGATGAGTCATTTTATGATGCATGGAAAATGTTTAAGGAGTTGTTACGTTTATGTCCTCATCATGGTCTTGAGAAATGATTCTTAGTTCAGTCATTCCATAATAGGTTAGGGAACGAGAGTAGAGCATTATTAGGTTCTGCTACTAATGGTGGATTTATGAATCATGAAGTTAGTGTTGCAATTGTGGTTGAGGAAACTGTCATTCATAATTCACAATTTGGCAATCCTAGAGGTCATAAGAAGAAGGGTGGGAAACATGTAATTGATGATAAATATGAGGGTTTAGCTTGACAAATAAATGTCATACACCAAAAGCTTGAAAAAATAAACACTACTACCCCTCAAAACACACTAGTGGAAAAAACCTAAAATGCTGCAGTTAAAAGGGGGGTATATGCTACGGTTTTGGTCCGCAGCAAATACGGTAGCAGCATTTCAGGGTTCAGCCATATGCTACGGTCCTAAGCAAAACCGCAGTCTATAAAAGGTTTTTTTTTGTGGGAAATCTTATTATATGTTGCGGTTTTCTCAAGAACCGCAGCATATAATCAGATTTCCCACCAAAAAGAAGTCTTATATGTTGCGGTCTTATAACAGGACCGCAGCATATAAGTACCCAAAAAAATAAAAAAATAAAAAATAAATAAAAAATTTCGTTTTTGCATTTTTCATACCTAAAAGTTCACCAAACTGATAGTATATACACAAAACAACATTTTTCACTTAAATCATGACAAAAAATTACAAAACCTTAATATGCCAACATAATATACATCAATAACTGAAAATAGTAGTAGTACAAGCAATCGTGGCATCAAACAAAGGTGACCATCACCACCAGTCCCACCATGAGCAGCAGCTACCATATAGGGTAATTCATGAAATAGCAGTATCCTCGTTGTGTTCACTGAATAATCAAAAAGTTCTGGCAGAAACGAAGGGATTAGTTTAGGGAACAAGAAGAAGATTCAGGGGATCAAGCAGAAGATTAGTTCATGGATCATACTACCCCTTAAATCCACAGATTAAGGCACTTACTCACTCATACACTCAATTATTCATTCAAACACGTTCATAAAACTAGAATGATAACATTCATTCATACATTCATTCATTCTTTTTTTCAAACACAATGAAATACAAGAAGCAAAAACAGCATAAACAATCTGATATAACAACATCAGTAACAGTAACACCACCCCAAGCATCAACAGTTCAGCTCATTCATTTTATCGAATTCATTTCATATCATTTCAATCAACTTATCTTAACAAGCAGCAGCAGGAAACTAACATAACTGGAGCTAACAATTCATCACAATTTAAATAAAAACTACAAAACAGAACAAAACCAAATAATTGGAGCTAACAAAATGAGATTAGAGAAGATAATTCAAAAATGAACTCAATTCGAACTAACATAACAAGAACAATAATGATATCAAAGAAGATAATCCACATATGAACAATCAAACAACTGACCTGCAGCTGTAATCTAATGTATAATCCCAAGGGGAGACGATTTTCTCATATTTAACAGCTAAAAACCTCAAACAATCATCCCCCGAAAGGGGTAGGGATATGTAGCATACAACCTAGAGAAGATAATATCCAAGACTAAAAAAAAAAGAAATGGGAAATCCATCGACATCATTCAAAATGTATACTTCTAACACATGATTTAGCCTCAAAGTTTCAATCTTTTTTACTTTATAACACAAACCCATAAACAAAAAAAAACAATAAAAATCACAAAAATGTGGTAAAAATCACAAAAACAAATCAAAGAAATTATAATAATACCTGCAATTAGAGGCAAGGGCAGCAAGACCATCAGTAGTAAAACCTTCACAACTAACCAAAACCAAAGACTTAAAATTAAGACAACATTTAGACAAAACTTCAAGACTTTCATCAATAACAACCATTCTTTTTAAATTAAGTTGTTCAAAAGAAGGACATTTTTTAGAAAGAACTTCAATCCAAGGATGAACATTAGCTCCCCAATCATAAGGCACCAAATTAAAATCTGCAAAATGAGGTTTTCCCTAACTATTTTCAAAACATTGAAAAAAAAAATCGATTCTTTGAAGTTGAGATTCAACTTTGCTCGACCAAAAAAAAAAACAATCACCCAGAACCCAATCATACCCTCAAAAACATAACCAAGCCTACAAAAAAAAAGGCCAAAAAAAACTAGTGGATGTTCAAAATGTATTTTGATGGAATATGAATTTAACTCTCAGGAAGTTATCATCATAGAGTTGGTAGGGTCAAGTTCAAATGTTAATCACTGCCTCAACAAACAACTTATGAAATTAAAAGTTGGTATGGCATATGAATAAATAAGTGATGACCACATTGGAGTCGATCACAGCATACTCAGTAGTAGCACACTACAAGTCATTTATCATTCAAGTAATCAAGGGACATGAGATTTCATTCAATTAATCCTTAATTTATTCCATTGAACGCCTCCTAACCAACTGAAAATAGTTGGGGTGGCTGTTCAATTGAAGAGCAAGGCAACAGGGACAATGATGTAGATATGCCAACATAACCTTAATATGCCAACATAATATACATCAATAACTAAAAACATTAGTAGTACAAGCAATTGTGGCATCATACAGAAGTAACAAAAGTGGCCATCACCACCAGTCAACCACGAGCACCGGCCACATTGGATAAGTCATGAAATAGCAGTCTCCTTGTCATGTTCACATACTTAGCAGAAAATTCAGGCAGAAGTGGAGGGATTAGTTCAGAGAACAAGTAGAAGATTTAGGGGATCAGACATAAGTTTAGTTCATGGATCATACCACTACCCCTTAAATCCATTGATTAAGACGCAAAAACTAAGACAAAAATAACAATTTTTCATTAAATCAATATTGATAAAAAGAAAAACTAAACAAAGAATGATGCCATATTGATAAAAAGAACAACTAAACAACAACAACTCGTTTTATTGCTAACCATATTGATAAAAAGAACAACTAAACAACAATAACTCGTTTCATTGCTAAGCCACAAAGAATGAGAGTTGCAGTAGTGTTTTGGATCTGAAATTTTGAAACAAAGAATGAAATAATAACAACAACAATAACACAACAACACAGCAATAACAACAACAATAAACACACAGCAATAACAACACCACAGCAATAACTGCACAACAATAACAATAACTCATAGCAATAACAACAATTCAATAACAACACAACAACAACACTCACTTAAACACTCACACTCACCATTCACTAATAGTCACTCACTCAGTCACTCACATTCGGAGTCACTAACACACACACACTCACTCACTCACATTCAGTCACACACTCACTCATCACTCACCATTCACTCAAAGTCACTCACATTCAGTCACTCACATTCAGAGTCACACACTCACTCACATTCAGTCACTCACACACTCACTCATCACTCATAATCACTCACTCAAACACTCATAGCCACTCAGACTCACCATTAATCAGTCACAAAACTGTCATTCACATTCGCTCACACAAACAACCAAACCCACAAACAACCAAATAAATTCAAAATATTATATAAAATCACAAAAATTGATTAAAAAAAACAATTAAAAGCAAAATCAAAATAAATTAACTAGCAAAATCGAAACCAAAACAACAACAACAAAAATTAAAATAAATTAACTACTTAATAAATCACAAAAATCGAAACCAAAACAACAACAAAAATAACTAGCAAAATCGAATTTAAACCGACAAAAAAAGCAATATCACTCACCAAAACCAACAATAAATTCGAATCCAAAACCAAAAACATCATAATTAATTCAAAAAATCGAAGCACAAAACTAACCTCAACACCAAAGCCACCAAAATTCGCCCCCAATAATCGATCTTCCATAATCACCTCCAAAACTCACGAAATCAAATGAAAAAAAAACATAAAACAAAAACTGAAATTGAAAAGAAAAATAAAGTAGATAAAAATAGAGAAAAAGAGAGGGATTTAACCTAAGGGTTAGGGTGAGACATAAATGTAGAGAGAGATGAGATGAATGAGACCGGATTTAGAGAGAAGTGAAAGAGATGAGAGATCAGATTTAGAGTGAGAGAAAGAGAAGAAAAAACGAGAGAAGTGAAAGACGTGAGAGAGAGGATTTAGGGTTAGGGTTCGGAGGAAGGAGAGAAATGAAATGAATGAGACCGAGTTTTTTTTTTGGCCTTTTATTTTTTCATACTTCATTTGGGCTGGGCTTCTAAGTTTGGTTTTTAAAAAAAATGGTATTGTTATATGCTACGGTCTAAACCGTTTCATTTGGTCTTATGGACCGCATATGTTATATGCTACGGTCTCCCACGAACCGTAGCATATAATGGTCATCTAGTCTCCCTCCAATACTTTATACTACGTTTTTTCTTCGCATCCAAAAAACCGCAGCTTATAAGGTGAAGTATATAGCGATTTTTCCACTAGTGACACGTACCTCTCAACGTATGAAAATCGTTGCTATGGCTGCTCTTGTAGGTTGTTCTGAGACTGTTTGTGATGCATGTGATTCTTTTGGTCATAGTATTACAACATGTTAGGGTATTACCGAGCAAGTGTGTGCATTCCAAGCCTACAAAAATAACCCATTTTCAAACACTTACAACCCCGGCTACAAAAACCAACCATGCGTACTTTTCCTATAAAAGCAACAATGTGGAGAATCCTCCACCCTTTGTTCCTCAAGAACAACAACAACAGTAATTACAAAAATTCCAGCCTTAAGGGACATCTCAACTACCGAGTTTTGTTAGGCCACAATTCCATCCTCAACCATCACCACAAACCACAAATAACGAGACTTCTAAAATGAAGGCTATAATGATGCAAGTGCAAAAGAATGTATAAGCCATGCAAACTCAATTCAACCGACATGTAGCCCATAAGACAGTTGGAGAATCAAATTACGCAAATTGTTCAATCAACACCTCAAAGACAACTAGGGTAACTACCTCCATAACTATCTCCTACAAATCCACCTAGGGATCATTGCAGTTCTATTTCTACAAGGAGAGGTACTTATCGTGAGGGACTGAAGATGCCTACTAATGATACCGATAAGGATGTAGTTGGAGCAATAAAGACTAGTAATGTGGTGATTGAAGACATGGATTGTGCTAGAGAAGGAATCAGCGCCAAAGGAGAAGGCAAAAGAAGTTGAGGAAATTATAGATATGATATCGAAGCCACAAGTATATTACCTTTCCCGAACAAGGTAATCAAGAGTAAGAATGATAATTAATTCAATAAATTTTTTGATATTGTTAAATATTTGCAAATTATTGTTCCTTTTATTGATTCACTTACACAAAGTTTTTGAAGGATATCTTAAGTAAGAAATGAGAAATTAGTGCGGTATAAACCGTTGAATTAATTGAAGAATGTAGCGCTATTTTGCATAATAAATCACCACGGAAATTGAAGGAACCGGACAACTTTTCTATCCTTAGTAGCATTGGTCCATTATTTATTGACAAAGCTGTATATGATACAGGGGCTAGTATTTGTGTTATGCCTTTTACGTATGGACTCCATTTGGGATGTTTTGGAGGGTCATTGTGAAACTTGACTGTGTGACAACCTTTTAAAAGCAGTGTTGAATTTTACTTTGGGAAAGTAAGTTTCGACTTGATGTTGACTTCCAAGGTCATTTGGGTAATTTGACTTAATTGTGTCACATGATAGACGACGTGTCAAGAATTATAGTGCAAAATACTGTAAAATATCACATAAAAGCCCCCAACACGCAAAACAAGGCAAAAAGCAAAGCCGGAGGAGGGCCATGTTGTGCGCGTATATGCGAGGGTGTTTGAGTTTTAAAACTCAAAAATTTTCTTTCTCCCTCATTTGTTCAACAATTTGGTCTTTTTTTTTTCACTAAAACAGCACAAAAACCCCATTTATCGGTCCTTGAAGCTTCAGTTTGTTCACCAATTCACATCAATCATACTTCAATCCTTGCAAACATCAAGTAAGTATCATCTACCTCAATCAAGCTTTAATTTTTGCTCTTTTTCCATATTTATGTAGTATATATGCCACTCAAACTTGGGTTTTTGTATGCAATGAAGTTTTGTGTAAATTGTTTGGCATTTGAGAATCATGCTATTTAGAAAAGAAAAGCCTAAGACACGATTCTTTCTACACCACTAGTTTTATTACATGTTAAGCCTTTATTGGTCAAGATTACATGGATTAAAAGAAAAATAAAAGGTGATAAGGCAGACGACAACAACAACAACGACAACAAGATCCTTGATGATGTTGATTAAGGCGACCTCATCTTAGATACCTTATGTGCTTGTGTCAAAAAACGTTGAGAGAGTAATGCTTCAATTTGAATAAACCTGATATAAAGCAAAACTAAGAAGAAGAATAAAAAAAAGATGTAATGATGTACAAATATAGTAGAAAAGTAGAAGTGTTTATGTATTTTTTGGTAGTTGAAGGTGGTTTTTGTGGTGGTGGAAAGTACTATGCGGTGGTTTGTGACTTATTTCGACACAGTTCTTGGTTTAATTTCAATCTTCCATTTTCATTCATGCTTTATAATCATATTGTTCTAATCTATGTTTTTATTGTGTGAATTATGTTGTTTTGGACTTTCGATTGTTTTTGTTACTTTATTTGTGCATACATTAGTTTTCTAATGTATATATATGGGTCTATGAACTCCCACTGTTATCGTATGGAAGTTAAGACTTTGATTACTTAATTGGTGTTTTTGCTAGATTCCTATTATTTCGTTTTATTGCTTGCAATTGGATTGTGGCCAATTGTACTGTTAAGATGTTATCGAGTTTTAAGCCTAGATGTGAAAGTTTAATAATAGACCCTAATAGGCATGAGGAATCTAGTAAATTGGGAGAGCCTACTACAGGATGCGAGTTTCGAGGAGAATAGATTTTAGAGAGAGAATCAACGTTATTGATTAAGTCATGATTTGTTAGGTGCTGCTATCGTGTCCTTGTCTTTTTAAAGTGAATTCCATTATTTTCAAAACCTTTGTTAAATTCTCATTCACTAGCTCTAAAATAATTCCCAAATTTAACAACGCTTTATAATTGTTTATGTTTTTAGTTACTAGTAAGGAATTGAATATGCAATCCTAACTCCCCTATTTTCATAAGTAATAGTTGTTTGATACTTTTGATAGGTTAACAACAGTCTTATCAAGTACCTACCCACTCAATTTGTTTGCGAATATGTTATGGAAAACTGAAGTTTGTAGTCATTTATTTCCTTTCCCTTTGTCTAATTGTTTGGTTTCGTGTACACACATGGTTCAAACTTAACAGTGAAGGCGGGGGGGNGGGGGGGGGGGGGGGGGGGGGGTCTATCATATCATTTCACCTTCGACATCAATTATAATATCACAAGCACCTTAGTCAATAGGTTATGCATGCTATTATCTGCACTTTGTGTATGGCTTGTTTATTTAGACTAAAAAATCAATTCAGTTGAAAGGAATATAATATGCTAACTCAAGAATTATTGAAATGGATTAAATTGAGTTGAATTGAAATGAAAATAAGTACAAAAGAACATGACCTTATATTGTGTTGGTTTGGCCACCAAGCTTATAAAAGGTTTTGTAGAGACCAATTTGTCCAATCTAAGCTAGTGGAACACTTCCTTTACATTTTACTTTTTATTTTATAAAAAAGGATATTTTCTTAATTTAGATTTAGTAAGCACTTATTATGCATTTAATCTCAACAGCCAATTTTTAAAGAATCATATATATTCAGATTTTTAAACAGTTTATCTTACCTAAAAATCAGAATTAAAATATACTATTTTTTTTTTTTTTTTTGTCAACAACTACCCAGAAGTTGTCTGTTTTTGTCAATAACTACCTAGTATATATTTTAATTTACACAACTCCTACATGTTTAAGTTTTTTTGTCAACCACTACCAACTAACGTTTTCCGTCTAAGAAGAACGTTAGTGGGTCCTAGCAGTTACCTTTCCCTCCATTACTATGTATCGATATTACAAACATGCCCTTCCATTCACTTCAATCACTTTCTTTCATTCAAGCTTTAATTCAATTTTCCCTAATTTCCTATTAATTTTCCAATAGCTTTTTATGCCCAATATCACAATTGCTCAACAATAATTGAAATCTGAAACTTCAATTTGAACCCCAAATTGACGATTTTCATCACAAATTAAACCCTAATTTTTGAACAACTTGAAATTGCAATGGAAGGAAGGTTTGATGGTGAGGCAAAACTGATAATTTGTGGACATTTGGTACTCAAAACATGTGATTTTTCTTTCTCTACTTTAATTAAATTCGTTTACCTTTAAGTTCGTAAGTTCATGTCAATTGCACATTGCACAATTTTTATTTGGGGATATAATGTGCATGGTGACAGTGATGATATTCCATTTTAGATGGATGTTTTGTTTGAAGTTGTTTAATATGTGTGTATAATTGAACTTTGATTTTGTGTTAAATGCCTCTTTGACAAATTAATTCGTGATAATTTATGGGTTTATGGATTGGGAATCGGTGAAGAAGAACAATTTGTTCTTGGAAAATTTGAGAGTTGATTATTGTATAGAAAAAGCTACTGCCATAATAAAACTATTAACACTTAAGCCTTTGACAAGTGTATCTTTCAATTAAGCTTTGAGAAGAAAAACCCCCAATTCAATTTTAGATTTTAAGTCTTTTTTGGGAGAAATTTTGGAAGAGAAGAGGAAGGAAATTATACTGTTGGAACCTACTTGAATGGCTGAGCAACTGGGTTTGAATCGATATTTATGGAGAGAGAAAGGTTATTGCTGGGACCCACTAACGTTCTTCTTAGACGGAAAACGTTAGTTGGTAGTGGTTGACAAAAAAACTGAAACATGTAGGTAGTTGTGTAAATTAAAATAGAACCTAGTTAGTTGTTAACAAAAACAGATAACTTCTACTTAATTGTTGACAAAAAAAACCTTCTTTCTATACATAAGAATAAAACAATGAGATACGATACCTATAACCTTTACGGCTATAAATAAGAATTTAATATGCTTTATGTAAAACTTAATTAAGAATTTAGAAAAGAATCATGCACATGCGTTGATATAGTTAATTTTTTTTTAGAATCGCCCATATAGTTAATGGCGTATGCATGGTTTGGTTTAATGATTTTATTTTTATTGTTTTTCATGCACCCTGAGGGTTATGATTATATTATTTTCAAAAATTATTGTATCGTATATAACATACTGTTTTCAAATTCTTATTTTTTTTATTTATTTTCGTCATTCTATTTTATTCTATTCTATTCTATATATCTCATAATATTTTATAAATTAGTAACTATATATTTGAATCAATCTTGCTACTTATAGCAAATTAAAATTAAAATAGATAGTAATTTTACATAAGAACTTTTTATTTCTAACCTCTTATTTATTAATATTTTTCATTTTTAATTAAAAAAAAATATTGTCCTAATCCCTTCTAATTATGAACCCTTTTTTAGATTTTAAAGAGAGAGAAAGTGACACCAAACGATTATTTTTGACGGTTCGAAATTCCTCCTTACCTTTTGCAAAATTTCCATCAAAAGTCTTTTACAATTTTTTTTATTATTTATCATTTATTATTTTTGCCCCTTTTTGCTCTTTCTTCTCGTTGCTCTTAATTTCATACATGCATTCCATCATAATTATTGAATTTTCCTTTACATGATTTTTTTTAAACAAATTTCAAAATTGAAACCATAATAAAGTTAAAACTGGGTTCTTTTATATGAATTAATTTTAATTTTGTCCTTTTGAAATATGGCTGAAGGGTACCTTTGTTCTAAGAAAAATGATGGTATTTGTGCTGTTATTTGTGAACAGGTATTTGTCAATTTTGTTTTCATTTCTAGATGTCATTTATTTATTTATTTAATTTTGAAATAAATGAATTTTCTAGATATGAAGTTTAAGTGCTTGTTTATGTTTTGCTAATTATTTAAAATTTTAATTTTGGGTTTAAATTATTGTTGTTGGAAGTTTGTAATTAAGTTTGTTTTCAAACCCCAGAACTTTAAAATTCCTTCGGTTAATTTAAGTACTTTGGGCTTCCAAAATGAGTACTTTGGTTAAAATTTTTATGGTGATTATTATTTCTAACTCTAATTTGTCAGTTTGGTTGTTAGAGATTCCCCAAATTTTTAAAATGCAACTATATTTGTGGGATAATTTCTATTTTTATCACATATGCAGATTTCTTGTGTTAATTAATTTTAGTATCGGCTTACAATTTTGTATGATTTTCCGCTTTTCTAATGATGTTTGGAGCTATTGTAATCTTCTTTAGTTGTTTGTTAATACAATTTGTTGCCAAGAAAAAATAGATGATCAATTACTTTATGTGCTTTATTGTTTCTTTTGTAGGATTAGTGTGATTACATATAAATGAAAAAAAAAATGAAGAATAAAGTTGGTAATGGATGTTAGACTATTGTTAAGATTATAAGGAGATTGAAAAGTGTCGAGAAAGGTATACTTTATATATATAATATGTATGCTTCTGAATTGCGACAGGGAATCCATGGAGGGTTGATCATGTCAAGATTAAAGTGTATTGTGAGAGGCAATGATTTTAAGAGTCTTCTTCTTTTCCTTATGATAATCCCATGTTGCTTATTTGGGGTTTTCTTACACGGTCAGAAGATTACCTATTTCCTTCGACCATTATGGGATCACCCCCCTAGGCCTTTTACCAAGATTACGCACTATTACAGTGACAATGTGACAATGGAGTCGTTGTGCAAACTTCACGGGTGGAGCATTCGTGATTACCCCCGCAGAGTATTTGATGCAGTTTTGTTTAACAACGAGGTGGATATGTTAGATATCAGGTGGAATGAGTTGTACCCATATGTAACTCAGTTTGTTCTACTCGAATCAAACTCCACATTTACAGGAATTTCAAAGCCATTATACTTTGTTGTTAATCGAGATAGGTTTCAGTTTATTGAGGGTAGACTAACTTATGGCACTATTGGAGGAAGACTTAGGAAAGGGGAGAACCCTTTTGTTGAAGAAGCTTATCAAAGGATGGCTCTTGATCAGCTTCTGCGGATTTCTGGGATTGAGGAAGATGATTTGCTTATAATGTCTGATGTTGATGAGATACCTAGTAGGCACACCATCAATCTATTGAGGTGGTGCAATGAAGTGCCTTTAATCCTTCATCTACAGCTTAGAAACTATTTATACTCGTTTGAATACCATGTTGATGACAATAGTTGGAGAGCATCAGTCCATAGGTACAAACCTGGGGTAACTCAGTATGCGCATTTTAGACAAACAGATCTCCTCTTATCAGATGCTGGGTGGCATTGTAGTTTTTGCTTTCAACATATTTCGGATTTCATCTTTAAGATGAAGGCGTATAGTCATACTGATCGTGTTAGATTCTCTTATTATTTGAACCCAAAGAGGATTCAGGACATCATATGTAAAGGTACTAATCTTTTTGATATGCTTCCTGAAGAATACACATTTCGAGATATGATTGGGAAACTTGGTGCAGTACCACGATCTTATTCTGCAGTTCATCTTCCAACTTATATAATACAAAATGTAGAGAAATTTAAATATCTTTTGCCTGGAAATTGTTTAAGAGAAAGTGGCTAATATATGTTTGATTTCTTTTGATTTGGTGTAATAAAAATAGTGGTGTTATGTGCTTCATGTGAGGTACATTAGATGTGTTGTAACTCCAAGCCAACTGATACAAGCGTACATATCTGATACACCACTGAATTTTGCGACTGTATATCTTGAACTTTATTACAAATATTGCATAGGGTTTTTTCTATACAAAAAGTTGTGAACATGTATTGCATGAGATTCGGCCCTAAATTTTTGGTGGGTGTGATGAGTTTTAAGCAAAATTGTATATACTTCGATTGATTTGGGGTGATTTCAGTTAAATTTTTCCTATGTTTATTATACATTATTTCAATTCTATGTACTTAACCTTTTGCTGTAATGAAACAATTTTCACCATTGGCTACGAGGCCATCAGGCCAGTGTGTTTTTCAATTATGGTTTTGAACTAGTAGGCTATAATAGCTTCAGTACTTTGGATTTTTATGCTGATACAAGTGATATTAATTTAATTTTTGCTTTGCACTTTGTTTACTTCTGGCTACAAGTTTGTCTAGACAGGAAGAATTACTGTCAAAACATGGAAATGTGGTTACAAGTGCTAAATAGCCGTGGACTCGGGGCTTTGGGGGTCCATGTTCCCTTTTTATGGACATCGAATGCCATTTGTTCAGTTTGTATAGTGTGAGTATGATTGGCTTAGAAAGTGAGTCTAAAAGTTCAAAATACAAGTAGAGAAGTTGCCACCGTGTTTTTCTTGGAAGCTCACGGAACCCCATTAAATCTAACCCGAAGACAAATTGATGCTAATGATAAGAAGGTTACATATCTATGGATTCAGGGACAAGGGTGAGGACAAAGTAGTTCACGATGCCCCCCTCCTCCCCTAGTATAGCGGTCTCTACTTGGCCTCATATGTAATTTTATGATAGTAATATTGAATTATAGCAATCATATTTCAGGTTTACCCTAAAACACATATAAATTTGCTAGACGAGTTTAATTAATGCACACATATTTTTCTAATGATATGCATTGGGTGATCAATATAGGATTAGTCAATATTCGTGGGTACCGAAGCCAATTGTCTAATATTTAATATTTAATTTAATATTTAAAGCACATATAAATTTGCTAATGATATGCATTGGGTGATCAATATAGGATTAGTCAATATTCGTGGGTACCGAAGCCAATTGTCTAATATTTAATATTTAATATTTAATATTTAAAACACATATAAATTTGCTAGACGAGTTTAATTAATGCACACATATTTTTCTAATGATATGCATTGGGTGATCAATATAGGATTAGTCAATATTCGTGGGTACTGAAGCCAATTGTCTAATATTTAATATTTAATATTTAATTTAATTAGAACATGCTTTTAAGTCTTGTAATCAAACATGGGTTATTAGGTGATTAAAAGTAATAAACAATTAGCATGCGAAATCACATAAACAATCTAAAATAATGTTTCTACTTAGAGTTGATTTTAATTAATAAGTCAATCCATAATTAATCAAGATTTCATTAATTTAATTAAACATGTCCAATTTCTAATTAAAAAAAAATTAAATCAAATAAACTAACTCAATTAATTGAAGATCTTAAGATTTAGATATTGTTGATGTCGGCCTCATGTAGAAATACCTTGCGTGCAGTGGTCAAAACAACGTCCTTGATTGGATGCTTAATTAAGAAGTCGAATTAAAATTATAACAATAACAATAAAATAGTGTTAATGGGAGGCTTAGAAAGTGGACTGTAGAGAGAGAAGGTAGAAAGAGAAAGAGAGAGGTTTGCACAAATTACAATGGGAGTTGCACGAAATTCAAGATGACGAAAATGGCTGGACAAGGTCACGTATTTAAAGTGAAAAGGTCGAAAATTCTTGCGCAGGGCACACGACCTATGCACATACATAGATGGGCCTTGCGCACGTGCGCAAGCCCTTCGCATAGGTGCAGGTAGTGCGGATATGCGCAAGTGATGTGCGTATGCGCAGGAGCTGTACATGTCCGTAGGTTTCGAGGATTTTTGGAAGTTTATTGCTCGTTGCCATATATATGAAAACTGACCCCTTATGCACATATACACACAAGGGATGCGAATCTATAATTTCCATATTATAATATTCTTTTACATAAATCGTTTTATACGTTTTCATAGGCCTAAAATTGTCCGATTTCGTATGGAGCCTTCTAGAACATTCTAGAATGGTCGTCGTACTTGACCATATTTGTGCGCTTAATTTATTCTCTAAGTTTTCAAAAATAAATTAAAATAAAGTAAAATAAAATGAAGTAAAATGAATTATAATGAAGATAATGAAATAAAATAAGAAATGATAAAGTGAAAAAAAATAATAAAGTAAGTTTAAATCAAAGAAAGTAATTTAAGTGCATTTTGGCCATTGAAACTTATCATCGGCGTATTCCGGCAATGGTTTTTGGTTTACAAAAAGTTTAGGGGCGTTGCCCCCCTAGATTTTGACCAAGGCGTTTCACCCCTAGACCCTGACTCGATGGGGGTAGCGAGACCCCCGTTGTGGAGTGGGGTCCAAATAAGGGAACGATACACATTTGGGTTTTCTTTACAAGCAATCAAGTTTAGATGTTGGACCTATTGCAATGTGGTACACTAATCATCGACCTTTAGGCGGGGACAAATGTGGGTACCCACACTAGCTAACTAACTTAGTGATTTATGAAATTATAGTAGGGTATGCATACCTTAGGGTTTTGCATGTGATTTTCATTCTGCTTTTGGCTATGTAGCATCTAGGTGGGTATTGCCCCTTTGATTTAAGTGTGCTAGAGCAGCTTCCAGCTTGTGATCACATGCTTTTTGTATCATGGCGTCACGGCCTTGTGTCTTGGCGTCAAGGCCTTGTGTGTTGCTTAAGGTATTATTGGCTATCATGAGCCTTTGAGGCCAGCTAGCATCGTCTAACTGTTAGCTAAATAGTTATGTTTCTGCAAAGTAACACATGTTAGGAGTGGTCATTGGTGTTTCCACCAACAGCCCTATGATGCTTAATTCAGTATGTGCGTTAGGAAAATAATAAATAAAAAGTAACTAGAACTATACAGCTCACTAGATTTGCAGCTAGGTTTGATTTCCTAACTTCATGTTCTTATTTAGAAGTGGTACAAATGTAGGTTGTGGCATTCCATTTTCGTGAAATAGGCGTGCCTTTTGGGGTAGCTAGATGACATACTCTATTCCCTACTACTTTAGTGATCTGATAGGGGCCTTTCCACTATGCACCTATCTTGCCAGCATTCAGCTCTTGTGCGTTGGCGAAGACTTTCCTCAGCATCCAATCTCCTAGCTGGAACACTTTTGGCCTTAACATTTTTGTTAAAGCTCTTAACCACTATGTTTTGTTGAGTAGTCATCCGGATATAGATAAATGCGTTAGCTCCGAGTTCTTCTACGGTGTCTAAGTTGCAAGCTAGCTCTAGATTGTTTATATCTTGTGTCATCAAGCAACACCTTGCTATAGATGTCATTACTATTTCTGCTGGGAGTACATTTTCACATCCATATACTAAGGATAATGGTGTCTGACATGTGGTTGTCCTTGGGGTTGTTTCATTTGCCCATAGGATTATAGGTAACTCTTTTGTCCACCACCCCTTCTTAGCATCTACGCGTCTTTTGATGCCAATGATTCTGGATTTGTTGTTGGATTTTTATTAATCATTTTCTTGTGGGTATCTAAGTGTGGAAGTGATTTAAGCGATATTCCATTCGCTTGTTTTGCAGCTTATAAATTATGCGCCATTGTTACACACAATTTCTAATAGAACACCAAACCAGCATATAATGTTAGTCCATATAAAAGAAATGACCTTCTTGTCTCTTTTCTTTTGGTAAGAATTTGCCTCAATCCACCCAGAAAAATTAATTAGTTAATGCAAGTATCTTCTTGCCTGGGGCTGGAGGTAGCTTACCAACTATGTTCATCCGCCATTTCATAAAGGGCCAAGGTGTTAAGAAAGTGTGTGTGCGTGTGTGTGTGTCTGTGGGGGGCTGGGGGTGGAGCAAACTTCCCTCCGATGCGGCCACCTTGAGGGCTGGCTAGACCTCCCACACGGTTGCATAAGCAAGTTGTGAGAGCGGGGTTTAGGTACCCTCGTTAAGTGTCATACACATGTGAGTGTGACCTTGGTTGTGGTGTAGAGTATAAATATGCGGGTTCATTATAGATCTACATTTGAAATGAGAGTCGCCAGCGTGTCTTTAAAGATAGAGCACGCACACCTGAATGTTTCCAATTGGAGGATTGAAAAAAGACCCATGCTCGGTTTCGGTACTAGAGACTGGATTCGGGAGCGAGGTACAAAAATCGGCTTTGGTATTCTATCCGCTCGTGTATTGCGGCCTCTTACTCGGATGTTAGCACTATTGGTTGAATCCTCGGTTGCATAGATAATTTTGTCTTAAATTGCCTTACTTGCACATAAAAAGAACTAACACTTGCTATGTGGGTTAGCATTAATGCACACATATTGTCCTATGGTGATCACCTTAGTTTATTTAGGTATAACTAATGCCGAATTTCATGGTTATCTTATTAGGCTGATTTGCACATACCGATCTTTATTAAATCCTAAGTATTAGTAGAACGTGTGATGGCTTTATATACAATTTCAAAGAAGCGGAGGAGTTATGGTGCATATGAAGATGCTCATGAAATACATGTTTTAGGAGTATAGTTACAAATATTTAAAGACTATGTAAAAAGAAAGCACATGTACAAAAAGAAAAGACATAGGGAAAGCCTAGGTCACGATACTAAGGAATCCATAAAAACTTGAGATAGTATATGCAAATCAAAAGCCACGAAATAAGCGTCCTAGGCATGATACTAAACACATAGACTTAAAGAAGTCCTAAATATGAACTCTCGCAAAGCATTTAAGACGTGTGAGAATGGTTACTGGGAAATCTATGAAAAAAGTAAAGTACATAAGATATAACATGCATGAAAAGCTAAATAAAAATGGAAAGATCAAAGCGAAATGTTAAGACTACACATGGGAACTAAGGAAGCATTAAAAGAGTTCATGCATGGTAAAAATTAAGGACTAAGGAGCCATAACCAAATACTGTATCAGACATGTTCATGACTTAGAGGATTGAAAAAGTGGAACATACAAAAGAGAATCATGCATTTTGGACTTATAACGAAGCACAAACTAACAAAGTAAGAAAACTGAAAGTACTAAATTTCGAGGACATACACGAACGAACTTTTTGAAGGAGATCAGAAAATTACTTTTCTCACGTGTTCTTCAATGTCTTAGGAGCACCCACGAGCAATCCCGAGCCCTAAAGCCTCCTTGAGGCACTAAAAATGATGAAGCTTCCAATGTTGCCTTATCTAGTTTCTGATCTTGAAACAAACCAGTGCAGTGTTTAAGATATTGCAGAAAATCTATTTGGAGATTTGCTACTAGTTTTTAATACAATGTAGATATATATTTTAGGATGATTGTTTTAAGATCTCGAAGGCTAACCCGAAGTAGTCTAGGAGATATGAGATTTCTAGTGTGCGGTAGTTGGAGTGTATTTTACAAAAGCAAGAGCTTGAGTGTAAAAAATGAAGTGTTGTCCCTTTTTTCTGAAAATAAAGATTATTTATAGAAAATCGAGTCTCTCTTGTGCTATGGCGCAGCTTGGGTTCCCGACCATGGCGCAGGGTGACGTGTGTCAAAGGGGGTGAGTGTGCCATGGTACAGGTGACATGCTACGCCATGACGTGGATAAATAATGAATTGGTGGGGTGGGACTGCATAACCTATGCTATGGCGCAAGAGGTGGCTTGCGCCATAGCGTAGGAGGTTTACAACTACTGGGTAACTATCTTCCTGTGCTATGGCGCAAACATCTTGTTGCGTCATGGCGTGGGAGAATATGAGATAATGGGGTGGTTATGTCATCCTGCGGTTTGGCACCTAATATGTTATGCGCCATGATGAAGGAAGATGTGGACCCGGGGCTTTGGGGGCCCACGTTGTAACACCCTGGAATTTTCTAACTTCCTACTTTATATTTTCCGGAAAACATAATATAAATGTTAAAGAATTATAATTATTAAAACTTACGGAAAAACCAAAGTAATACCGCAATTGTGATAACGGCTAAGGCATTTATCAAAGTATTATAGCGGAAGTCTTAAAACTAAAAACCAAGTTAAAAATTTCAAAACAAGTCTCAAAACCATATTCAAATCAACATCCAAAATAAAAAAAAAATCAACGTAAAACTTTATTACACTTAGGAAACATTTTAATGGCCCTTAAAACCAAAACTTAAATCTTTCAAATTAAAACATCATTCAAATAAACGTTAGTATTTCATAAGCAATAAAAATAGCTACACAAACACAGCAAGCGCTCTCACTCCAGCTTAGCATGAAATGACATATGCCCACTTGTACTTGTAGCATTTCTTATTCACGACAACTACTCACCAACAAGTGGGTCATTGTAGGACCAAGTCCAAGACAAAGCCATGCACAAAAAACAAACATTCAGCAAAGCTAAGTACATAGCTACTAAAGACTATGCAACAAAACAACATGAAATAAAACATACACACAACTTACCTTTAACAACCTTTCACCTGTGCATAGACTCAACAATTTAATTATTATATTTAAGCTCTTGGATTCTGCATCGAACGGTTTTCCTTTCCTTAAAAATCGCCCTAATGGGCACCAACTTGGGAGCAACTCCAAGAAGATACTACTATGTCACATAAGGTGACAGAATTCCAGCGCATTATAAATATAAAATAGTATAACATCTTGTGCTCCAATTAAAAGTCATAGATCACTGTTCCATACGACTCCCCCCATTGTTCATACTCAAGATATATACGTTCCAAGAGTTTTGATGCGAATCCTCTTACACTTTACGTGATTAACCGGTTTAACACTGTTATGACTCACATACAACATCACATAGGAGTATGCATCAAATCAAGCAAGCCATATTAATTATCTTCAATTTAAGGTGATTCAAAATTAATCTCATGTGTGTCCTTTAATTAAGCTGAACTTCCTTTACCACACACTATCTGTGAGTGGCTAAATATTTACTTTTTCCTTAACCACACATTAAACTGTGAGTGGCAACATGTATAAAATATTTGCTCATAACTCCTTTTAGTCATGTGAATAAAAATTCCCCACTACCTTTCTTGTTGATTAAGTAACTAACCTACTTTAAAAATAACTTCCTTTCGTTATTAATAACCTTTTGGCCAAATTAAACTGATCATAATAACATTCCAATTCATTTTTATAAAATTTATATTGCTATTTAACATGGAATGTCAACATAATATGAAATCATGCTTCTAATTAACTTGTCATGCACATCAATTCATGATTCAAACAAGCAAAACAATATTTCATAACATAAAGAAATCATCCAAGCATGAATTCTAATTCTTATGTTTGTCTTTAGTACTTACGTACCTTGTGAAATAATGGCGCTCCACCACAACTTCTAAAAGTTGACTAAACCAAAAGTCTCCTACACAAAGAAAACCGAAACTAAATTAAAACCTTGTTGACTAAGTTCTACAACAACTCTAAACTAGCTTCTATAGTGGAAACTTGTCCAAAACATTCCTTATATGGTCTCTATTCAATTCCACACTACACTTTAATTTTTCTATTCTAAGATTACTTAGTTTTGTGGACTTATTTCAACTTCATAAAACCTTAACATAAATTTTATCTCACTTTAGAAATGTGGACTGCAATTTAAAATTACCAAAACTCCTTGAAAAACTTCAAAAACAACATAAATCAGCTATACAATGTATTACTTAATTTATATGATCAATTCATGCCAATTACATACTTTAAAAGCCTAATTATTCACTTTATAAAATCTGGATAGCATGTTAAACATGCTTAAAATCACTTTTAAACTTCATGAAACATACTAAAAATCATATGTAACATCATAGAATTAATATGTGATCATACCAGCATAATATGAACACTTAAAAACTTACTTTAACTTGTTATTATAAAAATTTCAGATATATTAATTAACTTTAAAGTCATGAAAAACTTATAAAAACATCATAAATTCATGGTAAAACTCTTTTACAATCAACTAACATCATTATGAAACCAATCTATGCCTTAGAATAATTTTTCATAAACCAAAACATGTTCATAATATTTATTCTATTGAATTTCATGATTACAAAATTTGGACCGCAATTCATTTTATATTCAAAGCCTTTAAAAATCAATCTAAACTTCATAAAATCATCATAAATTCACACAGCAACAATTCATGATCATAATATTGAAGTTTAAATCATAAAAACTCATAAAAATCAAAACCTTCATACTTTACAAACCCTAATCTAAAATTTCATGATAAACAAATTAATTCATGCTTTAAAACAAATCATAAATTCATAAAACATGATTGAAACTTATAAAATCATGATTAAACATAAATATGAACGTGAATTTGCAAGATTGAATCAAAAGAAAGAAGGAGAATTTTTTTTTTAAAGTTCGAAAAATACCGAAGGGGAGGAGGTGGTGGCCGGCGAGTGCTCCGACGATGGCCGACGGTGGGCGGTGGCGTGAGGTGGCTTCAGCGAGGCACGAATCCCAAGGTAAAATGAACTCACTTTTTTTTCTTTTTTTTTTTTTCCGAAAAACCGAACTATTTTTTTTTTTAGAAATTCCCTCTCTCTTTTCTTTTTTTTTCTCTCTCTTTCTCTCTCTAAATTTTTGAATCCTAATGACAATTATAATGAATGAAATATGAAAATTTGGGTTTTAAAGGGAATTTATAGGCGCCAAATTAGGATTTGAAAAAGCCCACACTTAGGCCCTTGCCTCCAAATAAATTAGGAAACTCTTGAAAATTCTATTTTTAGAAGCCTTTTAAAATATTTTATAAAACATAAAATATTATTTATAAACACAAATAATTATTTTTAATTAAAGCTTATTTTGTATTATTATTATTACTATTATTATTATTATTATTATTATTATTATTATTATTATTATTATTATTATTATTATTATTATTATTATTATTATTATTATTATTATTATTATTTTCATTTAATATTCCTATTGAACATAATTTTTCAATAAAAATATTAATATTATATGATTAAAATACAAAAATACTTCCTTAAAATACGTGAAAATATGGGGTATTATACACGTTCCCTTTCTTATAGGCCGTTTGAATGTCGTGTATAGTTTGTTTGCATAGTGTGAGTATGCTTGGCTAGGGGGTGAGTCTAGAATCTCCAAACCCAAGTAGAGAAGTCACCACCATCCTCCTTTCGGGAGCTAACGGAATCCCATTAGGTTATAGCCTAATGGCAAAATGACAGCCAAGGATAAGAAGGTCTCATATCTCTAGGTCCGGGGACGAGGGTAAGGACAACAGTAGGTCACAATGTCCCCTTGCGTATAGCGGCCTCTACTTGTTCTCATGTGTAATTTCACAATCATAATATCGAATTATAGCAATCATATTTGCGATTTAGTCCTACAAACACAAATGGAAATAAGGCTAGGCTGGTTTTGATTATTGCACACATAATTCCGTTTTATCATGCATGGGTGATCGCTTTAGGATTAGCTAGATTGTATTAATCTTGATTTATTGGAAGCATGCGTTTAGGTCTTTTAAGCTAAACATGAATTCTAAGTGATTTGAAAGCACTAAAACATCTAGCATGGATCACATAAAACCTAAGAAACGTTTCTACTTAAGATTGATTTTAGCTTCATGTCGAATCATGGATTAGTCATGATTACGTGGACTAATTACAAACAAGTCAATTCTCTAATAAAGCATTAAAAACACATAAACATGTAATCTAACTCATTTGAAGAACTAAAGACAATGATTTTAACGTTGTTGGCCTTATTCGAAGTACCTGTCGTGCAAGTCGACAACCCTTTAGAGCCGAGAGCTTGATGAACCTTAATTAACCAGTAATAACAAGTATTATGTGTTTGGCACGGTTTTCGAAGTAAGGCACGAAAACCAAGGTAGTTTAGAGAGAGAAAATGACGAGTTAAAGAGAGAGAGAGAGAGAGAGAGAGAGTGTTGTGAGTTGATGATTATGTGTTGATTAATGATGTATGAAGGTCGAATGAGGGGGGTATATATAGTGTCGGAACTAGGGTTACAAAGCTCCAGGGTGCAAGGGAAGAGCTAGGACGCCCATGGAGCGCTGTGGCACAACCTCTTGGGCGCCTGGGCGCTGACTGCCCTAACTTTCCATTTTTCATGAGATATCTCTGGTCCTTCCTTATTTCACATATTTTCTTTCATAAATCGAATTATTACAAAATATTATGAAATTTACTTCCATAACACTATTTATACACTTCCATAACCTAGTGTTGCCATAAACCAAACAAACCTTTCTAAAAGGTTTGTCAAATCCGACCACATTCGTACGCTTATATTAATTTATTTATTTTCGAAAATGAATTTCAAATGAATAATGAAAATAATGGAATGAAAAATAATAAAATTGTTGCGACGTGGTACATGATAATCATCGGCCGTCGGGTGGGACCAAAAATAAGTGTATACAGAAGATCGCGGGATAATGATTGAATTGGTCATGGATTACTGCGCTATGGTGCAGGCACCATCCTGCAAGAGGGCTTTAAAGATGGTAACCGCTGGTGGTTTGTGACATGTCGTAAGAGGGCTTCTGCACTGTTGCACGAATGAACTCCTGCGCCATGGCGCGGGTTTTGGCGAGTTTTTGAGCTTTTGTTTTGAAAATGTTTTTAATTCTGTAGGGGCCCCGGATTTTAGGGTCCCAAATTTTTTTGTCGCCTTCCCCAAACCGTCCATAGGTCGAGTTAGACCTAAAAAATTGGCTTAAGGAAAGGTGAAATAGAATTTTTTAGAAGTATTTTGCAACAAATTAAAATAGGAGCGCAGGAATCTCAGTCGCGCTGGCAACGTAGCGTGACAAAGTTTGTCACGCTGGCTGTGCAGCGCTACAAAGTTTGTCACGCTGCAGGTGTAGCGCAGCAACCTTTGTAACGCTGCGACGTTAGCGTGACAAAGACTGTCGCGCTACGCTATTTTAGTGTTTTTTTAATTTTTAATTTTCTTTTTTCCGAGTGAGATAAATCAACGAATACGGACGATGCTAGTAAGGAGTTGCCAATGAGTTTTAGGAATCAAACTCATAAACCGTGTATTTAGATTGATTACGAATGGGACACGAATACGGGACGATAATCTAAATTGCACGAATAACCCTTTCGATCCCATGGGGATGACTCCAAGTTATGATCTTACGAACCAAAGGTTGAATTCGGGGGTGAAGGTACTAATATAGCGGAGTGCGTCATATTAGCCCGTAGGCTGCCATTACTAGTTTTCTCTCAATTGTACACAAGTTATATAAAGAACAACAAAATAATAATTTACAACCTAACACAAAATTACTATTATTATGGTGAAATCATATAAAGCTAATTAATTTAGTCAAATCATCGTTAAGATTAATTCAAGGTTCGTAGCATGATACAATTTGTCCAAAACAATTATCTTAGTTTAATGTGATAAATTAATTCAAATTAAGTCCTTTAACAAAAACATTGTGAAATTGAAATAAATATACAAATAAATAAATACAACAATCAATATATAAAGTTTAATTTAAGACTCTCAGAAAACTTACACTTCTCGCTTGATTATTGTTTCTTCGAGTATTAATTTGGACAAAGTTTCGAATTTAATTCTTAATAATAAGAAATTAACCCAATTTATTAGAAATGAAATAAAAAAATAATTTGATGGAGAAAAGTTTAAGTGTAAAAGAAAGAGAGAGAAAGTAGGTTTAGGAGAATAAGAGAATCGGTTTTGGAGGTGTGAGAATGGGTAGAAAAAATCAAGAAAGTCCATAGACTAGTTTTATAGGAGAAAAACGGTTATTTATAAGAAAAATTTGTAGCGTGACAAGTTTTATCACGCTGGCCAGGTAGCGTTACAAGTTTAGTAACGCTGGCCAGCCAGCGTGACACAAGCTGTCACGCTGCGCTGTCAGCGCGGGTTTGCTTGTCACGCTGCTGCATCAGAGCGACTTGTTGAGTCGCGCTACGCTAAAAATCTCTTTTTTTTTATAAATCAAATATTGGGCTTATATAAAAATCCAATAATATAAATGGGCTTTTTTTTTCAAATTATCTTGTAATTTAAGAAAAATAGTAAAATTAAGTCCAATAACATAAATTGTCCAATAATCTAGAGAAGTGGGTTTTATTGTTCATCATGGAGTCTTCCTACGGGACCGGGGACTAAATTAGGTGCCTACAAATTCATTTGATTTTATTAATTTGTTTATTTTTTCAAAAACACTTTAACAAAACTAAACCTATTTTGACATGACTTTCTACAATTTAGCTCTGGAAATCCTGCTCGGGAATATTGACTCGTTGTTCCTGTCCACTTTAGTGCGTGGCAGGGTTTTGGTGGTTCATTATTGAAATTTCTTTTTTGGGAGACACATTTATGTGTCTACATGTATGGTGCTACATTTTAGAGGGTTTATGCGTCAAACCTGCTTAGCGTTGGCAGCTATCACATTTGAAGACATACCTGCTTGCATATTGCCTAACTGTTGGCTAATAGTACCCATAGGTCAGAATTCTTATGGACAACGACCTTCCAGCTATGTGTGATCCACCATGGAAATCTTTCAACGCATTCTACCATTCGTCTCTTTCTAGGCACATTTGGAGGATGTCTTGGGATTTGAATGATTTTGAGGGGAAGAAGTATAAATCTGTTTGTTTGACTCGTATTATGTAGGAGGCAATTTAAAAGCTACCAACAAAGGTTTGAGTGATTTTAAAGCTACCAACAATGAAGTAGAGTATGAGACTTTGATTGTAGAAATGACCCTAGTAAAGAGTCTAAGAGCAAATAGGTTAGAAGTTTAGACTGATAGCTTGCTGACTAGAAGCCAGATCAAAGGAGACTTCAAAATTAAATGACTTCATGGTCATCTGCCACTTAAAACCTTTGTTTTTCCTTAACACGTTGCAAAAAAAGGTGGCATTTATCAGATGACTCTAGAAATGAAACCATTTAATGCATCTACTTTACCAGTCAACTCACTACAATATTTTACCACTTGTGCCTCGAATTATTCCATAGGTATTAAAAATTCGTGGCCGAATTTGATCTTGCGACCGGAAAAATAAATTGAGGAGGAGACATATGATGGCTACAAATTATTCTGTGATGGGAAAAACTAAATTTTTGGCACATTGACACTTGTGCTACGACTGAATTTTATTCCCATGGGTAAAATTGATTTAGCACAAATAATTTTTCCCCTTGGCAAATTCACACTTTGCCACGAGTATTTTATTTCCATGGCAAGTAAAACTACTTTTTCCACTAGTATTTTTATTTATCCCATGGTTATTAAATACACCTACTTATTAATAATGTTACGACCTTACCAAGCTATACTATCCTTCTTCTATAATGCTACTCATGTACTATACATGCTTTGAATACACTTATTCGTGTTTAATTTCTTCTTAGTATTAATTAGTTCATTGGGTGGAAACCCAATTCAAATGCCCTTTACGGCATAATAGCTTTTTAGAGTTAGTAAAAATTTGTTGCTTCCCTGTGGATTCGAACCCTACTTCCCTATCTACATTAGTTGGAGTTGTAGGTTATTTTTGATAGGTGTACGAATGCCCCTACCAAATTTTGGCGTCGTAGTTGGGGAGGCAATTATTTATTTTTTGCTAATCGGGTTATTTTTTCTATTTTTATTATTTTTCTTTCGTCTCAAGGAATTAATCGTTCTTTGAGACAATTCATACAGATATCTGCACTTTCAGTTTTTGTGTATGTAATAGGTTTGTATGCTGGTTTGGATTGATCCTTAACCAGAGCGGTCATTGCATAAGCGGAGTCGTAGAAGGAACTGGGGATTACGGAGAGTTATTCTTTTTGAACGGATACTATCTAATCTGTCAGGCCTTTTTGCTAATTCAAATATTTCTGATAATTCTGATAAGGAAGAGATGGTAGAATAACAGTTCAACGAGAACAATATACCACAGAATGATGCACAGCCGCCGCCACCGCAAGCACGATCATTGAAGGATTATTCACAACCCATTTCTACAACAGTAGGAGGTGGATATCGCTTTCTTGATACTGAGGCCCTAATATTTGAGTTGAAGCCATCTTTGGTAAATATGGTGGAGAGGAATCAGTTTGCATGAACATTGATGGAGGATCCGACCCTACATTTGAATAATTAAATTTCCTCCAGTATTGTGGTACGAACAAGCAATCTGGTGTCTCTGAGGACTACATTAGAAGGATGATGTTCCCATTTTCATTGAAAGACAAGGCTCGTACTTGGTTGAATAATCTCAATATGGACAATATTAAAAGTTTGGAAGAGTTGGCTCTTGCATTTCAAAGGAAGTATTACCCTCTAGAGCGACTGCAACCCTTCGAAGTAAGATCACAAATTTCAATCAGGAGACGGATGAGACATTGTATGAAGCATGGGAAAGGTTTCAGGATCTATTGAGATTGTGCCCACATCACGGCCCTGAGAAGTGGTTCTTGGTCCGGTTATTCTATAACGGTTTAGGGAATGAGAGTCGTGCATTGCTTGATTCTGCTGCTAGTGGTAGATTCATGAACCAGGAGATTAATGCTGCTTATGAGTTGATTGAAGAAATTTCTATTCATAATTCATAGTTTGGCAATCCCAGAGGACATTCGAAGAGAGGTGGAAAGCATGTAGTTGATGACAAATATGAGAGTCTGAACAGGCTATCGCACACCTATCAAAAGTAAACCAAACGACACTAACTAATGTAGCTAGGGTAGTAAGGATCGAATCCTCAGGGAAGCAGTTAAACTCTATTAGTTCTAAAAAGCTTAAACTGTGTAAAGAGCCTTGGTCGAGAAGTATTGACTAGCTAACTGACTATTGACTAATTACTAACTAATTACTGGAAATGACGAAGGATTAAACCAATAAACTAAGCCTAGGGTCATTCGGGTCACCAAGAACAACTAATGGATTCACTAACAAAGATCGTTCAACTTCACAATTATCGTCAAATTAGGGTTCACTAGTTCTCTCGAATCTAGACTCCCTCGAAACTCATCTAGCGGCTCTCGCTCATGCCTAGACTAATTTCGCCTATTATTCAGTGGTCTTATTGTGGTATTTTTACCTCTCGGCATCAAATTCAACAATTACCAGAATTACAACTAAATCTGCGCACAATTCAATTGTAAACAAAGAAACCAATAATAGGAAATTGACTACTAATTATGGAATTGAAACAACCTAATTTAATTAGTCCATTGATTGATCAAGGTTTCCCTAACCCTAGAAATCAAACTACTCACTCATGATTATGAAAATTAAAACAAGAATAGTTGTAAAAACCCTAATTGAATTCATGAAGTAATGAACAATTAAACTAATTAACATAAACAAATAACTAAATTATTTAAACTAAAGAGACTAAAAAGCATGAATTAACTAAAATAAAGAACAAAAACAGAAAAATTACCAAATTGGAGAAACAATTGAAGACTTGAATTGAATTGAAAATCAAAGTTATGAACAAAACCCTAATTTCCCTAAATTAATTTGAGAGAGAAAAGTTCTTAATTCTAAAACCTAAGAGAGTAATTCTCAATTATGAAAGGCATAAGTTATTTTGCCTAGAAAGTCGTGCCTAATGTATCCAATGTTGGGCTTACAAAGCCTAAGTACGAAGAAAATAAAAGACGAATAAAAAGTCGGGAGAAACTATGCGCCCGCATCAAACCTCCAGAATGCCCTCTTCAGCTGCTGATTTCATTAAATGCGCCCGCATAAGTCTTTTGTGCGCCCGCATATGAACGTCAGAAGCTTTATTTTACTTTCTTTTCTTCTTATTTCTTCATGAGTTCTTTAAGACTTGTTTTATACTTCTTGACACGCATTTCCATGCATCTTCACTCTTATCCCGTCTAAGCTTTCCGGCGTTGTTCCGAGCCTCGGTTTCCGTACCTGAAATTACAAAACATACCAAAACCGAGCATAACAACCGTGGATGATAAAAATCAACTAAAAAGCTCTAAAATTGCTGGAAATCAACCAAACTTAGCGAGACACTTCAAATTAGCTAAGGAACATCAAATGAACCAAAAACGAGCCAGAATAACAACCACTAGGCACAAAATTGACTCAAAACAAGGGGAAAAACACTATAAAAACCGCACATATCAAATTCCCCCAAGCCAAGCCTTTGCTCGTCCCGAGCAAAGATAACGAAATGACTTTCACCCCATAAAAACATATGCATCACAACTCAAGGATCCTTCCGAGTTTACTAAGATCAAAGCAAGTCACATGCTACACATTCCTAAACAAAAGTCAAACAAAGCCAACCAAGCAAGTTTAATGAATCGATGACTAGAATAGCTCACGGGTTGTCACTCCACACAATTGAGCATCTAATAATGTAGCTCACCCTCACCACCCAACCATAAGAAAATGAAATGCAAATGCAACAAAGTGTTTAAATGCAAGTTTTTGAGGAACCAAATCCACATCTCACACCTCATGCAAGTGTTTAAGGGTATACACTCAATCCTAAAGTCGACTCGAAATGCAATTAATACTCTACGACCTTGCCAGAAGACTCTTCCACAATCAACCAAAGCATGCACATGAAGATCAAAGAGGACTTTATAAGCTTGTAACGTAAGGCTAGGGTGAAGGGTAGGATAAATTTGGGATAATGTGGCTGAAAATGCGGGGTATACGCATATAAAACAACGGAGACTCACCAATACATCATACAATAACATCAATGTCTCCCCTCATCCAATTCCAACCGACTCAAACCAAACTTTTCAATTTTCATTCACTTCACACCTTTATTTTCATTCAAAGTACAAATATAAACCGAATTCAAGCTTTTCATTCATCTACTTCAATTTCAACTTGTTTTTCTCTTTTTTTCCTTTTTTCTTTTCTTTTTATTTTTTTTCATTTTAGTTTCACGAACTCTTAATAGTTGGCCATTAAGACCAAACTATCACACGTACATAACCGGACTCCAAATCACATTTAGAAACCAACATATTGTGTTTTAAAACACAATTCCAGTCATTGGTACGCAGAGCCTTAATGTGAAACTTATAGAACCTCCTGCACATCAAAATTTTTTCAATTTCACCTAATCCTCCAAATACAACATCACAACAATCAACAACCATAACAAACCACAACATGACTCCCCCAAGCCAAGCTTGGGCATACAATATGTTATCAAATACCAAGGCTAAAAAGGGTTGTAATGTGGTTAATTTTTGTGAGGGATAAAGGCTTAAGAAAACACGGGATCAAGGGAAAGAAAATGTTCAGCATGAAAATCCTAATAATGTATCTGGAAGCTCTAAAATCAATTGAATGCCTCTTATCATGCGCAACATGCAACAAAACTTCAATTAAAAGTTACTAAAGTCCAAAGGCAAACTCAAGATCATAAATGCACCAGGAACTAAGCACACATGAAAAGAATACAATTTAATGTAGCCTATAAGATCAAAAGTGGCTCAAATCCTCCCGCTAACACAGTTCAAGTCCAAGACCCAAGCAAGGTTAGACAGAGTTGACAATTGCAAGGAAGGCTAGCAAATTTAAGACTAAGTCATGCCCGGCAAATCACATAAGTAAACTCATCCAAATACAAGAATCATGAAGTTTCAGAAAATTTAAACAAATGGGTACATGAAAAGTCAAATCAACGAAAAACCGGGACGAGCAACTAGCCAATCACAATAAGAATTCTCTCTGAACAACTAACTACATTAGACTAGGAAAGCAGTACATTTTTTTGTTCACATGTAAACTCCCGGCCTTAAGGGACGGTACAAACCATGTAACGGTCCTACGAAAGCAGTAAACTACACTAGAAAGCAATAAAAAGACCCTAAGGCTAAACAGTTGATTCCAACACATACAAGTACGAGCGAAAGGAGAGCGGAGTTTAGGAACATCTAACCCAATGTAAATCAACAAAAATTCGTAAATTCGATATCAGAAGTCCTAGTCCTGCTCCGATTGTCATATCTGCAGGGGAAAAAGAAACAAAGCCAAGTCCAAAAAGAAAAATAAAAGAAAATAAAAAAAAACAAACTGTTTACAATTTATTACAACCTAAATGAGAGTAACTAATTTCCCCCCAAGCCAAACACTGTCCCGTCCCGGGATACATAATCAATAAAAATGGGGAAGGGAATAGGAGCTGCAGGACGCCTACTGCTGCCCGGGCCCGCCATAGGGTGGAAACTGGGAGTAGTAGTGGTGGAGAGGGTAGGAGGTAGGGTCCACGTTAGGGTCATACTGGGGTGGCCAGTTAGGGTGGTTGGGGAATGGTTGCACGTGGCCCTGGTCAACATGATGCATGTGCTCTCTCCATTGGACCCGCTGCAGGTGATCTACATCCGTTCGGAGGCCGCGGACACTATCATCTAGTCTATCAAACCGGTGTCCGTATTGCTCGAACCGCTGATCAATCTGATTGAACCGCTGAGTGTTGTAGGCATGCATTTCGTCCAGGCGGTTCATCAGAGGGGTTATATCAAAGGCGCCCTGGGGAGGTGGGAGTGGCGGAGCTGGTTGTTGAGGAATGTCCTCCTGAGGGACACCCCCCGCCTGCTGCATCTGCTGGGCCATTCTAAGGGCCCTCTTCTCGGCATCCGTCCTCTCAGCTAGTGGGATGGGGTCTGGGGGAATCCTCCAGAGGTTTACACCTTCGGGGTGTTCCAGGTAGTAGGTGGAGGTAAAGGCGTTGGGAAGGTAGCACCAGGATAGTTCTCGGACATTCCATACCAAGCGTTCATGCCGGCCTCTAGTGTATGTTCTGCAGAACCCGGCAGTCCGCAAGGAAGGGATGTCCATCAGTGGGTTTTCTTCAATGGGGTACAACCCTTCAAAGTTTTCTCGATGGCCTAACTGGTAGGCCAACCAGGTAATCATGCCTCCACAGTAAATAACCCCCGTGTTTGTGGCACCCTCGGCTATCTCAGCAAATCTACGGGCAAGGAAAAACCCGTAGTTGTAGTCTCGGCCTTGTAAATGGGATCCCTCAGTAGCTAACCACAGAAGTCTGAGCTCATCAGGGTAGACCTGCCCCAACTCTCCTCGGGAAAATAGGCAGTAGGTAATGAACCGGAGGAAGTATCGGAGGGCTGCATGTTGGACCTCCGAGGTCTTGCTAGTGGATGAGGCATAAGGGGTGGTACCGTGAGTGATACGGAGCCACCAGGAGGCTTCATCATAGTTGGACCAGCCGTGCTCGAGAGCTACAAAGACTAGGTTGCATGGGTCCTAGAAGAAGTGTTCATTGAACTGCTGAAGGGGAGGCTCATAGTGGGTGCCAAAGATGGTGAAACTGACCACCCCTGTTCTAGCTGTTGGGTTACTGGGGTTCCGCACAATAACCCTGAAGTGGAAGGTGGAGAGGAACTCCAGAGTGAGTTCCCGGTATGTGGGTGGGGCCATTGGTTCGCCATCAGGTCCTGGCATGGTGACTCCGAGCCATGCACCCCAACCGATGTTATCCGCCATTTGGACCACTTGGTCAGTGATCCCCATTTCATCACATGTGCTGCGGTCAAAGAATCTGGTAGAGCGGATGGGCCGCTTTTGCAGTCTCTCGAACCGAGCTTGTTGTTGGCGGCGGTTTGGTGGTGCGGGGTCTCCTGAACTGGAGCCTACGGGTTGTTTGCCCCTGGAGGCCGAGGTAGAAGACTCGGTCCTCTGTGATTTCCTTGAGGTTCTTTGAGAGCTCATGGTTCCTGAAAATTGAAAATGAAAGCATTAGAACTCAGGAAAAATCAGGACAAAATACATAGCAAAATAAGCTCATGCAATGACACAGTTTTCAATTAGATAGTTTGAGTAGAAATTTCGGCATGACCCGTCTATTTTATCGATATAGCCAAAAGCCGTGAGGCTAACAACAATCACCAAAACCAATGTTTTTCCAATCATAAGACCAAGATTTCCACATGTTTCCAAGGTTTTCAACATAAGTTCAATAGAGCACAATTCTCATGAAACCGAAAAAGCAAACATTACCAACATTTTAAACCTCACTACTAAGTCGAAACACCATATTTTATCAAGTAACAATCATACTAGAGGGAAGGAAAAATAATCAAACTTCTATGGCATTATCAACACAAGTTAAGTCTAACATTTAGCAAATGAAAACTATAATATGATCAACTCAAGAATCTAAGGCATTGTTCACAATTGTAAAATAGGGCATGAATTTTTTTTTCTAAGTCATGAACTTGAAATTGGAAATTAATAACACTTAAACAAGCAATTATCAACATCACACAAGCATAAAACTCAAGAAAAATTAGATTATAAACTTGTGACTACGAACCCTATAGTGTGAACGCCATGAAAATTCAAGAAACTTGTTAAAACTTGCTTAAAGTTAGATTTATACCTTAATAGATGAAGATTGATTGGAAGTAAAGTAGAAAAAATGCCCAAATAGTCCAAAATTATCCAAAAAACGCCCCAAAAACTGCAGAAATTCGCGCGCCCCTTATAGCCCCGAATTGCAAATTTTTTTCGAAAATTGATTGAGGGGTTTTGTAGAGGGAGATGCGCAGGAAGCTTGTGTTAAAATTTGGGTTAATTTGGTGAAGTATTGAGTGAGATATGAGAGAAAGAAGTTTTTAGGGGTTGAGTTTTAATGGAGGTTAGGAGTTTGAAGAAGAAGAAGATGTGGTGAGAAGTGAGAGAAAGAAGATAAAAAGAGAATAAAAGAGTGAAAGAAGGCGAAAAAAAAATTAAAAAAAAATTTATCGGGCCGAGATGCGCCCGCATAAAGAATACATGCGCCCGCATCCCGCCCGAATTTTAAAAGCATGGGGCTACTGGGGGTGACATGCGGGCGCATAAAATGCTTATGCGGGCGCATGTCACTTTTTTCGGAAATTCTTTGGGGTTCTGTGGGTAGGATGCGGCCGCATAAATTATACATGCGGGCGCATCTTACTGTTTTAAAAAATGTTGGGGCTTTCTGGGGGTCAGATGCGCCTGCATAAAAGGCTTATGCGCCCGCATCTGCCCCAGATTTACTCGACTTGTGCCTTTTCTTCCTCTAAAAAAAATTCTTGTTACTTACCTCGACCTTCACTTAGATTTTTAGCTACGGAATGCAACTGAAAACCTCTAGTTACTCAACTACACCTAAATGCACGCAAAAACACAAAAACACAGCTAACTAAAAATTACGAAAATAAGCTAAAACACACCAAAAGCACATAAAAAGAGTTAAGGAGGGATAGAAAGCTCGGGTTGCCTCCCGAGAAGCGCTTGTTTAGGGTCATTAGCTTGACCGTGGCTTCGGAGTGGTCAGTGTGAATCGGGATTGTAGAATTGCACCTCTTCTACTAATCCAACTGCATCACCTTCATAATAGAGCTTCAATCGTTGTCCGTTG
>PYUH01000373.1:322039-343642 GCA_016808085.1 Suaeda aralocaspica | reverse complement strand
TGAATGACACTTCCCATTTAAAACCAGATTCACCTGTTCACATCTTCGAGAACTTAGTCAAATTAGTCAACATGAATCAAAATCAGAGCCGTAACACCTAAAATCATCCATGATACTTCCATAATAGACTCTATAAATTCAGAAAAAATGCTCATCAGCAACGTTGAAAAGTGGCAGGTGCATTACATAATCCAAAAGGCATCCTACGATATGCAAAAGTACCATAAGGACATGTAAAAGTCGTTTTCTCCCTATCATCAGGATGGATAGGAATCTGAAAGAAACCGCGTATCCATCGAGATAGCAGAAATACTTATTCTTAGCAATCTTCCAACATCTGATCAATAAAAGGAAGGGGGAAATGGTCTTTTTGTTGCAACATTCAATTTCGGTAATCAAACACATCCTCCATCTGTGACAACTCTAGTGGGGATAGTTCATTTTTCTCATTACGACAACGGTTGTCTCCTTTCTTAGGGACTACCTGTACGGGACTTACCCCATGGGAATCAGGTACTGAGTAAATAATACCTGCATCTAGAAGTTTAAGGACTTCTTTCTTCACTACCTCCTGCATGTTAGGATTCAAACGTCGTTGACCCTGGATACAGGGTTTGTGACCCTCTTCTAAATGATTCTATGCATACAAAAAACAGGACTAATACCGGTCAAATCATCAATATAAGCCAATAGCTTCTTATGAGCTTAAGTACACATAAAGTTTATTTAATTGATTATCCTTAAGAGAAGCAGTAACAATGACGGGTACAACTTCTTATCATCGAGAAAAGCATATTTCAAATGAGAGGGGAGGGTTTCATCTCAGTTGGGTTACCTCTTAACAGAACAAACCTCTTGAGGTAACTCAATAAATCTCCGGCTCTCTTCCGAGTTCGATTCCTCACCAGTAAGATCTGGACTAAAGCATCAGCATCGATTGTACCATCACCTGCATAACATCAAGACAAAAAACAGCCCAGAAGATCTTTTGTAGTAGATCGAGATATCATCAAATACGATCTCATCAATGACATCGATAGCATAACATGATTGTTCCATCATTGGGCTTTTAAGAGCAGCATTAAGATTAAAGTTAACTTTATCATCTCTACAGACAGGGTCAAGCTACCTTTTTGACATCGATAACAGCACCTGCAGTGTGTAAGAAAGGTCTACCAAGAATGATCGGATGTGTGCATCCTCATCCATGTCTAACACAACAAAAACAACAGGGATAAAGAATTTCCGACTCTCACTGGGACATCCTCTAAAATACTTAGGGTATTTCATATGTCCTATCGCCATCGCAGGGTAATGTTAGTGACTTTCAAAGCACCCATATCAAGCTTCTACAAATAGACAGTGGCATAACACTAAAACTGGCTCCTAAATCACATAAAGCTTTGTCCATAAACAGGGGTCAATGTTACAGGGAATAGAAAAACTTCCTGGGTCCTTAGTTTTGGTGGTGACTTGTTTGCAATATGGCACTGCACTCCTCAGTGAGTGCTACGGTCTCCACTACACTCAATTCGCGTTTCCTGCTCAAAATGTCTTTCAAAAACTTAGTGTAAGTAGGAACTTGAGTGATTAATCAGTAAATGGAACAGTAACTTGCAGATTTTTAACAATAGCTAAAAATTTACTAAAAGGTTATCATTCTTACTCCTGGTCATCCTGTTCGGAAAGGGCAACCAACCTGTGATTTCGGGATGTATCAACCGGTGTATCATCTGCCTCTCTTAGGTGCTTCGCCTCACATTGGAACTGCATCTGAATCTGCAATCACTCATCTCCGGTCTCTCAGCTCCACCTGAAACATCAGAATTAACATTATCAGTAGGCATTTTCGGACCTTCATAAGCAGCTCCACTCCTCAAGGTAATGGCATTGACATGGTCCCTCGGGGATTCTGTGATGCCTGTGATGCTGGGGGTGTGGGTTGTGATGGAAGGTGGCCTGGTTGCCTTTGAGCTGTTGATGCGCAATCTGAGCTATCTGAGTTTCCAAGTGCTTGTTATGAGCCTGCATGCCTCCATATTTTTCTGCATTGCAACATCATATTCTTCCTCTCAAGATTTCTCCACTAGGTTGAGTGGCATTGGCGGTGCTGGTAATGGTGGTCTGCTAAAACCTGGTGGGTGTTGTGGTACATATCTTGCATCTGCTGGGATGGGTGCAGGTGGCATGGCTTGCTGAGGGTTCTGGACATTGCTGTTGTTCTTATAGAAAAGTATGGGTGATCCTTCCAGCCCGATATATGTATTAGAGTATGGATTGTTTTTGTAGGCTTGGAAGGCACATACTTGTTCTACTGAACTAGTACAAGACTGGGAATTATGACCGAAAGAACCACATGAATCACAGAAGGATCAGTGCACCCCGAAGTGCAGCTACAGGTGATGGTGGGGGAGTGTAGAGCCAATCTTATCAGCTTTGACTATGGAATTTATCTGTGCAGCTAAACTCTCACATTATTCATCAAATACATGTTTCCCACCCTTCTTGGAATGCCCTCTAAGATTACCAAACTGTGAATTATGAGTAGCAATTTCATCAATCAATCATATGCAGCATTGACTTCTTGGTTCATAAACCGACCATTAGAGCAGAAATCTAGCAAAGCCCTACTCTCATTACCCAACCCATTGTAGAATGATTGAACTAGGAACCATTTCTCAGCCCATGATGAGGACACATTCTCAATAACTCCTTAAACCGTTCCCAAGCATCATATATGACTCATCTGTCTCGATTGAAGTTAGTAATTTGGCTCCTCAAAGGCAGTTCTCTGTGGGGGGTAGTATTCCTCTGAAAAGCAGAGAGCTAAATCCTCCCAACAATTAATGGTGGCCATATTGAGATCATTCAACCAGGTTCTAGCCTTGTCTTTTAATGAAAACGGAAACATGCCTTCTGATGTAGTCCTTAGAGACATTCATTTGCTAGATAGTATCACAGTATTGAAGGAAATTCTGTAAGTGAAGTTTGGATCTTCCTTCAATGTCCCGAAAACTGATTTCGTTCAACCATATTTACAAGAGTTGGTTTCAGTTCAAAGTTGGCGGGTACTGAATAACCTCCAGCCATAGACTCTGTACTAGGCAAGGAGTAGTCTCTCAATGAACGGGCCGCAGGTGGCGGTGGTGGTGGAGGCGGTGGTCCTCTACCCTGTCCTTCTCCTTCAGTAGCCATTTCAACTTCTAAATATCCTTCAAACAGCGGATTGAAGGTGAACTCGAAAAACTGAGACAAGTCAGAAACAGTTTCCCCACAGATCGGGGAAGAAAGATTCGGCGTCTACTACGTCTCAACCGTTTCAGAAACACTCGCTCGGGCTCAGGGAAGAGTAAGTATCAGGCTCGTGGTCGTTTTGCATAAACCTTGAACCTGCACACAATGTAAACTCGAGCAAAGATAAGAAATGCCCAAAGAACTGAACAGTTCTTTGAGACTAAGAAAAATAAAAATAAAACAGTAAAAAACCGACTAATAGAATTAAAAATTGCCTCCCCGGCAACGGCGCCAAAATTTGAACAGGCTATCGCCACACCTATCAAAAGCAAACCAAACGACACTAACTAATGTAGCTAGGGAAGTAAGGATCGAATCCTCAGGGAAGCAGTTGAACTCTATTAGTTCTAAAAAGATTAAACTGTATAAAGGGCCTTGGTCGAGAAATATTGACTAACTAACTAACTTTTGACTAATTACTAACTAATTACTGGAAATGATGAAGAATTAAACCAATGAATTAAGCCTAGGGTCAATCGGGTCACCAAGAACAACTAATGGATTCACTAACAAAGATCGTTCAACCTCACAATTATCGTCAAATTAGGGCTCACTAATTCTCTCGAATCTAGACTCCCTCGAAACTCATCTAGCGGCTCTCGCTCATGCCTAGACTAATTTCGCCTATTATTCAGTGGTCTTATTGTGGTATTTTTACCTCTCGGCATCAAATTCAACAATTACCAGAATTACAACTAAATCTGCGCACAATTTAATTGTAAACAAAGAAACCAATAGTAGGAAATTGACTACAAATTATGGAATTGAAACAACCTAATTTAATTAAGCCATTGATTGATCAAGGTTTCCCTAACCCTAGAAATCAAACTACTCACTCATGATTATGAAAATTAAAACAAGAATAGTTGTAAAAACCCTAATTGAATTCATGAAGTAATGAACAATTAAACTAATTAACATAAACAAATAACTAAATTATTTAAACTAAAGAGACTAAAAAGCATGAATTAACTAAAATAAAGAACAAAAACAGAAAAATTACCAAATTGGAGAAACAATTGAAGACTTGAATTGAATTGAAAATCAAAGTTATGAACAAAACCCTAATTTCCCTAAATTAATTTGAAAGAGAAAAGTTCTTAATTCTAAAACCTAAGAGAGTAATTCTCAATTATGAAAAGGCATAAGTTATTTTGCCTAGAAAGTCGTGCCTAATGTACCCAATGTTGGGCTTACAAAGCCTAAGTACGAAGAAAATAAAAGACGAATAAAAAGTCGGGAGAAATCGTCTGATGCGGGCGCATAGGAGGTTTATGCGCCCGCATCAAACCTCCAGAATGCCCTCTTCAACTGCTGATTTCATTAAATGCGCCCGCATAAGTCTTTTGTGCGCCCGCATATGAACGTCAGAAGCTTTATTTTACTTTCTTTTCTTCTTATTTCTTCATGAGTTCTTTAAGACTTGTTTTATACTTCTTGACACGCATTTCCATGCATCTTCACTCTTATCCCGTCTAAGCTTTCCGGCGTTGTTCCGAGCCTCGGTTTCCGTACCTGAAATTACAAAACATACCAAAACCGAGCATAACAACCGTGGATGATAAAAATCAACTAAAAAGCTCTAAAATTGCCGGAAATCAACCAAACTTAGCGAGACACTTCAAATTAGCTAAAGAACATCAAATGAACAAAAAACGAGCCAGAATAACAACCACTAGGCACAAAATTGACTCGAAACAAGGGGAAAAACACTATAAAAACCGCACATATCAGAGTCTAGCTTCACAAATCAATGCCATAAGTCAAAAGCTCAACAAGATTAGTACTACATCTTCTCCACCACCATCGGTAGTTACGATGGCTGCACTTTTGGGGTGTACTGAGCCTTCCTACGATTCATGTCGTTCCTTCAGTCATAATGCCCTGTCATGTCACAGTTCCATAGAGCAAGTGTGTGCCTTCCAAGCTTACAAGAACAACCCGTTCTCTAACACATACAATCCAGGTTGGAAGGATCATCCATACTTTTCCTACAAGGACCACAACAATGTGCAGAATCCACAACAACTCATGCCACACCAACCGCATCAGCAGGTGCAACGGTTTGCACCACCACAGCTACCAGGTTTCAATAGTCCACCATTGACAGCACTACTAGCCAAAACAAGCAATGAGATTCCGGTGTTAAAGAATATGATGCAGTGATGCTACAAATGTAGAAGAACATGGAAGCAACGTAGGCTCACAACAAGCAACTGGAGACCCAGCTAGCTCAGATTGCACAGTCAACAGCTCAGCGGCAGCAATGTCAACTACCTCCTCAACCAAATCTACCAGCTCAAAGATACCATTGTAATTCCATCACTACCAGAAGAGGGACCCACTATGAGGGCCCTAAGATGCCAACTGAAGATGCTGATTCAGAGATGGGTGCACAGAATGGTAAGACTAGCAATGTGACGATTAAGGAGATTGCAAAACCTACACATTCTAAGGAGAAAGATGACATGGAGAAGAGAGCTCCAGTAGCTGACAAGCCAGTTGATACATTGAAACCTCCCAAGGTACGACTATCCTTTCCTTATAGGGTAAATAGGAGTAAGAATGACAATCACTTCCGTGACTTTCTCGCTATTGTTAAAAAATTTCAAGTTACTATGCCTTTTACTGATTTGATAACATAGGTGCCTACATATACTAAGTTTTTGAAGGACATATTGAGCAGGAAGCGTGAATTGAGTTCAGTAGAGACGATTGCTTTAATTGAAGAATGTAGTGCTATTTTGCAAATAGACAATGGGATAACACTAACACTGGACCCTAAATCACATAGAGCTTTATCAACATACAGTGTACCAATGTTACAAGGATTAGAAAAACTTCCAAGATCACCATAGCTACTAGGTTTCAATAGACCACCATTGACAGCACCACTAGCCAAAACAAGAAATGAGATTCCGGTGTTAAAGAATATGATGCAGTTATGCTACAGATGCAGAAGAACATGGAAGCAATGCGGGCTCACAACAACCAACTGGAGACCCAGCTAGCTCAGATTGCACAGTCAACAGCTCAGCGACAGCAATGTTAACTACCTCCTCAACCAAATCTACCAGCTCGAAGATACCATTGTAATTCCATCACTACCAGAAGAGGGACCCACTATGAGGACCCCAAGATGCCAACTGAAGATGCTGATTTAGAGATGGGAGCACAAAATGGTAAGACTAGCAATGTGGCGATTGAGGAGATTGCAGATCCTACACATTCTAAGGAGAAAGATGACATGGAGAAGAGAGCTCCAGTAGCTGAAAAGCCAGTTGATACATTGAAACCTCCTAAGGAACCACTACCCTTTCCTTATAGGGTAGAGATGAGTAAGAATGACAATCAGTTTCGTGAGTTTTTCGGTATTGTTAAAAATTTTCAAGTTACCGTGCCTTTTACAGATTTGATTACACAGGTGCCTACATATACTAAGTTTTTGAAGGACATATTGAGCAAGAAGCGTGAATTGAGTTCAGTAGAGACGATTGCTTTAATTGAAGAATGTAGTGCTATTTTGCAGAATAAGTCTCCACCTAAACTCAAGGATCCTGGAAGTTTTTCTAATCCTTGTAACATTGGTAAACTGTATATTGATAAAGCTTTATGTGATTTAGGGTTCAGTGTTAGTGTTATGGCATTGTTTATTTGCTGGAAGTTGGGTTCTTTGAAATTTACTAACATTACTTTGCAGATGGCGGATAGGACTGTGAACTACCCAAAAGGTATTTTGTAGGATGGCCAGTAAGGGTTGGGAAGTTTTTCATTACCGTAGACTTTGTTGTGTTATATATGGAAGAGGATGCTCACATCCCTATTATTCTTGGTAGACCATTTTTAAACACTGCAGCTGCTGTTATTGATGTGAAAAATGGTAGTCTAACTCTCTCTTTAGGTGATGACAAGGTTACCTTTAACCTTGATAGTGCATTGAAAAACCCCATGTTGGAGCAATCCTGGTATAGAATTGATATTGTTCAGGAAATTGATTGTGATGACTTGCCTCAATCCCTTAAAAAGGATCTTCTGGAGGCCATTTTGTGTTTGGATGTTGGTTCAAGTGAAGGCTATGTGGAGTCAGATGAGCTGATTCAAGACCTTTCAAGAGTGGAATTTAAATCAGGGAGCAAATATCAATTTTTGAAGTTGCCCTAGAATATTTACTCGGTAAAGGAGGTAACACAACTTAAGATCAAACCCCTTCCCTCTAATTTGAAATATGCATTCTTGGATGGAAAAGAGCTATATCCAGTTATTGTTAGTGCTTTCCTTACTAATAGTCAACTTAAGAAATTATTAGTTGTGCTTAAATGTCATAAAAAGGCTATTGGTTACACTGTTGATGATTTGACTAGTATTAGTCCTGATTTTTGCATGCATCGTATTCATTTAGAGGAAGGCCATAAACCATGCATACAGGGTCAGCATCGTTTGAATCCGAACATACTGGAGATAGTCAAGAAAGAAGTCATTAAATTACTTCATGCTGGTATCATTTATTCTTTTCTTGATTCTAGATGGATTATTCCAGTTGAAGTAGTGCCTGAGAAAGGTGGGACCACTGTTGTGCGTAATGATAAAAATGAATTGATTCCCACTAGACTTGTCACAGGTTGGCGTATGTGTATTGATTACTGTAAATTAAATACTGCTACTAAAAAGGGCCACTTTCCCCTTCCCTTCATTGATCAAATGTTAGAAAGATTAGCTAGGCATAAGTATTTCTGTAATTTAGATGGTTATTTGGGATTCTTCCAAATCCCTATTCATCCGGATGATAGAGAGAAAAGTACTTTTACATGTCCTTATGGTACTTTTGCATATTGTAGAATGCCTTTTGATTTATGTAATGCCCTTGCTACTTTTCAAAGTTACATGATGAGCATTATTTTGGATTTTATTGAATCTATTATGGAAGTTTTTATGGATGATTTTTGTGTCTATGTAACTTCATTTGTTGCATGCTTAGAAAATCTAAGAAAAGAGTGCTCATGAGATGTGAATAGGTGAATCTAGTGCTGAATTGGGAAAAGTGCCATTTTATGGTCACTGAAGCTATTGTGCTTGGACATTTAATCTCTGAAATTAGAGGTATTGGGGTAGATAAAGCAAAGATATAGGTAATCGAGCAACTTCCCCCTCCTGTGAATGTCAAAGGGGGTCATGTAGGTTTTTATCGCATGTTTATTAAGGATTTTTTTATAATTGCAAAACCACTAACTCAATTGCATTTGAAGGATGCAGATTTTAATTTTACTGATGAATGTCTTGATTCTTTTAACAGGATTAAACAAGTACTTATTTCTACACCTATTAGTAACCTGATAGAGACCTCCCGTTCGAGATCATGTGTGATGTTAGTGACTATGCAGTTGGAGCAGTTTTAGGACAAAGAAAGGAGAAGCTTCTACATGCAATTTATTATGCCAGCAAGACACTTGATCCAGCTCAATTTAATTATGCCACCATTGAGAAGAAGTTGCTAGCAGTTGCATATGCACTTGACAAGTTCTGATCATACCTATTGGGTTTGAAAGTAATTGTTCACACCGACCATGCTGCTCTAAAGTACCTCTTTGCCAAGTAGGAAGCAAAGTCGAGGTTGATCATATGGATTCTATTGTTAAAAGAGTTTGACCTCGAGATTCGTGATAAAAGGGAGCGGTTAATGTAGTAGCCGATCATCTGTCCAGAATTCGTTTCGAAAATGCAAAGCTCGTATCTATAGATGACTCCTTCCCCGATGATCATGTACTTTCAGTTGCAATTAAATCACCATGGTTTGCTGATTTTGCTAATTACATTGTAGGAGATGTCTTGCCTCCTAACCTGTCACCATAGCAAAAGAAGCGGTTCATACATGATGTTCAGCAATGTTTTTGGGATGACCCGAATCTGTTCCGAGAATGTGCTGATGGTTTATATCGAAGATGTGTTCCTGATTAGGAGTTTTACGGGATTCTGAGCCACTTTCACTCATCACCTTATGGAGGTCATGCAGGCCCTTCAAAGACCATGTTTAAGGTAATGTAATCTGGATTCTATTGGCCTACTCTATTTAAGGATGCTCAAGATTTTTTGTTGCCTTGTGACGCATGAAAGAATCGGAAATATTTCGAAACATCATGAGATGCCCTAAAATGGGATACTAGAGGTCGAGATCTTTGATGTATGGGTATTGATTACATGGGCCCATTTCCTTCCTGCAATGGAAATAGGTTCATATTGGTGGCCGTAGACTATGTTTCGAAATGGGTAGACGCTATTGCAACACCTAATGTGGACTCTAATACTGTGCTCAGATTGTTTAAACAAGTCATTTTCCCGAGATTTGGAATTCCTAAAGCTATTATTAGTGACGGGGGTTCTCAATTTCACAAGAAGCAGCTAACTAAATTACTTGAGAAGTATGAAGTCTACCTTCGTACTGGGTTAGCTTATCATCGACAGACTAGCGGCCAAGTTGAGGTTTCTAATAGGGAAATCAAAACCATCCTAGAGAAGAGAGTTGCAAAATCGAGAAAATATTGGAGTAACAAGCTGCACGATGCATTATGGGCATATAGAACGACATTTAAGACACCTATCGCTACATCTTCTTATCGGCTTGTGTAAGGGAAGGCGTGCCATCTGCCGGTTGAGCTAGAATACAAGGCTTATTGGGCAGTAAAAAAGCTTAATATGGATGCCAAACTTGTAGGTAAAAAGAGGTTACTTCAGTTGAATGAGTTGGATGAGTTTCGTTTAGGAGCCTATGACAGTGCTAAAATACTCAACTAAAACTACTCTAATATATTTTATATGTCTTTCTATATGTAAATATCAGTACATGCCTTTGGTTATACAGGCAAAGCATTAACAAGCTGAAGCACAAGTGACAGCAACTTGCAAAGAAGTAGAATAGAACACACTGGAACAGGGCCTAGCGGGTGCTAGGTACAGGGAAGCGCCCGCTACCCTTAAGACTGCACAAGTCGTTGTGCTTAAAAAGGGCATAACTTAGCCAATACTCATTAGAACCAGACAAATGACCTATCATTTCGAAACTCACGAAACGTACAATCATCTCCAATAGATAGAACATGAAAATATGGAGTATGTCGAGAGATATGGGCGAATTAAAAGGATAGGTGATAAGTGTATTTGATTCATGTATTTTACCCCCTTTTCTAGTTTTGTCTCTAACCTATGCTGTTCGGAGCTATTTTGGCTAGCGTTTGATTGTATGGAGTTGTTTGTGCTTGTTAGTGACTTTTTGCAGGATTTCGGTGTTTTTGCATTGATTCCGAGGCAATCATATGGGTTACAACTACCTAATAGAAGCCAACGAGTTGGGTTAGAAGTGAAGTATTCAAGGAGCTATGATGGAGCCTGGAGTAGCTAGAAGACGAGCTCAGTTGATTTAGGCGAAGAAGGCATTTCGCCCGGGCGGTCGGGTGGAATTTACTTAGCATTTTCAAGAAGATGGGGACGAAAACATTGATTGCGCCCGATCGGTCGGCCGGTTTGTCCGGAACCCGTTTTCTCCTTTTTTAGCTTGGGTCTTGTACCTTTTTGTATAAATAGCTATTTTTTTTAGGTCATTTACACATTACATTAGACTAGACTTTATTTTCTCCCAAGGGTTTTTCATTCAGTTTCTCTCTAGAAAGTTACTTTGTCAAAACATAATCATTCAATCAATACAATCTCAATTCTAGGTTCTACTTTAATTCCTTTCTTGTTTTTATTAGTTTTATTATGTTTCTTAGTAATAGTTGTTAGGAGTAGTTTATTTCTAGATCTTGTTTTTGCCCTAGTTTATATTTTGAGTTATTTTGTTCATGTTAATTAGTTTAATTGCTTTAGTCCTATTTTTAATTTTAGTTATTATTGTTATTTTATTTTCTGTGATTCTAATCATGCGTGAGTAGTTCTCTTTCTAGGACTAGGGGATCTACGGATCATTCCTAATATATTGTTCGTAGTTGTTAATTTGATTCTTGATGTTCCTGAATTCCTGTTGTCAATTTATATTGCTTTCGATTAAATACTGGCTAGGTTTAATTGTTAGTTTAATATTGTCAAAATCGATGCCGAGAGGTAAGATTACCACAATTAGATCACAGGAACAANACTCTAATATATTTTATATGTCTTTCTATATGTAAATATCAGTACATGCCTTTGGTTATACAGGCAAAGCATTAACAAGCTGAAGCACAAGTGACAGCAACTTGCAAAGAAGTAGAATAGAACACACTGGAACAGGGCCTAGCGGGTGCTAGGTACAGGGAAGCGCCCGCTACCCTTAAGACTGCACAAGTCGTTGTGCTTAAAAAGGGCATAACTTAGCCAATACTCATTAGAACCAGACAAATGACCTATCATTTCGAAACTCACGAAACGTACAATCATCTCCAATAGATAGAACATGAAAATATGGAGTATGTCGAGAGATATGGGCGAATTAAAAGGATAGGTGATAAGTGTATTTGATTCATGTATTTTACCCCCTTTTCTAGTTTTGTCTCTAACCTATGCTGTTCGGAGCTATTTTGGCTAGCGTTTGATTGTATGGAGTTGTTTGTGCTTGTTAGTGACTTTTTGCAGGATTTCGGTGTTTTTGCATTGATTCCGAGGCAATCATATGGGTTACAACTACCTAATAGAAGCCAACGAGTTGGGTTAGAAGTGAAGTATTCAAGGAGCTATGATGGAGCCTGGAGTAGCTAGAAGACGAGCTCAGTTGATTTAGGCGAAGAAGGCATTTCGCCCGGGCGGTCGGGTGGAATTTACTTAGCATTTTCAAGAAGATGGGGACGAAAACATTGATTGCGCCCGATCGGTCGGCCGGTTTGTCCGGAACCCGTTTTCTCCTTTTTTAGCTTGGGTCTTGTACCTTTTTGTATAAATAGCTATTTTTTTTAGGTCATTTACACATTACATTAGACTAGACTTTATTTTCTCCCAAGGGTTTTTCATTCAGTTTCTCTCTAGAAAGTTACTTTGTCAAAACATAATCATTCAATCAATACAATCTCAATTCTAGGTTCTACTTTAATTCCTTTCTTGTTTTTATTAGTTTTATTATGTTTCTTAGTAATAGTTGTTAGGAGTAGTTTATTTCTAGATCTTGTTTTTGCCCTAGTTTATATTTTGAGTTATTTTGTTCATGTTAATTAGTTTAATTGCTTTAGTCCTATTTTTAATTTTAGTTATTATTGTTATTTTATTTTCTGTGATTCTAATCATGCGTGAGTAGTTCTCTTTCTAGGACTAGGGGATCTACGGATCATTCCTAATATATTGTTCGTAGTTGTTAATTTGATTCTTGATGTTCCTGAATTCCTGTTGTCAATTTATATTGCTTTCGATTAAATACTGGCTAGGTTTAATTGTTAGTTTAATATTGTCAAAATCGATGCCGAGAGGTAAGATTACCACAATTAGATCACAGGAACAATAGGCAAAACGAGTCTAAGTAAGCGAGAGATATTAGAGGAGTTTTGAAGGAGACTAGATTCGAGAGAATCAGTGGACCTTAGTTCAGGAAGTCAATAATCGGTTAATTAATCGTATTACAATTCATTGGTTGATCTGTAGTGAACCGACGTCCTAGGCTTAGTTACTGTAATATTTATTGTTTTTAATTCCTTTCCTAGTAGTCATTAGTTCATTAGTCAAAACCTAATAAAAAGGCCCCTTACAACGGAATAACTTTTTACAGTTAGTAGAATTATGTGCTTCCCTGTGGATTCGATCCCTACTACCCTGTTTACATTAGTTAGAGTTGTAGGTTATTTTTGATAGGTATACGACTATCCCTACTAATAGGTCCTAACTTTTATCTTTCCTTATGCTTAAAATGAAGAGTTGATGCTTGCTTGCTTGTTTATGCTTTTAGCCAAGTCGCTAAGCTATGGTTTGCGATATCTTGAGTCAAGCCTGTGATATCGCAAACCATCGAGCATGAGAACACGTTGACTAGACCAAATGGATTAAAAATAAATAATATCCGACTCGAATCAACGCTAAATACTCCGTGTGGCTCCACTATATGTTTCCTCGGTTTCCAAATCAAATGGAAAAACCTAACAAAATGAGACAACACACAAAACAAGACAATAATATATTAAAAAAAATGAGGGAACAGGGTTTAATTAAATATTAAGGTAAAATAGGGAAAACTAAGGGAAAAGAATGAAAATTTAACTAAACTAACTAAGAAAAACTACGAAAAATATGTACAAATAAAAATTGTATCAATATTCAAAAGGTAAACAAATATTAATGACCTATTTCACCAGATTTTCATCTACTTTTATAAATAAGACTTAATTTAGCTACCCATTTATTGCACAAAATCTCACTAAAACATATAGAATTATAAATCGGAATATTTTGGCATGAAATTAGCAAGTAAATTCAAGTGTTTTCATGCCAAAATCGGAATATATATAGATATGAACAAATAATATTAGGGACAAATAAATTAGCAAAATTAGAGAAGGGTTGAACTGATTTTAAGCAAGTAAATAAGACCGAAAACAACTGAACAGAACATAACAGAACTAATTGAAGCTGAATTGAACTGAACTAAATAGAAAGTTTTTATTATTATTGTTTAATGATTTTTAATTATGGATTATTGATTTTTAACAATTAATTATTGATATTTAACTATTGATTTATAATTATGATCATTGATATTTAACTATGATTTTAATGGATTGTCTATGATTATTGATTTATAACTATAGATTATTAATGATTTTCAACCATGGAGTAATGACCTAGTAATAATTTTGATATAAATCCACTAATATTTATTAAACAGAATTTCGTTATTGGTCTTTTTTTTTTTTTTTGGGTGCTAGTGAATTTCGTTATTGGTAGTTATATTTTATGAAATAAAAATCAGTAATACGTTTTTCATATTCTTGTGAATGATATTTCACTTGCAATTTTGTTCCATTTTCTAAATGGTACTTTCATAATATTTTTTTCATGAAAATTATAACATAATACATACATATTTATATATTGAAAAAAAATGATGATTAATGTTTCAAAAATATATTATGAACACAATAATAATATTATGAACAAAATAAAGTCAAGTACAAAATAACACTAACACAACTAATGCACATCAATAATATTATGAACAAATATGTTACGAAGTATGAGGAAAAAAAGTATTATGAACAAAATAATATATATGAACAAATAATAATATTATGAGCAAATAACATTCGGAACAAGTAAATTTGCAAAATAAAAATAAGCAAAATAAAAGAGAAATAAACTGAGCAAAATTAATTGAAGGTAAACTAAACTGATTGAACTGAATTAAATTAAACTAATTTTAAGTTGAAGTAAACATGTATAACTTTTCGTTCATTTGAGAAATTTATTTTATTAACTATCCAATATCCATTATACACAAAGTAAGGGCGAGTATGTCTCATTCATAAAAATTATTAATTCACAATTAATTGTCGGATATACTATATGTCTATGTTGAATCATCACCGTGATTAAAGATTTCTAGTATTTTAGAAAGTAATTTCATGCAAGCTATTAGTGAAAAGGACATGAAATGAAACATATAGAATTATAAATCGGAATATTTTGGCATTATTTATTAGATAACATTAAAACTAAAAGAGGTGTTTGTCATAACTCACTAAAAAAATGAGTGAAACTTAGGGGTGTGCAAAAGCAGGTACCCGCAAGTACTTTCGGCTATCCGACTTTGCGGGTAGTGAATTGTACTGCCCGAGATCTATCCGAAAATTTCGGGTATCCGCATATTTGGGTATGTACCCGCAATTTTATTTTCCTACTCTTTTTTTAAGTAAAGTATAGTTGGACAAATTAGAATATTTATGCTCCTACTTGAAATTACAAACTTGTTCTTTTTTTAACAAGAGTGGAAGCAAAATGAGCATAGCAAAAACTTAAAATATATAGTACATCACTCCATAATAATAAAGAGGCAACATAGTCCATCACTAAGACATGGAAAATAGTAAATTAGTAAAATGGAAAAGAAAAAAATCATAAAAGCAAAAATATTAAAAATAAAGAGAAAATAAAAAATAGAAAAATCAAAGCTACATAAAAAAATGGGAGTAAGAATTGCAACAAAGCTAAACCAAAAAAATTAGAAAAACAAAGGTAAACTAAAAAAATATTAGGAAAAATGAAAATATAAAACTTGAACCGGGTATCGGGTACCCGGAACAACAAAATTCGATACCCGTACCGAAAATTGCGGGTACATGACTTGTAAAAATTGTTTTAGCCCTAAAATTATCCGTTTTTAATGATCGGGTAGTACAGGTATCGGGCCGGGTTTTCTTGCACACCCCTAGTGAAACTATTGGGCCGGACGATCTTATGATAAGATGATCTGTCTAAGTTCCTTTAATCGCAACTTTATAAGTAGAGAATGAATGTAATTTCTAATATAAATGGCACAATTTTGTATAAAATTACTGTAAATTTGTATAGAATGTAACTTTTTTTATATTGAATCGTTGCAAGTTTGTATAGAATTACTATAAATTTGTATAGAATGTTATATTTTTGCATATAGTATTAATGTAATTCTGGATAGAATGTAATATTTGGTATATAGAAATGTTGCAAGTTTGTATAGATTTGTTGCAAGTTTGCACAACAATTTAACACTTTGCATATAGAAATGTTGTAAGTTTGTATATAATACAATGTTTAGCACATAGAAATACTATAAAATTTGTATAGAATGACTATATGTTTTATAGACGGTAGTATTTTTATTTAATAATTAAAGGAAAATAAATAAATAAAGATGTTTTAAGTTTATATAGAATGGCTAATAGTATAGGATGACTATACATTTGTATAAAATGGCTATGTAATACAGTTATAAAGGAGTAAAATAAAAAGGAAATTAAAATTAAAAAAAATATACAAACCACCCCAATCTTTCTCCTCTTATCACCTTCGTAAGAACATCTTCATCATCATCATCTTCTATTTATCTTCAACCTATCATCCTCATCCTCAACATTAATCACCTATCTTTAATTATTTATCAACATTCATCAATCACTAACATCCATCATCATCACTATTGATCTTCATCGATATCGACCACCATCGATCACCTACGTTGATTGTCCACCTCGACCAGTGTTGATCATGGGGTTGTGGTGATGATCAGAGTTGTCGGTTTGGGTTAAAACTATCAAATTTAATTGAAACTAGCTAAACTAATGACCTGATTTAATTTATCGGAAGCTGGTTAAAACTGAACAAGTGAAATGTATATGTTATGATAACTGAAATGGATTGAACTGAAATTAAACTGGATTTGTTAGAGATAATATCGGAAAATATATGTGTGATATATTTTCCCTTGATATAATTTAGGTTTATTTATGTTAAGATATTTAATAGTATATGATAGTATATATCTTTTAGGAAGATTGTTTCCCATCTTATGTTACCTAGGTTGTGTATAAATACTCAACCTATTGATGAATAATAATCAAGCCATCATTAAGTTATATTAAATTTGTCAGGACTGCACTAAAGGGACCCTATATAAAGGGATGAGAGGAAAATTGTTTTCCTTTCATTTTAGAAGGAAAATGGTACAAACAATGTAAAATTGGGAAAGAGAAGAAAACACTTTTCATGAAAAATGTTATACGCCCTACCAAACGGAGCCTTAAGTTAAATATTTGACCCAAGTTTAAGTGTGAAAAACTTTTTCTCCCAAATTTTAATGAAAAAAAATTTTCTTCCCTAATAAAAATTAAAATAAACACTTCCCGTTCAGATATTAGTGATTTTTTTAAAATTTATTAAAAAAATTATGACTATAAAAAACTATTTGAAATGAATTGATTTTACTATTTAATTGATTGGGTACAACTTACCTGAAATCAATGAATGAATTAATTAAATTGAGATAAAAAACTAATTGAATGAAACTAAAAGAAAGCAAAGTTAACTGAAATTAACCGAAATAAATTGAATTGTTTGAATATAACCAAAATTGAACTGTTGAATTGTTTGACGACTATAGTGGTGATGATGGTGGTGGGAAAAAGGAGGTGGATGCTATGGAAGGAGGTGGTTGGCGGTGGTCGTATGTCGATCGACATGTCACTTGACGCAGTTTCATATATCATTAACGACTCCTATAATCCACTTTACAATCTCTAAATACTTTTTCGAGTAAATAATGCCGAGACAAATCAAACAACCTCTAATAGGCGTTGCGTATTTGAAATTTGACTTTTTGTGTGGATAATGGCCAAAGAAAATAAAAAAAAACCTTAAAAAGACAGAAAAAGTAAAAACAGATAAAAAAAAAATGCATTCGGCGGTGTCTTGTGGAAGGCGTCTGCTTGTGATATTTTCAACTACCACAAAACAACAACAGCATCACCTCTTCCCTCTTTCTTCATTCTTCTTCTTCTTAAATTTCAATTTCAACTTACAACCTTTAACAACTTCTCTCTCACCTTCCATTTCTCAAGCTTCATCAATGGCTTCCGAAGACTCTTCTCCCACTAACTATGGCTTCGATCGACCTGAAATGTTCTCTTCTTCACTCGCTGGAACCGTCGATTTCTACGAGCGTCATCTTTTTCTCTGCTACAAAAACCCTGAATCTTGGCCTTCTTCCGTCGAAAACTCCGATGATGATCTTCTTCCTATGCTTTTCTCCTCTGTTCTCAAGACTCGTCAACATGATCTCCCTCTCAAGGTTTTTTTTCTTCACTTTTTTTGTTTGATTTGTTGAATTTTTTCTTCTTTTTTCTGAAATTTAGATCTGTAATACGGTGTTTTGGTTAGTTTTTTTTTGTTGTTCTTTGACTCGTACTTTACTGTAATTTAGCTGTTTTTATGCTTTGTTGATCTTCGTTTTGCAAATAAAATAGCGTTTGAAATGAGACTATTTGTTTCAGCGAAGAATTTAGTGTTGTATATGCGTTGAATATGGCTTTATTCTGATTTGGTATGTTGTTATTCGAATTGCTTATTGTGTTGATTCGACGGCACTTTGTTATGATACTGTATTTAGGTTTAGATGATGAATTAATGGTTTGAATAGAAAAAGGTTGTGGTAGGTGAAGTTAATTAGGTTTTTGAAGTTGTCTGAAGCATTAACATATCAAACAGCGTAGTACTATGTTGCTTTGATGCTTTCGTTTAGCATAAGAACCGCGTGTGTACTAGCTTCAGAAATAGCCGATTTAAACGCTTTGACACCTGCATCCAGTAGCCGAGTTAACACTTTATCCGCGTTTGAGTAACATGACATAGTAGTTCAGTCGGAGCTAATGCTATATTTTTGTGACCGTGTCTGAATAACATAGTTTCTAATCGGCACTAATTTGTTGAAGATGAATTGGTATAAAGCATACCTTTCTTTTTAGTGCCCAAAAAGGTTCTTTACAGTTTACATGTAGAGTAGAATCTTTGTTTGATGCCTAATTGTACTTTAATCATGACCACTTTATGATTTGCTTTGTATGTTAGATTCCATTGATTATCTTAGATGAATTTCCTGTAGTTATATTCTGGGTCGATGGCATTAAAGAGTGGAGCAGTTATTTATGAATGGATTGCTAAATGACTATTATATTTGCACCTTTTTTTTCCTCTTTCCCTTCTGTCTGTTGTTGATCATAGTTGTTAATTTTTCTTGAGTATGCAGACTCGTCTAACCATTTGTTCGGGATGCAATGGGACTGAGTGCGCAGATGGTGATTTATACATTTTCCCGGAGATGGTGAAATATAGGTAATGGAAAGTTTTGGTTACTTGTTTGACTGTTTAATAATATTATTTAGAAGCACCCCTTGGCAGTTTGGAATCTTTTAGGAGCATATGTCCGATGGCAATTAGGCAATTACTTATGGTTAATCCTGTATTTGCTATGCATGGTTAAGCATGATAGTTCCATTGTTTTATGGTTAACTTATTTTGAACAATTTTTTTTATTATTTTGTCATCATTTTGTAATGGTAGTTTTTGCTGGTTGAAGGGGTGTGAAGGAGTCAGACGTGGATGAATTTGTGGATGATGTTCTTGTGAATGGTAAAACATGGGCTGGTGGAGAGCCTGAATCCTTGGTTGGTGCATATGTTTTTGTTTGTTCTCATGCAAGCAGAGATAAAAGATGTGGTGTCTGTGGGCCAGTTCTCATTGAGAAGTTCACGGAAGAGATTGGGGCAAGGGGTTTGGGTGAACAGGTTTTTGTAAGTGCTTGTTCTCATGTTGGGGGTCATAAGTATGCTGGAAATGTGATCATCTTTGGGACAAATCCTGAGGGAAAGGTTACTGGTGATTGGTAAGATATTCTTTGCCTTTTTTCGAAATAAAATACAAAGAAAAGAAATTAGCATTTCCAGTGATATGGTCATTGTGTTTGGCTTAATAGTTTCTTGCTTTCTTGGTGGTTTGTAGGTATGGCTATGTCACTCCAAATGATGTGCCAGACTTGCTTGATGTGCATATTGGCAAGGGAGAAATCATAGAGAAGCTATGGAGGTATGTTAATGTATTTTTTTGCATCACTCATTTCAGTTATTTGTGATACACGAATTATTTAGTCTTTAACCCCTCTCTCTCTCTATGTAACAAATTACCAATGCTTTGGAAATCTTAGAGAGAAGTCATCATCAAAGTTCTACAGTTTCCCTTAACAAAACATCATTGCTTTTATGTTATGATGAAAAGGGTGGAAGATTTCATTGCGATGTGCGTTTTCTGCATGTATAATTGACATGCTATGATTAATTTCAGGGGTCAAATGGGCTTGAAGTTTGAGGCTCCTGAGAAAGAAGAGAAAAAACCTTCAACTGAAAACATTCAAGAGAAAACTGAAGTGAAATCTCGGGATACTGGAAATGAGGTGAAAGAAACCACTTCAGGTTGTTGCCAGGGTCCAAGTGCAGTTTCATGTTGCAAAGATGGGTCTGTTGCTAATGGTGAAGTCGGAGAAGTAAACCCTAAGGAGAATGAGGGGCCTTGCAAGAAAAGCACACTGTGCCTACCAAGTTGGGCAGGGAAATGGGACCAAGGTGATCTTTTGATGGCTGGCGCTGTTGTTGGGGCTGTGGCAACTGTTGCTGTGGCTTATAGCTTCTTCAGAAGGTCGACTTAGGCTTTTATAATGTCAGGTGGCAGTTTGTTGTGTGCAAATGATGATCTTTTTGTAGTGAGGTTTATACAATAATTTGTAAACCAACGTGTTTTGTTTAGTTGTGGCTTAAATATAGCCCTAGAAGTAGGGATGGGTTTGAGTGATTTAGTGGATTAAAGATAAATCACTTCCATGTCCGAATATATAGTTGCTTGTTCACCCTCACAATTTACTTCTTCAGTACTACACAGTTTATATTTGGGGGGATTGGAGAATCCTTATTTTGAATTGAAAGCCCACTGTTTTAGTTTTTTACTTCTTTGCTGCTATGAATCATAAAACCTGCCTTGCAGTTTGCATGTGTGGATGCTTGCATGAACGTTCAATTCTCTATTATGTGCGTGCATGTGCATGATAGATGACAGATAATTTGTTGCCTGACCTCTGCTTGAATTTCATGTTATGTGCATGTAACAATTTTACTCCGTGTTGTTATGTTTCTTGATGCGATGCAGTTGAAGGTTTGTCTTTCACAATTTGATTCGCTCTTCATAAACAAACCTGGGATTTGTCCCATGTAAGATTCTGTCACATAGAATGAATGAAAGGTGTGATCTTGTAGTTCTTCAAAGGAAAAGAAAGGTTGTAGGCCTCTAATCCTAATACCTTTTGAGAGAGGCTGGAACTCTTGCGTTTATTGACTTGATTCTTAGAGCGTAGTCCTAACTAGGGCTGAGCAAAAATATTTGAATATCTGAAAATCCGAAAATTTGATATGTATTTAATCCGATTTTTAGCCGACCCGAAAAAAAATATCAAATTCTTATACAAAATTACTTTTGGGCTTTTAAGATATCTGAATATCCGAAATTTTAGATATCGAACTGGATATCCGATTTTTTTTGATACTGGATATCTAGATATCAACTTTAATGTATTGAATCTACCAAAAATATAGGTCATTCCTATGAAGTTTCGACTTTTGAGTATATTAAACTAGTAAACTCAAGAATCTTACGGAGTACTTATACAAAAATTAAATTATTCTGTGCGATTGCTAATGGACAAAATTTAACATATTCATTCTTTTATTTGGTACTTACATTGTTTTGCCGTATTCTTGTGTAGCAAATACCTATGTTTTTTTTTTTTTTTTTTTTTTT
>PYUH01000373.1:141972-317025 GCA_016808085.1 Suaeda aralocaspica | reverse complement strand
CCCCCCCCCCCAAATAATATCATTTAATATATTTTCAAAAAATTTGAATCCTTTAGAATTCAATGGACTGGTCTCGTACTGTTCCTACAGATTAAGCATCATTTACAAGTACACATGTTCACAACTAACTGACAACATTTTAAGAAAGAGTTTCTAAGTACCAAGGGAAAATACTAATTAGACTCAGAGCTCTTAGACTTAAACATGTATTCGCAATAAGAACATCAGTAAGTTCATCATACTTGTTTCCAAGTCGTTGGGATGACAAGAAGTAAAATGCTTTGAATACACTTACTTCCAGACCATGTAGGTCTATCACCACTAGCAAGAGTTTTAATCTTGCTTCTAGTTGCTGCAACACACACATATTAATAACATTCATTTGACCTGCTTCCCCCTGAAATAGGCAGAAGGGATCAGAACTTCACACCTGCTTCCCCCTTTTGGCGTCATCAAAACAATTAATGCAGAAAAGCTTGTAAACAAACAACTAAACACAATCAGTAGTTAAACTACTAATTATATTAAGTTCAGCTAATATAGGTAGCTTTAACAGCGTTCTAGAGATGCTGATTCTACCATTGTTCCTGTCAAAGTACCAAATCTAGTTGTCCTAAATAGTTATTACAGACCAGCACTAAATCAAATTACATAATAACAGTGTCTTTGAAAATGGAAAAGGGGAAACCAGAATAAGAGTTCAATAAATAGGACAGATTAGCAGCAATAAGAGAAGATAAGAAGATATAAAGGAAATCAATCAGCTCTAGAGTCATTTTCAGTCTCATCATCTTCCTCTTCCTCTGAAGCACTTGCATCATGTTCCTCATCATCCTCTTCTTCATTCTTCTCATGGACCAGTTCAGCATCCTCATCATCAGCATCACCAGCAACTTTTGATGTCTCTTCCTTGTCTTCAGAATCCTCAGCACCGGTTATACCAGCTTTATCAAGACAAACCTCAATTCTTCTATAGGATTCTTGAAGTGCATCACATAATGTAGTGACACTGTTGACCATATTCTGCATGAGTTGATTCTGGTCACTTAGCTTCTTTACCAAGGCATAAGTTGCCTGAACTGATTCTGTACTTGTCCCAGTAAGACCAGCATCACTCCTCCCCTCATCCTTCATCTTTAACACACCACCTGCATATGTCATGCCCTTTTGACCTATTATCTGATTGGTGAGATGAGACATGGTTCCATAATCTCCCGCCATAGGAATCTTCCAATGTCCAAGTGCTAAGGTCAGCTAGCCTCCATAGGGCAGAGCATGGTTTGCTTTCTCCACACAGCAGATCATATAACCTAACATCTTAGTAGGGAGGTTGACACAAATGTGTTCAATGAGGCAGTAAATGAGAACACTATCCATAAACCGTATACTCATACGACCTTGTGCTCTAGGACACACAATCTTTGAGGCTATGGTCTGAACTATCCTCATGATTGGCTCCTTTAGTTGGCCAATGACGTACCCCTGCATGGTATCAGGTGGACCAGTAAACAGTCTGGTCTGGATCTGTTCTGCTGTGACTCCCTTGACAAAAGGCCAATTCTCTCTGGAGTATACATCAAGTCCCTTACTTGGAACTTTGAGAATTTCAGCCAGTTTCTTTTCAGACAAATTAATGGGAGTGTCTTTAACAAAGGTGAAATAGGATCCATCATCTTTAGTATGCAGGTGTTCATAAAATTCTTCAACCAGTGGCATGAAAACATCTAGATCTTTAGCAAACAACACAGACCACTTCTGAAAATCTAAAGCCTCTTTAACCTCAACCAAAAACTTCTATGCAACCCAACTCTTTGCAACAGAAAATCCTACCAGTATTTGTCTATCTTTAAGATTATATAGAGGTTGAGGGGTAGTAGACTTACTTTTCTTAGATTTAGCACTTGAAGGGGTCACAATAGCAGATTGCTTTCTCTTTTGCCCTGTTATGGGCTGGTCTGGTTGTGCTTCGCGCATGATAGCTTTGCCTTTGGACGTCTCAGCACCCTTTATGGCAACCGTCTTCACTCAAGAACCCTTGCTTGCTGTAGTCTTAGTGCCCTCTTTCTCAGTAGCTATCTCAACTTCCTTTTCATCCTCAGCAACTTCCTTATTCTTTGATTTCTCTACTGGTTTGGGAGTGGTTTTAGGCGTGGGTGTTTTGGATTTTGTGGTTGGTGGTTTAGTGACCTTCTTCTCAACTTTCTTAACGACTTTTGATGACGGTTTCTTGGTACTCACTTTCTTTTCCTTCAGTTCTTCTCGCATGGATGTGACTACATCCTCCTCAGGTTCAACTTCCTTATCTTCTGATTCAACTTCTTCTTCCTCAACTTCTTTTTCATCTGACTTTGATTCAGACTCAGATTCCTTCTCTTGTTCAGATTCTTCAGCAATTTCAGGTTCTTTTGAAGTCTGCACTAGTACTGGTGTGAATTGCTTAGATTTTGGTGTGGGTGGCTTTTTGGCAGTAGTTGATTTTGTGAATGTTTGTGTAGAAGATTTGGTGGTTTTGGCGATTAATTTTGGAGTAACCGCTTTTGTGGTGGATTTTGGTGTGGCAGATTTTATAGTGAGAACTTTTGAAGTTTATGGCTTGGCGTTCTTTCGAATCAATGGCACTTCTTCCTCTTCATCAATTTCCTCTTCCAACACATCCTCTATCACAGACTCAATTACTTTATCAACCATCTTCTTTGATTTCTTCGTTTCAATTTCAGGAGATTCACTGACTTCTTTCTCAACCAATCGTGTGCTTCTTCTCTTTGACATGATGAGACTGAATTTTTCTCTGCTTTGAGAAAAAAGTAAAACTTTAAACAATGTGAGTGAGAGAAAGAAGAAGAATTTAGACGATTTAGGTTTTGTGTGAGAAAGATATGATCAAGAGAGTATATAAGAAAAAACATGATATGAAGGAAATGAAATGAAGAAGGAAAGTAAGATGAAGAGCATATATTTATTAAAGATTTGAATCAAAACGGTTATCTTCAAATATTTGAAGGATATTTGTCCGTTCAACCAAAAAGGGCAGTTGTCATAAATATAACCGTCATTACATTTATTTCCAAAAATTTGAAATTTTGAAAATAAATTGACTGACTGAAATAACCGCCTCAGGAATCTGGTTTCCTAATGGTCTGCAACTGGTCTGTGCCAACTTACTCTTTACAAGATTTTGCTAAGGTACTTGAGTACTAAATTGATCAGCTCAGCATCGCATAAGAACTTTGTGAGACCTAAAAAGCAAAAAAGAAACAGAAAAAAAACAAAAAAAATATATACACAAATTGACATCATTTGACTAGCCAAAGGGACAAGTCTAGACCTAAGAGCTCATTGTCTAATTTTAATCATACCCAACAAGGTACGAAGCTTGATGAACATTTCTCAGCTCAAAGGTTTAGTAAAAATGTTAGCTAGTTGATCTTTTGACCTGCAAAACTCCAATTCTACATTACCTTTTTCAACATTGTCCCTTAGAAAATGATGCCTAATCTCAATATGCTTGGTCTTAGAATGTTGGACAAGATTTTTTGATATATTGATTGCACTTGTGTTATCACATAAAATGGGAACACTTCTGAAACAGATCCCAAAATCCTTTAGTTGTGACTTTATCCACAAGAGCTGAGCACAACATAAAGTAGTTGCAATATACTCAGACTCTGTTGTGGATAAGGCTACAGAATTTTGTTTCTTAGATCCCCATGAGATAAGGCAGGAACCTAAGAAGTGAGCCATTCCAAAAGTGCTCTTCCTGTCCACAATAAAACCAGCAAAGTCAGCATCCGTGTATCCTATAAGATTAATACTGCTACCTTTTGGATAACACAAACACAAATCATCAGTACCATTGAGATATCTTAAAATTCTCTTAACAACCTTTAGGTGAGATTCTTTAGGGTTGCTTTGAATCTTGCACACAACCCTACTGAAAATACTATATCTGGCCTACTAGTTGTTAAGTAAAGCAATGAGCAAATCATTCCTCTATACAACTTACCCTCAACACCCTATCCTTTCTCATCAAGGCTCAATTTTGTAGAAGTTGGAATAAGTGTTTCATAGGATTTGCTGTCTTGCAAGCCATATCTTTTCAGCAACTCCTTGAGGTACTTCTGTTGATGAATCGTAATTCCATCCTTGGTTTGCTTTATTTGAAGTCCTTAAAAGAACCCAAGTTCTCCAATCATATTCATCTCAAATTCACTTTTCATTAAATCTGCAAACTCATTTCACAAATCAGGGTTAGTACCTCCAAACAAAATATCATTAACATTTATCTGAACCACTAGCAGATCAGTTCCCTTTTCTTTTAAGAATAATGTCTTGTCAACTGAACCTCTCTTATATCCATTTTCTAAAAGAAAACTGGAAAGTCTCTCATACTGTAGGGGCCGCGGGATTTTAGGGTCCCAAAATTTTTTGGTCACCTTTCCCCAATCGTCCATAGGTCGAGTTAGACCTAAAAAATTGGCTTAAGGAAAGTGGAAACGAATTAATTAGACCTTTTTTCAACTGAAATGGAGCGCTGGAACTTGTACCACGCTATAGACGTAGCGCTACAGGATTTGCCACGATGACCTTGTAGCGTTACAAGTTCTGTGACGCTATAGTGTCAGCGCAGGAAGGTTTGTAACGCTACGAAGGTAACATAGTTAACTTTCTAGCGCTGCTCTTTTTTCCTTTTAAACCTGATATATGTGTTTTATGTTGTGTTTTTCCCCTCATTTTCGGTTAATTCATGTGCTAAATAGTTAAATTTGTGGCCTTGTTTTGATTAAATATCGTCCTTCGATGTTAAGTTATGTTTTGGGACGGTTTTAGCGTCTTTAGTTGACTTTTAGAACCTCTTTCGGTTATTTATACTCTTTCGGTTATTACGCGTGGTTTACGGTTTTGTTTTATATGTTATAGGAGCGTAATAGAGAGTTATGAAGTCGTTGGAGGCTAAAATGAGTCAAAAAGCACGTGCCTCGGGATGCGTGCCAAGTCACGAGAAGTCACGAATGAGATTCGAAGAATCGAACAAAGAATTCAAGCAATACCGTCAAATTATGGTTCATTATGGCTTATGCAGGCTCATAGGTTAAAAGCCTCTTTGACTTATTCGGGCACAACATAGATCAGAAGTATCAAAACTCACTCATTATTCACCATGCGGGCACAGGGAACAAACTGGATTTTCTATGCGGGCGCAGGTATCACGGATTTTGATCCGTTAGGCTTTTCTTCGCGGTTTTGCTTCATGGGTTTTAATTAATTAAAAACCTAATTCCTATATATACTCTATGTAAAGAGGGCACGACCCTAACTAGTTTATATCATACTTTTAGACGTAGGAATCCAAAACCCCTTATTCTCTCTAGAATTTTAGCATTGATTACTTTGTTTAAACAATTCAAGCTTTCAGTTAATGCAATTCATTCATTATTTTGGTAATCTCTTTCCTTATGCTTTTCAATTCCTTTAATTTCATGAATATTTTTAGTTTCTTAATTTTTAGTTTAGATTAATTAGTTTTGCTATTTTGATTCTTAATTTAGTTTTATTAGTAATTAATTTAGTTTTAATTCTAGTTTTAATTAGTTCTTGTTTATGATCATGTTGTTTAATTTTGATTTTGTTTTTGTTCCCTTAATTATGAGTGAGTAGTCGTTTTCTCTAGGGTTAGGGGATCTATGATCATGGTGTGAATTTAATTTATGTTCTCTAATTAGTTGTTGGCTTTTAATTAAATTCCTATTATTGATTTCTAGCGATTGCAATTAAATTGTGGCCAGATTTAGTTGTAAGTTAGGTTATTGTCGAAATCGAGGCCGAGATATAAGATTACTACAATTAGACCAATGAATAATATGCAAAAACGAATTTATGCGAACGAGAGCCGGTAAAGGAGTTTTGAGGGAGTCTAAGTTCGAGAGAACTAGTTCAATGAATGCCAATGAATTGATTAGTGAGCGTTAATTGAGTTTGTTGATTGATCATAGTGAACTGATAGCCCTAAGTGTCCATTATAAGTGTTTAATCAATAATTTCCCGTCGTTTCCTTAGTTTCAGATTTAGTCTTAGTTTTAGTACTCATTTACCGAATTTCCACCAAGGCCCCTTACACACTTTAGGCTTTTTAGAACAAGTAGAATTTAATAGCCTCCCTAAGGATTCGATCCCTACTTCCCTAGCTATATTAGTTAGAGTTGTTCAGTTATTTTTGAGAGGTGCGCGATAGCCTGTTCAAATTTAGGCGCCGTTGCCGGGGAGGCAATTTTTAATTCTATTAGTCAGGTTTAAAGTGTTTTCTTGTTTTTATTTTCTCACCTCAAGGAAACTTCACGTTCTTTGAGGTAGTTCTTATTTCGATTTCGAGTTTCGATTGTGTGCAGGTATTAGGTTGTATGCTGGTTTGGATTGACCCTGAACCGGAAATATCATTGCATAAGAGGAGTCGTAGAAGGAAGTGGAGATCACGAAGAGCCATTCTTTCCGAACGAACACTTGTTGATTTGACACAATTATTTGTTGAGTTGAATATTTCCGATAGTTCAGATAAGGAAGAGATGTCAGAATCACAGTTCAACGAGAACAACCCACCACGGAATGATGCATCGCCACCGCCGCCACCACTAGCAAGTCCTTAAAAGACTATTCTCAGCCGAGTTCTGCAATAGTGGGAGGTGGTTACCGAGTTCCTGATATAGAGGCCCTGAATTTCGAATTGAAGCCAGCTTTGGTGAACATGGTTGAAAGGAATCAGTTTGCAGGAACAATGAAGGAAGATCCGAACTTACATTTGAATAACTTCATTCAGTACTGCAATACAATAAAGCAAGCTGGTGTATCTCAAGATTACATACGACGTACGATGTTTCCATTTTCATTAAAGGAGAAAGCTCGATCTTGGTTGAATGGTTTGAACATGGATACTATTAATAGTTGGGATGATTTGGCTCTTGCTTTTCAAAGGAAGTACTATCCTCCGGAGAGAACTGCACAACTTAGGAGTCAAATTATGAATTTTAACCAAGAAACAGATGAAACTTTTTATGATACATGGGAGAGATTTAAGGATTTATTNATGCATGGGAGAGATTTAAGGATTTGTTGAGAATGTGCCCTCATCATGGACTTGAGAAGTGGTTTTTAGTGCAATCATTCTATAATGGCTTGGGTAATGAGAGTAGAACTTTGCTTGATTCTGCTGCTAGTGGTCGGTTTATGAACCAAGAAGTCAATGCTGCTTATGATCTAATTGAGGAGATTGCCATTCATAATTCTCAATTTGGTAATCCTAGAGGACATGCTAAGAGAGGAGGAAAACATGTGGTAGATGACAAATATGAGAGTTTGGCTTCACAAGTCAATGCAATCCATGAGAAGCTAGACAAGATCAACACACCATCCTCCAATCCAATGACGGTAGCTGAAATGGCTGCACTTTCGGGAGCTACAGATGTCTTTTGTGATTTATGTGGTTCTTTTGGGCATAGTATGCAAGCATGTCATAGTTCTATGGAGCAAGTATGTGCATTTCAAGCTTAAAAGAATAACCCCTTCTCTAACACATACAATCCTGGTTGGAAAGGTCATCCATACTTCTCCTACAAGAATACTAGCAATGTTCAAAATCCGCAGCAGCAGCCTCATTTTGTACCACAGCAACAACAGCAGGTTCAACGGTTTGCTCCACCTCAACCACCGGGTTTCAGTAGACCACCACCTCCAGCACCACTCCCAGCACCTCCACAGCCAACTAGCAATGAGTTTTCAGAACTGAAGAATATGATGACGCAGATGCGGAAAGCCATGGAAGCTATGCAGGCCCACAATCGACAATTGGAGACTCAAGTAGCACAGATTGCTCAATCATCAGCTCAAAGGCAACAAGGCCAACTTCCACCTCGTGATCATTGCAATTCCATTGCAACAAGGAGCGGTACTTACTATGAAGGTCCTAGAATGCCTGGTGATGATGCTAACAGGGCTGCAGATGGAACAAAGAAGACTAGTTCAGTTGTCATTGAAGATCTTGAAGAAGTAGCTGCAGAAAAGGAGAATGAAGCACCAAGGACGCAAGCTCCAGCAGCAGATTCAGTTACTGATACAATTCCTCCCTCAAAGGTGCCGTTACCCTTTCCGAACAGGGTAACTAGGTGTAAGAACGATAATCACTTTCGTAAATTCCTTGAAATAGTTAAAAATTTGCAAGTCATTGTGCCTTTCACTGATTTAATTACTCAAGTGCCTACTTATACTAAATTTTTGAAAGATATTTTGAGCAGGAAACGTGAGTTGAATGTAATAGAGACAGTTGCACTCACCGAGGAGTGCAGTGCGATCCTTCAAAACAAATCTCCTCCTAAGTTGAAGGATCCAGGCAGTTTTTCAATTCCATGCAATATAGGTCCTTTATTTATTGATAAGGCTCTATGTCATTTAGGAGGTAGTGTAAGTGTGATGCCCTTATCAATTTGCAAGAAGGTTGACATGGGAGAGCTTAAATTTACTAATGTTACTTTGCAGATGGCGGATAGAACTGTAAAAATACCCTAAGGGTGTCTTAGAGGATGTATCTGCTAGAGTAGGAAAAATTTTCATTCCTGTTGATTTTGTTGTCCTTGATATTGATGAGGATGCTCATATCCTTATCATTCTAGGTAGACCTTTCTTACATACTGCAGGTGCCATCAAATGTTAAAAATGGAAGCTTAACTCTTTCTATAGGGGATGACAAAGTGACATTTAATCTTAATAATGCAATGAAAAATCCCATGATAGAGCAGTCGTGTTATAGGATTGATATTATTGGTGAATTTGTTTTGGATGACATGCCTCAATCCCTTACAAAGGATCCCTTATAGGCTCTTTTGTGTTTGGATTCTATTGCAAGTGACAGAGATAGTGATAATAATGAGATGTATCAGGATCCAAAGAAAAAGAAATCGCCCCCTAAGAAGTGTCAAAAACCTCAAAAGTCATCCTCGCATGCTTGTAAAGTGAAGAAAACAAATTATGAGGTTCCTGGAAAAGGACATGGTGGAATTGAACAAACAATAAACCCAAATTGCTTTGGGTGTTTAACTACATGGGGCTCACATTCACTCTTTGATCACCCTTGATTTCTGAGGTAATTACAGTCAAGCTAATGACCTTAAACAAACGCTTTGCGAGAGGCTACCCGTAGGTTAGTAGTTTCTTTCTCCCTCTAGTAATGAGGACATTGCTAAGTTTGGCTTAGGGGAGGTAAGTATTTTATTGCTTTCCAATTTAGTTAGCTTTAATTGCTTTCCTAGTTTAGTTTTATTGCTTTCTTAGGATTGTTGCATGGTTTGTACCCTTCGTTAGGAATGGGAGTTTACATGTGACCAAAAAGATTGTACTGTTTTCTTAGGTTTAATTTTATAGAGATTTGGCTTAATGGATTATTCGTGTCCCGGTTGAGTTTTATTGTTGGAATTGACTACTTCTGTACCCCTTGTGTTTATTTTGAATACTTTATGACTCTTGACTGCGGATGGATCCACATGTGTGATTAGTTGGCTATGACTTGAATTTGTTTGCTTGATTTCCTTTTATTGGTCAACTCTTCTCAACCTTGCTTGGGTCTTGGACTTTAACTGTGTTAACGGGAGAAATCTTGCCACTTTTCACTAGTAGAAAAATTGGATTTTGCTGCGGTTCTTTGAGATTTTTAAAGAACCGCAGCAAATAGTTGTTGATGATACACAATAAAAATTAATTGCTGCGGTTGATTTATTTGTTGCGGTTTTTTTTATTTGCTGCGGTTATAACCGCAGCAAATAACTCAACCCAAAAAAAAAAACGTTCAAGCCCAACCCAAGCGAAGGGCTATAAATACAAAAACCCTCCATTTTCCCACCAAACCCTAACTCGCCTCTTTCCCTAACTCCCTCTCAATTTCTGATCTCTCAATCTCTCTAACCCTAACTCCCTCTCTCATTCTCGCCTCTTTCCCTCTCATTCTCGCCTCTTACCTCTCTCATTCTCATTGTCATTCGTCCTCCCCATTTGAAGGTACTACGCCCTTTAATTTTTTTTTTGTCTTTTTTGTTTTGTTTTTTTTTTGATTTCGATTGTAAATTTTTTTTGTTTCGATTGTTTTTGTTTTTTTTTCTTGTTGTTGTTGGTTTGAAATTAATTTATTTATTTTGATTTGTTTGATACAATTTTGAAGCAAATTTCGAGTAATTTTAGACAACTTTGAGGCGATTTCGAGGCTTGGGCAATTTTTCTTCAAGATCTATCTTTTGAGGTTAGTTGTTGATTTGTTCTGAGTGTGTGTGTGAGGTCTGATTTGTTGTTGATTTGTTCTGTATTGTTGTTGTTTGGACTGCTGTTGCTCTATTGTTGTTGTTCCTTTTTGTTCTAATTATTGTTGTACTGATTGTTGTTGTTTTAATTGTTGCTGTTTATAAAGCAAGACTTTATCTTAGTTTATGTCTTTTGAGGATTTTATTCTCAATTCGTGTTTGGGAAATGTTGGATCACCAATTTTGAATCTTGTTTTTACAGTTTAATAGCCAATTTTATTTGAGTCCCATTTCTTCTGTTGCAACTTTTGTGCTTCTGTTTGGTTGAATATAGAATTGACTTGTTTGTCTATGGCTGGGATGTTGGTTATTTAGGTCCTTGTTGCTTTCTCTTGATTTGAAACCAACTCTGCGTTCTCTTATACGAAGTATTTGCTGTTGCTGACTTGATTACAATGCTTTGAAGTTTAGGCCTTGTAACAAGCTTCATGTACGGAAATTATGCTTCTATTAGTTCACTTGTCAAGGCAGTTTTTAACTTTTTTGTGAGTCTTGTTTGTTAAGCTTTTAGCAACACTGAGCTTTTTATTAGTTCACTTGTGACAATGTGTAGGATGCTAGTGTGCTACATTGCTACCACCTTAATAAAACCAAAATCTTAAAACAGGGCACAATAGTCAAATAGCTTGAGCAGAAATAGTAGACGTATAATTAATTTTGTAATTTCTTACATCCATAGTTTAGAATACTTCATACTTGCATTTTGGACAATGCAATACATGAACACTTGACTTACATGAATATCTTCTTTTCTCGCAATGGCGTTACAAACAATTAGTTAAAAAACCATGCTTCAAATCATGGTTGTTTTGTGACTTTTTTTTTTGTTTTTGTTTTTTGGACTTCTTCATGGTCTTTCGGAGTGTAACTTGTTCATGCTTTATTCAAGCCTTGTACACTTCAACAGCACATCGAGTGGCCTCCCCAAATAATTTCTAAAGAGACTTATTAGGTTGCCGTTTTCTCATATCCTCAAGCTGCCTTTTTGTTTGGTTGTGGTTTACTATTGTTGTGGTTGAGGTCTGGTCTTATTTGTTTGTGAGTGACTGAGTGTATGTTTTATGACTGTGTGAGTGAGTGAATGTGAATGAGAGAGTGTGAGTGACTGAGTAAGTGTGAAACAGTGACTGACTATGAGTGAAAGAGTGTTAGTGAGAGAGTGACTGAGTGAGTTGAGTAAGCGTGAGAGAGTGAGTGACAGAGAGTAATAGTCTCTGTGAGAGAGACACAAAGAGAGAATAAGTAAGTGATTGAGTGAGAATGAGACAGACAGAGAGTTGAGTAAGTGTTCTTCTTTTTATCAATATGGTTAGCCAACCTTTCATTTAAGTTGACAATCATCCACTACTCTACCTGATATTCTTCATTGTTTGGATGTAATGCTTGAATGAATGAATTAGATTTTGAATCTATGAAAGAATGGTTTAATGAGTATGTTAATGGATGCTTGAATGAAATATTTCGATGAGATTGAGCTTATGACTGATGTTTATTGATTTGTGGTCTGATGTGTTGCTTCTTACTTGATTCCCTTATGGTCAGACAATTGTATCTCTTATGGTGATGCAATTGTTGAATGATGATCGAGTCCCTTATAGTCCGACAATTGCTTGATAAAAAATGAGTCCTTTTTCATAAGACACTAATTATTTCCAAATGATGAAGGGACTCAAGTGATGACCATGGTCAACATCATTGAGGTTTGAGTTGCTCCAGGCTTAAAAACCTGTTGAAGTAGCCTAACTCGAATGGTGGGTGATCGTAACCACTTCCCTGATGGAGATTATGTATATAAACATAAATATATATAGTCTATTGCTATGTTGTTCTAGCTACGGTTGTGTTCTTGTGGCTATTGCTGTGATGTTGGTTGAATGATGAATATATGAATGCTTGTGAATGAATTTTTTGCTTGATGATTGAACAAAAAGGTTGAATGAGTAATGGATGCTTGAATGAGATATTTAGATGAGATTGAGGTTATGATTGATTTTATGAATGAATGAATGGGTTTATTCATGAATGGTAATGCTTGAACGAATGAATAAGAATAGGAATGGTTGAATGAATGTATAGATATGGTTGAATGAATGAATTATAGTATGATTTATACATTTTTCTTTCTGTTGCTCTCTTTGCTCTTCTCTTTATCTGATGGCCCGCCAATGCGTTGCTGCTGCTGGTGTACGTGCCGCTGCTGTAATGCTGCTGCTACTAGTTCTCGGACCGCGCTGTTGTATGCTTTACTTCTCCAATCACTCACCAACAAGTCCATCACCAATATTGTTTAAGTTAAATTTCAAATGTATTTTTGTGATAGAAGTGTTTTTTTTGTGATAGAAGTGTATTTTAATTGAAAATAATTGATTCTATGTATGTATAACATTTCAGCTTCTAATTTTGCTTTAAAATGCAAAAAAAAAAAAATTTATTTTTTTGGGTGCTTATGTGCTGCGGTTATTCACAAAACCGCAGCAAAGTATTTTTTTTGGTGGGAAACAACATTATTTGCTGCGGTTTTACTAAGAACCGCAGCAAATAATGCTGTTTCCCTCCAATTTCTGGTGTGTTATTTGCTGCGGTTACCTGAATAACCGCAGCAAATAACCCAAATTTTTGCTGTGGTTTAACCGCAGCAAATAAAACTTCATCATTTGCTGCTGCTATAAGTGCTGCGGTTCAAAACCGCAGCAAATAACCGGGAAAAAACCGCAGCAAAATGCATTTTTTGTACTAGTGTTTGAATATAAATTCATTCATATTTTCCTTCCATGTGTGCTTAGTTCCTGGTGCAATTATGATCTTGGGTTTGACTTTGGATTCTACTAACTTTAATTGTGGATTTTGTGTATGCTGCGCATGATAAAAGACTCTCATTTCCTCTTTTGAGCTTCAGATTTTCATTCCCCACATTCTTGATCCCATGTTTTGAGCTTTTATCCCTTTCATTTGTATTTTAGCCACATTACAAGCCTATTAGCCTTGCTAAATAATGCATTATATACCCAAACTTGGTTTGGGGGAGTGGAAGTAGTTGTGATGTTGTTAAAATAGACTTTTGAAAGGTGTTGTGGATTGATGGTGAAATAGTGGAAATGTTATAGTTGAAAGTTAAATTATAAAGTTTCACATATAATGCTCTGCATACCAATGTCTGGGCTATTGTAGTTAATTAAAAAGTCATATTTCATTCATGGCCTAGTTATGTATGTGTGATGATTATGTTTAGTGTTTATTAAATTTTAAGCAAAAACAAATCATTAAGAGTCATGAAACTATGTTTTATTATGCATGAAAAATAAAGTGAAAAAAAATTATGAAAGCATAATAAAGTTGAAAAAAAAAAGAAAAAAAGATGAATTAAAAAAAAAAAAGAAGTTTAAAGTTTGTGAAGTAGTGATTGATGATTGAATTATGAGATTTATAGTGTTGATGTGAAAAATAAAGAAAAGCTTGGTTTGATTTGGTTGAATTGGATGTTGGAGAATGTTGATGATTTTCCTTGATTTTATATGCGTATACCCCGCTTCCACCACATTATCCCAAACTTTTATCCTACCCATCACCCTAGCCACGTTACAAGCTTATTAAAGTCTTTTTTGATCTTCGTGCACATGCTATGGTTATTGTGAAGTGAATCCTTTGTCAAGGTCGTAAAGTATTAATTGCATTCCGAGTTGACATTTAAGATGAGTGGATACCCTTAAACACTTGCATTGCATTCCATATTTGGTTGGGAGGTGAGGGTTAGAGCTTCATTGTTATAAGCTCATCATTAATTGTGTGGAGTGACAACCCGTGAGCTACTCTAGTCATCGATTCATTAAACTTGCTTGGTTGGTTTTGTTTGACCCGTATTTAGGAAGGATGATAATTGGGTGCATGATTGGCTGGCTTTGACCCGTGTGTCTTCGGACGTTCTCTTGAGTTATGATGCTTATTCTGTTTTTATGGGGTGTAGTCAATTTCGTTGTGTTTTGCTCGGGACGAGCAAAGGTTTGGTTTGGGGGAATTTGATATACGTGTTTTATGTTGTGTTTTTCCCCTCATTTTCGGTTAATTCTTGTGCTAAATAGTTAAGTTTGTGGCCTTGTTTTGAATAAATATCGTCCTTCGATGTTAAGTTATGTTTTGGGACGGTTTTAGCGTCTTTAGTTGACTTTTACAACCTTTTTCGGTTATTTTATACTCTTTCGGTTATTACGCGTGGTTTTCAATTTTGTTTTATATGTTACAGGAGCGTAATAGAGAGTTATGTAGTCGTTGGAGGCTAAAACGAGTCAAAAAGCACTTGCCTCGGGATGCGTGCCAAGTCACGAGAACTCACGAATGAGATTTAAAGAATCGAGCAAAGAATTCAAGCAAGATCGTCAAATTATGGTTCATTATGGCTTATGCGGGCGCATAGGTTAAAAGCCTCTTTGACTTATGCGGGAGCAACATAGATCAGAAGTCTCAGAACTCACTCATTATTCACCATGCCGGCGAAGGAACAAACTGGATTTGTTCTATGCGGGCGTAGGTATCACGGATTTTGATCCGTTAGGCTTTTCTTCGCGGTTTTGCTTCGTGGGTTTTAATTAATTAAAAACCTAATTCCTATATATACTCTATGTAAAAGGGGCACGACCCTAACTAGTTTATATCATACTTTTAGACCTAGGAATCCAAAACCCCTTATTCTCTCTAGAATTTTAGCATTGATTACTTTGTTTCAACAATTCATGCTTTCAGTTAATGCAATTCATTCATTATTTTGGCAATCTCTTTCCTTATGCTTTTCAATTCCTTTAATTTCATGAATCTCTTTAGTTTCTTAGTTTTTAGTTTAGATTAATTAGTTTTGCTATTTTGATTCTTAATTTAGTTTTATTAGTAATTAATTTAGTTTTAATTAGTTCTTGTTTATGATCATATTGTTTAATTTTGATTTTTTTTTTGTTCCCTTAATTATGAGTGAGTAGTCGTTTTCTCTAGGGGTAGGGGATCTATGATCATGGTGTAAATTTAATTTATGTTCTCTAATTAGTTCTTGGCTTTTAATTAAATTCCTATTGTTGCTTTCTAGCGATTGCAATTAAATTGTGGCCAGATTTAGTTGTAAGTTAGGTTATTGTTGAAATCGAGGTCGAGAGGTAAGATTACCACAATTAGACCACTGAATAATAGGCAAAAACGAATTTATGCAAGCGAGAGCCGGTATAGGAGTTTTGAGGGAGTCTAAGTTCGAGAGAATTAGTGAGCCCTAGTTCAATGAATGCCAATGAATTGATTAGTGAGCGTTAATTGAGTTTGTTGATTGATCATAGTGAACCGATAGCCCTAGGTTTCCATTATAAGAGTTTAATCAATAATTTCCCGTCGTTTCCTTAGTTTTAGTTTTAGTCTTCTTAGTTTTAGTAATCATTTACCGAATTTTCCACCGAGGCCCCTTACACACTTTACGCTTTTTAGAACTAGTAGAATTTAATAGCCTCGCTGAGGATTCGATCCCTACTTCCCTAGCTATATTAGTTAGAGTTGTTTGGTTATTTTTTAGAGGTGCGCGATAGCCTGTTCAAAACCCAATTTTAAATCGTTTTTTTTTGGACAAACTTCAATACCGATACCAACCATGCTCATAAGGAGTCGCCAATGAGTTTTAGGAGCTAAACTCATAAACCGTGTATTTAGATTAGATACGAATGGGACTCGAATAAGGGAAGTTTGTCTAAATTGCACGGAAATCCTCTCCGATCCCATGGGGATGACTCCAAGCTGTTGTCGAGCGAACCAAAGATTAGATTCGTTGGCGAAGGTACTAACATGACGGAGTGCGTCGGGTTAGCCCGTAGGCGGCCATTACTAGTCTCCTCTTAACCATACGCAAATTATATTTAGAATCACACAATTAAAATGGCGTTAAACTGTTAGTGATAACACTAAAAAAAACTAATTCATTTAACTCAAACCGTTATTAAATTTGATTTAGGGAGCCTAGCATGATTAGATTTGTTCGAAAGAATTATCTTGATTAAGAGTTGCAAACAATCAATTTAAGTCCTTTAACAATAATAAGGTGATAAAGCGGTAAATAAATAGTGAAACAACAACTAAAAGTCCATAAACATGATTTTTAGGGCTCTCAGGAAACGTACCACTTCTCCTTTGAAGATTGTCTTCGTCGAGTATTAATTTGGGCAGAGTTTCGACTAACGTTTCGATATTATCAAAATTTGTAGCCGATTTTTTAGTAAAATAATAGTAAATAAATAACAAATAATTATTATAAAAATAAGGTTGTTTAAAAGCAATAATCAGATTAATAAATTATGAGGGAGAGAGTGAGTAAAAAAAAGGTGTTGAGAAATGAAAGAAATGAAGGTTTTTATAACAGCGTGGGAACCCTAATTGCGCTGGCCTGTTAGCGTGGTACGCCGAATCATGCTAGCCCAGTAGCATAGGAAACCCTACAATGCTACTAGGGTAGCGGTGGTAACTTAGTCACACTGAGCTATCAGCGTGAATAAATTAAGCGCGTTGCGTTTTTTGAAAGATTTTTTGATTTTGATTTTGATTTTTGATTTTTGATTTATTTATTTATTATTATTATCATTTTATTTTATTCATTTATTTAAAGTAATAAAAAAGGCGTTGGGATAAAAAAGTCTGTTAAATAAGAATGGAACTTTTATAATATCCGAGATTTATATTTTTATGCCCAAGAATACTCGATTATCCAATCTTCTAAAGAAATGAGTTTTTTTTAATCATCACAGAGTCCTGTCGCGGGACAGGGGGACTAAATTAGGTATCTACCGTTAGCGCCCACTTTGATTGAGTCTGAGTAAGACGACAATCAAAGTATGCTCGAATCGTTTTTCAAGACTTTCATGTCCAGAGCCATGAGCTCCTCATTAACCAATGGGCGTAGCAATTTTTAGAAAGCAATAGCTCTCGAAACTGAAATCGACTTTCCATTATAAAAAATAGACTTTAATAAATTCGCTTATTTATCAAATCATTTAACACTTAGAATATTAATTAGTATTTGGAATAAATTTTCTTTTTACTGGAATTTTTAGAAAAAAGGTAATAAATTTGCTTATTTATTACTATTTTGAGTAAATTCGCTTATTTACTGAAATTATTGAAAAAATGTAATCAATTCGTTTATTTATTACTATTTCGAGTAAATTCGCTTATTTACTGAAGTTATTGAAAAAAATGTAATAAATTCGTTTATTTATTACTGTTTTGAGTAAATTCGCTTATTTACTGAAATTATTGAAAAAATGTAATAAATTCGCTTATTTATTATTATTTTGAGTAAATTCGCTTATTTACTGAAATTATTGAAAAAAATGTAATAAATTCGCTTATTTATTACTATTTTTTTGTAAATTAGCTTATTTACTGAAATTATTGAAAAAGTTTAATAAATTCGTTTATTTATTACTATTTTGAGTAAATTCGCTTATTTACTGAGATTATAGAAAAAAATGTAATAAATTTGCGTATTTACTGAAATTATTGAAAAAAATGTAATAAATTTGCTTATTTATTACTATTTTGAGTAAATTCGCTTATTTATTGGAATTATTGAAAAATTTAATAAATTCAATTATTTACTATTTTGAGTAAATTCGCTTATTTACCGAAAATATTGACAAAAGTTTACAAGGTTGTCATAAGATAACACCTTATCCTAATGTAATCCACTTTTGAAACATTTGGAATAAAGCATGAGAAAAGGGATCATCATCAAAAATCAAATCCAAGGCAAAACAATACAGCAAAACACCACAACTAGCGCCTGTTGTGTAGCGACGTTGCATCAGCCACGCTGAAGAAGTAGCGTAGCAAGACCCACTGCGCTAAGCCTGTCAACGCGACTCCTTCAGTCACGTTCCTAGGTTAGCGTGCTACTATTTTCTGTGCTGTTAATGTTGTTTGATTTGTAAATGTTGATGTTGTGCAGGCACGATTTTATTGTCACGCCAACGCCTCAGCGGGACAGCTTCACTAGCGCTGGAGGCGTAGCGCAGTTGGAGTGGTCACGCTGTACTGGTAGCGTTGTTAATCAAGTGGCGCTACAACTTTAGCGCTGGAAGAGTAAACACGCTGTAAGTTACTCTTTTTTTTGTTTTTTTCATCCCAAGCTTAATTTTGATAACTATGGGATAAATTTGTTCTTACATTAGAGGATTGATTGCTATAATTTATTCAATTTGTAGTCATAAGAATGTTTAAGCTTGTGAAGATTTATATTTGCTCTCATTTTTATCAAACATATGTGTATTTGGCAAATGATTGTCCTAATGATGTTAAAATGAAGTATAATGCTTCATGAATTATTTGAGAATTATTCTTAGACTTTCATTACTCATGTCATGACCCATGTATTTTTTACCTTTTAAAGAGTAGTAAGCTCTTAATTAGAGAGTATAGTTGATTAGTCTTAATCAAAACCAAAAAAAATCTTATTGAATAGTTTTAATTATAAGGGCAATGAGCTCTTAATTAATAATCAAAAGTGAAAAAAATGCTCTTGATTAAATTATTTTATTTATAAGAGTAACATGCTCTATATTAATTTAATAAAGAAGAGCAATGGGCTCTTAATTATATTAATTATCAAAACCGAAAAAAATGCTGTTGATCAATTTATTTTATTTATAAGAGTAATGGCCTCTTAATTAATAATCAAAAGTGAAAATGCTCTTGATTAATTTACTTTATTTATAAGAGTAACGTGCTCTTAATTTAATAAAAAAGAGCAATGGGCTCTCAATTAATAATCAAAAGTGAAAAGATGCTCTTGATTAATTTATTTTATTTTATAAGAGTAACGTGCTCTTAATTTAATAAAGAAGAGCAATGGGCTGTTAATCAAAAGTAAAAGATGCTCTTGCTAAGTTATTTATTTATTTTAAAATAAGCTATCCTAGTTTGTGAATTACAACAATGTCTTCCCCTAGAAACGAGCAAGATGGAGAGGAGAGAGAGGAAAGAACGGATACTTGTAAGCGTCATGCTAAAAACCGTTCAAAGAGTAAGAGTCGAGTACCACACCCTGCATGGGAGCCCCCACTTGAGTGGGATAATCGTGTCTTGAAACTTGATCCTGACCATCATATTTCTTCTCGAGCATCAAGAGGAATTGAAAGCATTATGTCTTTTTGGTTTTCTCAGTATTTTACAAATTTTAGATGATATATGTAAGCAAAATGTTATAGGTTGATGATGAATTACGAAGATATGAATCTGGAAGATGTTTGGTAAAATTTATGATACTCTTGATGCAAATACCAAAGAGTTGGTTAAGGTAAGTGGTTTTCAAGATTTCTTAGAATAATTATGGAGAAAGAAAAATGTAAGATGTCTGCTTGTTTAGTTCGGGGAATGATGGAATGGTTTTGGGATACAGCTAACACCTTTAATTTCCCATGGGGAGAGATGGCTATAACTCCTTTCGATTATGGGATGAATACTGGATTACCCTTAGCGGGTATGGATATCATCCCTAATGAAGGAATGATGGGAAAAGAGCCAATGATAGGTGATTTACTTGGGCCAATCTATACTCGATTAAAATTGTATGAGAGAGTTTTCCCTTGGAGTGAATTGTTGGATGCTTTAGGCAATGAAGATATTATGACAGAAATCACTTCCCTTCAAAGGGCTAGGATCTTCCTTTTATATTTGATTGGTAGTACCTTTTTAACTGAAAAAGGGCAACGAGTGGCCTTTTCTCTTGTTCCGTTATTGTCAAATTTGAAAGGAATCAAAGATTATTGCTGGGGGAAAGCGGGTTATGTGCATTTAATATCTGAAATGCGTAAGACATCTCGAGTCATGGATGACCCGCTAAAGATAGAATGTGTCCCAGCTTCCCTAGGAGGCATTCCTCGAGTTATTGAGGTAACAGATTCTTTTACAATGTGCTTATCCACTTATTTGCATCTTATTTTGCTTTTTTTCTAACCTTTTCTTTTCAAGTGTGGTATTTTAAACATTTCCCAACTCTTACCCCAACAAATGACCGACCTAAGAAATTCCAGGAGAGCCGCAGATGGGGAAGACGGCTTAACATTCGTCATAAGACAAATGTAATACGCCAATCGATTTATAACCTTCCTGAAGAGCAAGAAAGGACTCATTGTATATATATACATATATGTATATTTATAACTGCAATGAAAGATTATTAATTTTCCTTCTATTGCAGATTATCTTTCGTCCATGGGACGGGATACCAGATATTAGCCCTGGAGTGCAGGTTTCACCACCTCTTGAGGAAGCCAGGATCCTTTAGAAAGGATGTAGGCAACTTCTTTGGTTTCTGGGAGAACGTGTTGTTCGTCAAACTTATTCTCCTATTCCTTTAGCTCCCATGGATCCACCTGTCTTCATTTTAGACTCAAGTAAGGTTCCCACTACCTCTATGGATGATTTTTTGAGAGGACTCACAGCTCAGGAGTTAGTTTTTGCTGGTGCTAATTACAAAAATTGGGTTCAGGCTCGGCTACGACCTTTTCAAACATTTGTTAGGGTATCTTACCTTTCCTTTCCCTTTTTCATGCATTTGCGCTTTAAACATGTGTTTATTTGTGTATATGTTTATATGTGCAAAGAATGACGATATTGGGGGTTGGCAAGTTCCTGAAAGAAATATCAAATACATTGATGGTTTCAGGAATTTGATTGATGACACTGTGCCATTTGCTGAGGAAGAGGAAGAAGATGTTCCTTTTATCATTGAGAATGTTGACATGGTAAGCCTTGGGCTTGTTTTTATCTTTACTCGACTCTTATTATTATTATTGTTATTTTTCATTGTTATTTTTAAATGACTTGTTTAATTGCAGGTGTCTAGGACGACTACAAACAAGGTCATCAAAGTATTGAATGTGTTTCGCACTTCTTATAGGAAGACAAAACATGCTTTTGCTTGCCAGAGCGTCACCATGGCTAGGGTAGGTTTCCCTATGTGTTGCCCCTATTTCTAGTTTCATGTCTTTATCACCTATGGGTAATTTTTGTGCATTATTTTCTTTTGTAGGACATTGTGCAGCGTTATACAACGCACGGGACATTTCGTCCTCCTCATTCCCCTCGTCCTCCGAGTGGCCATTACAGGCGACCCCCTTTTACAGAAGGTCCGACTAGTGGTCAACAAATGTGGCCTCCGATCCTTGAACATGAAAATAGATCTCAAGAGGAGCCTAATAGAGACGAGGGAGGAAGTAGTCAACAAGGCAACCCGAAATAGGGATATGATCCTTATGCTGGCTATTATAACCATGGTCAAGGTGGCGGATGGTCCCAAGCTCAAGAATGTGATTACTATGGTGGAGGCCAAGGGCCATATCGAAGAGGTCCTTATGAGATGGGGCGATTTTCGTCATATGAACCACCAAGGATTAACACTCAAATGCAGCAAGGGGATCGAAGACATTTTTTTGATTCTTATACTCCTCGCATTGGTGCTATGCATTTTTTCTTTGACTATGGGCCACCACAATAGCTTTTGGTGGCATGTAATTTGTTGATATTTGTATTTGTAGTTTAACTAAAACTTAATTTTCTGTTCGTTTTACCTCATTTTAGCCTTGGGCCTTTAATATTTTAGAATCATGGATTTATAAACATATGTAAGCCTTGGGCTTTTTATGCTAGTATTTGAAAACCAGGGGCATATATATTAGCTCATTTTATTTTTTAGAAAGTATTATTGGAGGATTAATCCGTCTTACTCCCGAAAAAAATTTAATCACAAAAATTAGTTAGCAGGGAAGAGGGGCATATCTCATTTTCCTTAAATAAATATGCTTTGAAAAGTTAATTTTAAACAAGTTCAAGAAATAAAATCGCCCAAAATAATTAAAGAATGGAAAGAATTTCGCAAATGAGCTGATTATGGAAGTTTTATGCAGCGTAGGAGGATTTGGGACGTTGTATTTGTAACGCTATCAAAATTGTCGCGCTACGCGCGTAGCGTGACTGGTATTGCAACGTTGCTGTTGTAGCGCTGTAAACTTTGTCATGCTGCCACGGTTTACGTGAATAAAAATGAAGCGCTGCTTGATTTCTCATGATTTCCTAAAATGGATTGAAGGGAGTTGCCAAGTGACAATCTTGGTTAAATATATGAACGAACAATTATACATTCATCAAACAAAGTCCCTTACAAAAGTTTTCTTTGTTAGAGAGAAAAGAAGGAGATAAAGAATGTCTTGAGACTTTATTCGTGAATTGAACCGTTGGCTTTCTTCTTTGTTTGTAGAGGAACGCCTTGAATTCAATGCTTATCATCCGGATGCTTTGTTTTCTTTGAGGCAAGCTCGTATCGATTGGGATTTCCTTCATGCCGCAATCAATTTTTGGGATCCTCAATTCCATGTTTTTACCTTTGCTAACAATGAAATGACCCCCTTTTCGGAAGAGTTTAGCGCGATTGTTGGTTTTCTAGTGGATGCTCTTCCTGTTGTACCTAACCTTCAACAAGGGATTGGTAAGGACTTTCAAAGACTACTTGGACTAACTAAATTCGAGACCAAGGAAATTCTCAATGGCCAACACTTTGATCTTTTGAAAATTATTGCAAGATTTTCCTCTCCTTCAGATAACTTAACTATACAAAGGTACGAAAGCTGTGCTTTATGCTTATGTTTGCTGTCAAATATTTAATTGTTAATGATGGAGGAAATATGGGAAACGCTTCGCTAATTGCAATTATTGAGCAAATCAAAGGTGATCGTACTCCTATGCCTATGGTGATTGGTGAGACCTTCATAGCATTGGACGCATGTAAAGCGGATTCATCATTGCACTTTTCGGTAAGTCCTTTTTTGCTTCAGGTAATATTCTAACCTTTGGCTAAAATATTAATTAGAATAGATGAATTATTGTGAATTTACGAAAGAAAAGAAGATTTTTCGTAGTTGGAATCGTAGCGTCAGGTAGTAAATTAGCACTATCTGTCACATCGTGACTAATCCTGTGACACTACGAGTGTAGCGCAGTAGGATTTGTCGCGCCGACACTGTAGCGCTGTTTGTTTGCAACGCTCAATTTTCAGCGTAGCAGAGTTTCTAGCACTCTTGTTTATCTTCCATAATGTCTATTTTTTCATAATTTTAAACCATAATTATTCAATGCTATGTAACAATCTTGGATTTTCATTTATTTCTTTATTTAATTAATGCAGATTTGGCTTAGTGAGCGCCTTAAGACCATCGAACAACCCCTTAATGCTATGAAATACAACCTCAAATCATTTACTATGAGTAGGACTTTGTTCCCAAGGAAAACTCTAGTGGAGTGGATGTCACTTATGTCTCATGGAGGTCTTTCAATTAGACGGGTTGTTCCATGGTGGTTTATCAAGGAGATGGTTGGAAGTCATGAGACAAAACCATATGTGCGCCTTCTTGGTTTGAGGAAAATTACTTATTTCTTTCCGAGACGTCTTTTGAGGCAATATGGTATGAAACAAAGTATCCCTAGCCTTGACACTAACCCCCCAACTTGCTTGGAATTTCGGGGCCCCGCCATTGTCACATGGACAAACTATTGAGCCAATCGTCCACGATGGGCTTTTCCGAGGAATAGTTGTTCTACTCAACTATCTCAATGTTACAAGGATTAGATGCTTGCTAAGAGTAAAGAGAAGAGGGATAAGGCTCGGGGCCTCGAAGCTACTGAAAGGTCCAAAGGCCCAAAGGTCTATAAGACTCCAAAAAATAAGATTGCAATGGGAGAGGGAAAGAATGAGACTTCTTTTAAAGAGAAAGAATGAAACTGCATCTGTTTTTGATAGACTAGGTCCAAGAAATAAGAAAAACGCCCCTTCCTTATCTGGGGTCAAAATTTGACAACCAAAGTTAAATGAAGAGACCCAAAAACCTATAGAAGGTAAACAGAAAAGAAATATGGTATGGACTCGTAAAGAGAGCAAGCCCAAGCCTATGAAGAAGCACATCGATGAAGGTTTCTCTAAAGAAGTGCATAATGAAGAAAAGCTCAAAGATAATCCTAATGGAATGGAGGAAGATCCGAAAGTAGATAAAGACCCAAAGCATGCTCGTAAGGAAAAGGAACAGTAGTGTTTGACTTTATTTATTTTATTGTTTTCAATAAAGTGCATGTGCACTACTAGCGTAGAATTTAAAGTAGCCCCTTTTGTTTTGATGATTTCGATTATGCAACTCTTAAACCATTAATGAAGGACAATATTATTTTATTTCTATATACAAATAATAGTTATTTACATTAGAAGTTATTGATAATTCATCCAATAAAAACTAATTATGTATTTAAATGGGCCGAACTTAGAATAAGTTGCCTACTTATCCAAAAGGAATCAGGCCGTGCGTAGTTCTAATTATTATATATATATATGTATATATTTTATAGAAAAGAATTAAATGAGCCTTTTATCGAACCTTCTTGGGTCCCCAAAATCATGCAAAACCTTTAAGTGAGGTCTTTCATAATTCAATAGTTTAATCAAACATAGATACTCACTGAAACTATTCAAATGTAACATGCATTAAGCGCAGTTGAAATTCTGACGCTGGGGGTTGTAGCACTACAGAATAAAAAACGCTGCATGGTGCAGCGTGGTTACTCTTGTCGCGCTGACATGGCAGTGCAGTTAGCATTGTTACGCTGCAAGGGTAGCGCGGTTGAATTTTCAGCGCTGCCCTTTCTTATTTATTTAATCACTCTTCCTATATATAGCTTTTGGTTTTGTATAGAATGAGTTTCGATGCTTTTTCTTCTCTCGATTTGTCTATTTTACATAATAATATGAGCCAAATTAAGCCCATATGTCGTAGGACTTAGTGTGAGTCCATGATTGTCTTTCAATTTTAAGCGTAAAATTTCTTCAATTGGTTCAAATTAGTTAATTGAGTAAATTCAACCCCATCTATGTCGATTAGTTTTACCGCACCGCCTGATAGGATTTTCTTAACAATATACGACCCCGTCCAATTGGGTCAGAAATTTCCCTCTTGGATCGGTGGGTAGGGCTCGTACTTCTTTTAGAACTAATTCTCCTTCATCAATGTTTCTTGGCTTAACTCTTTTATTAAAATGTTTTGCAATCCTTCTTTTATATTTTTGTACGTGAAGCAAAGCTTTTAATCTTCGTTCATCTAAGAGGATAAGTTCCTCATACCTAGCACGAACCCATTCAGCTTTAAGTATTTCACTTTCTAGGACTATGTGAAGAGAAGGTATTTCCAACTCAACAGGTTGAACTGCTTCCATACCATACACTAAGGAGTAAGGGGTGGCTCCTTTGGACGTTCGTATGGAAGTTCAATATCCCCATAGAGCAAAGTGAAGTTTATGAGGTCAATCTTTATAATGTTCGGCCATCTTTTTTAGGATGAAAACAACATTTTTATTTGCAGCCTCTACTGCTCCATTCGTTTGGGGTCTATAAGGGGAAGAGTGCCTATGTTGTACTTTATATCGTTGTAAGAGATCAATTACTTCTCCCTTAAAATGAGATCCATTGTCACTAATAAGTTCATGTGGGACTCCGTAACGACAAAAGATGTTTTGTTTAATGAATTTGACCACATGTTTAGCGGTTATTTTGATAGATGAGGCTGCCTAAACCCACTTTGTGAAGTAGTCAATGGCAACCAACATGAACGTATGTCCTCCAACACCACTGGGCGTTATTTTCCCGACTATATCAATACCCCAAGTGGATAATGGCCACGGTGAAGTATAATTGTATAGCTTTGCAGGAGGTAAATGTTGTAAGTTTGCAAATATTTGGCATTTAGGACATGTTTTTACATAGTTGCAGCAATCATCTTCCATTGTTGTCCAATAATATCCCAAGCGTGTTATCTTTTTTGCTAACATTTTACCATTCATGTGGGGACCGTAGACGCCATTATGAGTGTCTTCTATAAGTCGCTTGGCTCGTGTTTTGTCAACACATAGCAAATTAATCCCTTTTCAGGTCCTTTTACACAATCTAACATGAATTTCGATATATTACGAAGATAATAATCTTAGTGCCCTTTGAGTTTGAAGGTTTGAATTCGTGGGAATTCTCCTTTTACTTTGTAATTGAGGACATCTTGATACCATGGAACTTCGTTCTCATCTTCATGGGCATCTTCAATAGCGTTACAATAGGCAGGTTCTTCCCTCCTTTCAACGCTTAAAGTTATCGATGCTAGGTTATGTGGGATATTTATCATTGATGATAATTTAGCAAGGGCGTCAGCGAATTGGTTATCATCCCTGGGGAGGTAATTGGTACTGGATATCATCGAAGTTTTCAGTTATGATGTCTAAGTGTGTTTGATAGAGTTCTAGGCTAGCACTTCTTACTTTCCACTTTCAAGACACATGATTTATGATGAGTGATGAGTCTCCAAATACCTTTAGTCTTTTAATCCCCAAACTTACTGCTGCCTCTAATCCAACAATGCATGCCTCGTATTCAGCTGCATTATTAGTGACTTCAAAGTCTAATTTGACTGATATTGGAACATGTGCACCATCTGGACTAACTAGCTAGAAGAACCCCTACTCCACACCCCTTTTGGTTAGAAGCGCCATCAAAGTAGAGGGCCCAATTATCGTCTTCAGTCATTAAGAGGTCTTTATCTAGGAAGTTATATGCTTCCGTCTTTTCCTCGTTAGGAGGGAACTCAGCCAATAAATCTGATACTGCTCGTCCTTTAATTGTTTTTGAAGGGATAAATTGAAGGTCAAATTCGGCTAACATAACAAGCCACCTCAAGAGGCGACCATTTAGTGTTGGCTTGCCAAAAAGGTATTTTAATGGGTCCAAATGGGACACAACATGGACAGAATGGGAAAGCAAGTAATGCCTAAGCTTTTAAGATGCCCATACCAAGGCCAAGAAAGTTTTCTCCAACTATGAATACCGAGTTTCATATTGGATGAACTTTTTATTTAAGTAATATATAGCCTTTTCTTCTCCATTTATTTCTTGTGCGAGCATAGCTCCGGCAGTAGTTTCAGTGACAGTTAAATATAGCCTTAGAGGGACTCCAGGTGTTGGTGGTACAAGTATCGGAGGCTTGAGAAGATATTCTTTTATTTTTTTTCTAAAGCCTCTTAACATTTGTCATCCCATTCCACCATTTCTTCCCTTTTTAATTTCTTGAAGATGGGCTCACAAATCATAGTTAATTTTGATATGAATATTGGAGCCTACCTAAGAATCCTCGGATTTGTTTTTCACTTTTAGGGGAAGGCATATCTAGTATAGCTTTGATTTTAGATGGATCAATTTCTATACCCCGCTTGCTAACTACGTATCCAAGCAACTTTCTAGATATTACTCCTAAGGCGCATTTTTGCAGATTCAACCTCATATTATATTTTCTTAATCTAGTAAAGAATTTTCTTAGGGTAGGAATGTGGCCTTGTCGGTCTTTTGATTTTACGATTATGTCATCTACATAGACCTCTACTTCCTTATGCATCATATCACGAAGCAATGTAGTAGCAATCCTTTGATAGGTTTCTTAGCGTTTTTAAGTCCAAAAGGCATTACTTTGTAATAGAAAGTTCCCCATTCGGTAGTGAATGTGGTTTTTTCCATGTCTTCCGCAGCCATTTGTGCTTGGTTGTAACGTGCATAGCCATCCATGAACGAAAGGAGTTCATGATTAGCCGTGTTATCTACAAGGAGATCAATGTGTGATAGTGGAAAATCATCTTTAGGACTAGCTTTGTTTAAGTCCCGAAAATCTACAAACATTCTCACACTTCCATCCTTTTTCGGAACTAGAACAACATTAGCTACCCATTCTGGGTATTTTGAAACACGTATAAAACCCGCATCTAATTGTTTGATAATTTCCTCTTTTATTTTGAGGGCAACGTCAGGCTTCATACGTCTTAACTTTTGTTTGACGGGTTTAATTGTTGGATTGAGCGGAATTTTGTGTTCCGCAATCTCACGATCTATGCCAGGCATATCTTTGTATGACCAAGCAAAAACATCGCTAAATTCTTTGAGCGTGTTTAGTAAGTCTGTGCGCTCTTGTAAATTAAGAGTTAAGCCAATTTTTAGTTCTTTTATATCTTGTTCATTACCGATATTAATGGATTCAGTTTCTTCTATTACAGGCGTGCGATTTTCAAATTCTTCCATGAACTTTATTATCTCAACTGGTTCATCATTAGTTAATTTTTCAGCTGAATTAATTATTGCAAGACAATTATAACAGGATTGGGGAAGAGAGCGCGAATAAGCAATAGTTGCATAATTATTGAAATCATCAAGGAATACATCAAAGAGGGACTCAATTCCTTTAGAGCTTAAATCTAAATTAGGGACGGGAGGAATCGAAGGAAGAGATATAGCTAGATTGCCTACGACACTAATATTATCCTTGGATTCGGACTCAAACTCAGACTCGGACTCAGAATCTTCGAACATTTGTCCTTCCCCGGTTGAGACAGTAATTTTGGCCCCTTTTGTGTTGGTCCACTTCAAGGTCTTTCTCCATCAGCGCTTGGCGTTCTCTGAATTGGAAATTAGTAAAGCGAGGATGAACTTTTCATCTTGCAGAGCCTTTTGAATTATTGCAGCTTCATCTCTCAATGGGTTCCGTTCCATTCCAAATAATAGACCAAGGGCCCATTTGTCTAAACACTCTGGTTTGGAGTATTTGATGGGAAGAGAGTATTTTGCTCTCTCTTATAGAAAGTAGCAGTCATGAAATATTTCAAATCCAGAAATTTGTATCCAGTTGTGAGCCAATGGTTCAGGGAAGCCATAATAGGGGTAATTATCCCCTTCCTTTATAAACTGCCCGTTTAGAGTGAGCTGATAGGAAGGGATAGAGGTAGTAATTCCCCTTTTGGCGTTGGCCTTTCGAGTCACTTCTTCAACCATGTATCTTTTTAATTCCTCTTCTGTCGGTTCATACCCCAAACCAAAGAGGTTATGTGGCTTTGACTTTAGGGAGACGAGTGATCTCCCTTCCTCCTTTTTCCCCTAAAGGCATGCCAAGAAAATAACCATTTTTTAACAAGATAGCGTTCACTATCACACTAGCATGGGGATCAAGTTGTAAGTCTTCTGATTCAATGAAAGCGATTTCTTCGGGCACAAATCCCCACAAATCTTCTACATCTTGATCATGGGATATTTTTAGCAGGGATTGATCCTCCATGGCTACTCTGATTGGAGAAGCATCAATGGTTATAGGCACGCCTTCATGTATGAGCTTGACCTTTTGATGGAGCGATGAAGGCACCGCACCAAGCATGTGGAGCCATGGACGTCCTAGAAGAAAATTGAAGGAAGATTTTACATCGATGACATGAAATTCAACTTTCTTCCTTATTCCACCAGTGGACATATCAAGAATTATGACTCCTAAGACCTCTCGTCTTATGTTATGATAAGCTCTTACTCTGCAGTGATGAAGAAAATGCTTCTTTTTCTATGCCAAGATGCTTAGCAGTTCTTAATGGGCATACATTGACCGCAGACCCATTATCGACTAATGTCAAGGGGACATTTTTACCCAATATCCCAGCAGTTAGGTAAAGGGCCTTGTTATGAGTAGTACCTTCCGGGGGAAGATCCTCTTTAAAAAATTCAATCATTTTCTTTGGTCCAGTTGACAAGAGATTAACTAGATTTTCAGGGGTAGTGTCAGGAGAAACATTTAATGCATTAAGTCCATTCAGTACAACTAACCTATGATCACGAGAAGAAGCTAACAATTGCCAAATGGTTACGTTGGCTTTAGTCTTTTGCATTTGCTTAATGAGAGGATTATCGTCGCTCTCACTAGAATTTTGGGCTTGTGATGAGCCAGTATTTGTTTGGACTGGAAATGAGTCTTTGTTGATATGGGCCTGAGATGGGTCTTTGTCATTATCAGGTTGATAAGCTCGTTCGGAACGAGTAAGATGCTAAACATTGGACACGACTTCTGTAGGATCTTGGTACCAATCACTTTTTATAATTTCTGGATTAAGCCCGAGAGTTGTGTTTGTATTGAGGTTGGTGATATAAATATCCTCAACATTATCGTCCCATATGCTACATACATGATCGTGTAAGCCTAATACTTCCTCCATTGCATTATCATTATTAGAAGTGTTAAATTTAGAAGGATCGAAATTATCGCTAACAAAATCAATGGCCATAATAGAAGATCCACCAAAAGGATTTGTGATATTATTCGGCTTGGGAGGTAAAGTAAACGCCCGTCTTCAACCATGTCTTGAATAACATGTTTGAGGACCCAGCATTGTTCAGTATCATGCCCTTTCCCTCTATGGTATTTGCACCATGAATTAGCATTCCATTTTGGGCTTCTCTTGTCCTCTGGTGGGTCAGGAGTTGGCCCAATTGGATGTAAAGCATTTTGGCTTTGAAGTCTATCAAGAGCTTGAGAATAAGTCATGCTGATAGAAGTGAATCTTCTATCTCGAGGCCATCTCTTTATTTTTGATGGACTTGGACAAGAAGTTTCTAAAGCATTGACTTCAAGATTCACACTTTTTATAGGTGTAGTTCCCCTTATAAGCCTGGGGCTTCGATTGTTTTTTCAGTAAGTCATTCTTAATTTTGATCCCGATATCATACACTCGTTTGAAGGAGTCGATGGCTTGATATTTGAGGTGTACTTGATAAGGCTCGGACAGGTTGTCTACAAACCTTTCTACCAATTTAGCATCGGATGGTTTTTGGACCAAGTGGGTCATCTTTTCCCTATAACGAGTGAAGAAGGTAGTGAACCCTTCATCAGCTCCTTGTTTTACCACTTCGAGTTCTCGGAGTGTGAATTGGAATTCCATGTTATCTTTGTATTGATCAATGAATTCCTTAGTAACGGTATCCCGAGTTGAAACCCGATCTGTACTAAGAGAGTAGAACCAATTCTGTGGAATTGGTTCTAAAGAAAGAGGGAAGATCACTGGATAGAATATAGGATCAAACCTTTTAATGGTCATGGACCCAATAAAGCTCTTAAGGTGGTTGACTGGATTACCAGTCACCTTGAACTTTGGAAGAGTTGAAGGATCTAACTTCTCAGGGAGAACAGCCTCAATGTTAAGGATGTTGACAGCCTCAAATTGATATGATTTGCCACCCATTGAAGAACAATAAATGAGATTTTCAATCTCTTTCGTTTTTCTCTTTTCTTCCTCTTTCCTTTTGGCTTCCATTTCAGCCAAATGTTTCTTTACAGCAGCACGTTCAACTTCATTTCAGCAAGGCGTATTTTTTCTACTTCTCGTTCAGCCTCCATCTTATTCAGATGCATCATGAGAGCATTCAATGTAGCATTCATATTTTCTTCTTCACCCATACTTGGACTTGGAGAGGACGGAACGGAACTTGAGGAACAAATTGGAGAATTTAGAGTAATAAACCCGAAATCTTCACAAATATCCTCTAAGGAATTTGAGATCAATGATGATTGTTCGTCACTACCTAACCTTTGGAAATACTGATCTGGATCGCGACACCAAGCAGTTGAACCAGTCCTTTAGGATAAAAAATTTCAAACCATTCAGAAAAAATATTTATTTCCATTTTTCGAAAAAACAAAGAAATAATTAAGTAGTGCTAACAATGATTAATTTAATACTAAGAGCGTCTGTAAGCTAAGCTAAAGACAACTAAACCTTAATTAATGATATTATAAGTTAAAGAATATAATTAATAAAGGTTTTTTTGACCTTTTTTAGTTTAACTCAAACAAAACCAGTATTAAGTTAATTATTGTTAATGCTTATCAGGATTAAAAGATCATGGGCGAAAACTTTGTTTTTTGTTTTTTTTTTTTTACAAAAAATGAATTTCATTTATTAGGGAAAGTGAGATTGTTAGCTCCACCTTGAATTCAAAGATAAACTAAATAAATTCTACAAAAAATAATTGAATTAGTAAATCCTCGAAATATTCAAATTATGTCAATAATCTTAACAAATAAATGTTTGAAACGATTGATACGATTTAAATTTCTTGGTGAATAATGGAAGTATGAAGTTAGTCTTAGAAAAAAACGATTTTATTCCTAAAATGATGTTATTAATATTCCCTTTATTTAATGACTTTCCAAAATATTTTCTAAATAAATAACATTAATAATATTCTATATAAGAATAGAATAATGCTAATGAAGTCTTTGTAAGAAAATGATTTTAGTGAATCATTTAATTTGAAGTAAGTTAATAAAATCTTTTAATAAATAAATGCAAAATCCTAAAGTCTCCTAAACAACATGAAGAATTAAAAAAATAACAAAATAAGGAAACAAAATGACGAAAAAAAAGGAAACAAAATCATAAAAAAAGAAAACAGAATCATGAAAAAAAAAGAATCAAAAATCGAATCACAAGCAATGAGGTTCCCTAAACCAAGGTTTTATGTCCTATAGGGTTAAGCTCTAAAGGTCAACCCAAAGTGTCCTACACCTAAGGAGTGTACTCCAACACTTTGCGGTGTGATAACTGTTAGATATGGAGTGTTTCCTCTCCAAGTACGATGGGCAACTTGGAATTGATGTAGTTGGGATAAGGTTGCGTTTTGCTCGGTTGCTTAGAGACCATGGGCCCCACCAAGAGAACAGTTCCTTCCCGAAATGCAATGTTATTATGGTGATCCTAAGGTATGTTTCAAACACTTGGAAGCCAAGTGTTTGTCACATGTATGCAATATGTCTAAAAAAACAATTTGTTCTAAATATAATAAGTGTATGATTAAGAGAAAATTTTCAAGTCTCACCCTCTTTTAGTCCCCAGTGGAGTCGCCATTGTAGGGGCCCCGGGATTTTATGGTCCCAAAAATTTTTGGTCACCTTTCCCAAACCGTCCATAGGTCGAGTTTGACCTAAAAAATTGGCTTAACGAAAGGTGAAACGAATTAATTAGACCTTTTTTTCAACTGAAATTGGGCGCTGGAACTTGTACGACGCTACAGACGTAGCGCTACATGATTTCCCACGCTGACCCTGCAGCGTTACAAGTTCTGTGATGCTACAGTGTCAGCGCAAAAAGGTTTGTAACGCTACGAAGGTAGCGTAGTTAACTTTCCAGCACTGCTGTTTTTCCTTTTTTCCTTTTTTTCAACTAAAATGGAGCGCTAGAACTTGTACCATGCTACAGACGTAGCGCTATAGGAATTCCCACGCTGACCCTGCAGCGTTACAAGTTTTGTGACGCTACAGTGTCAGCGCAGGAAGGTTTGTAATGCTACGAAGGTAGCGTAGTTAACTTTCCACCGCTGCTCTTTTTTCCTTTTAAACCCAATTTTAAATCATTTTTTCCGGAGAAACTTCAATACCGATACCAATAACGCTAATAAGGAGTCGCCAATGAGTTTTAGGAACTAAACTCATAAACCGTGTATTTAGTTTAGATACGAATAGGACTCGAATAAGGGACGTTTGTCTAAATTGCACGGATATCCTCTCCGATCCCATGGGGATGACTCCAAGTTGTGGTCGAGCGAACCAAATATTAGATTCGGGGGCGAAGGTAATAACATGACGGAGTGCGTCGGGTTAGCCCATAGGCGGCCATTACTAGTCTCCGCTTAACCATACGCAAATTATATTTAGATCACACAATTATCAATTTAAAAAATTAATAAAAAATAGCATTAAATTGTTAGTGATAACACATAAAAATAATTAATTAATTTAACTCAAACCGTTATTAAAATTGATTTAGGGAGCCTAGCATGATTAGATTTGTCCGAAAGAATTATCTTGATTAAGCGTTGCAAACAATCAATTTAAGTCCTTTAACAATAATATAAGTGACAATGTGGTAAATAAATAGTGAAACAACAACTAAAAGTCCATAAACATGATTTTTAGGGCTCTCAGGAAACGTACCACTTCTCCTTTGAAGATTGTCTTCGTCGAGTATTAATTTGGGCAGAGTTTTGAATTATCGTTTCAATATTATCAAAATTTGTAGCCACTTTTTAGTAAAATAAATAGTAAATAATAATAAATAATTATTATAAAAAATAAGGTTTTTTAAAAGCAATAATCGGATTAATTAAGTAGAGGGAGAGAGTGAGTAAAAAAAGGTGTCGAGAAATGAAGGAAATGAAGGTTTTTATAACTACGTGGGAAACCTAATTGCGCTGGCCTGCTAACGTGGTACACCGAATCGCGGGTGCCCAGTAGCGCGAGAAACCCTACAACGCTACTAGGGTAGCGCTGTTAACTTAGTCACGCTGAGCTGTCAGCGTGATCGACTAAATTAAGCGCGCTGCAATTTTTGAAAGATTTTTTTATTTTGATTTTGGATTTTTGATTTTTGAATTATTTATTTATTTATTTATTATTATCATCATTTTATTTTATTCATTTATTTAAAGTAATAAAAAAGGCGTTGGGATAAAAAGTCCGTTAAATAAGAATGAAAATTTTATAATATCCGAGATTTATATTTTTATGCCCAAGTATACTCGATTATCCAATCTTCTAAAGAAATGAGTTTTTTTAATGATCACAGAATCCTGCCGCGGGACAGGGGGACTAAATTAGGTGTCTACACATACCAAGCTCTAGGAGCTTGTTTGAGACCATAAAGAGTTTTGTCAAGTTTAAAAACATGGTTTGGCAAGTCACTATCCTCAAATCCAGGGGGTTGTTCCACATATACATCTTCTTTCAAATAACCATTAAGAAAGGCTGTCTTAACATCCATTTGAAAGAGTTTGAAGTTCATATGAGTTGCAAAAGCAATTAAAATCGTGATTGCTTCAAGCCTGTCCACTGGAGCAAAGGTTTCATCATCATCATCATCAATTCCTTCCTGTTGATTAAACCCTTGGACCACTAGCCTAGCCTTGTTTCTAACTATAATACCTGAATTGTCAAGTTTATTCCTGAACACCCATTTAGTTCCAATAACAGACATGTTATCCTTCCGGGGTTCAAGATGCCAAACTTCATTTCTATCATACTGATTGAGTTTATCTTGCATGGATAGAACCCAATCTGGATCCATTAAAGCAGTCTTATAATCAGTTGGTTCAACATTTGAAAGAAAAGAATGGAAAGCGCAAAAGTTTTTAAAATTAGAATCCTTGTTTGCACCCCTTTGTTAATGTCACTTATGATAAAATCAGAGGGATGAGCAGATTTATACTTATAAGATTTGTTCATATCAAGGTTTATATTGGTGCCGTCTAATGTTGAATTGGTTCCTGTACTAGTTCCCCTTATTTCGTTGTTGCTTTGAACAGGTGAACCTGGTTCCATCGTGGTCTCAGCTGCCTTGTATTCATGTGGATGAGCCTCTGAGTCACTATTTCCTTCACTTACCTCATGAGCTACTTGATTCTGTGCTGGACTAGACTCTTCCTCTCTAGGAGAGTTGTGTGGTGAGTCTGGTTCAACACCTTCTACTTCTTTAGCTCCTGTAAAGTTTAGCATGCCAATTTCGAATTCCAATTTCGAATTCATCATCATTATTAACCTGCACATGCTTGCTAAACATTTTAGTTTCATCAAATAGAGCATGGACACTTTCTTCAACACACAAGGTTCTTTTTTTTGAAAACTTTGTATGCCTTTTTGTGTGAAGAGTACCCAATGAAAACAGTCTCATCACTTCTGGGATCAAATTTGTCCAAACTTGATTCACCATTGTTGTGTACAAAGCATTTGCACCCAAAAAGCGTAAGTGTGCAATGTTTGGTTTTCTTTCCCTAAGAAGCTCATAAGGTGTTTTCTTTAGTAAAGGTCTTAACATTACCCTATTTAAAATATAGCAAGCAGTACTCACAGCTTCAGTCCAGAAGTTTCGAGGTAGACCACTCTCTAGAAGCATTGTTCTTGCCATTTCTTCTAGAGTGTGGTTTTTCCTTTCAACCACTCCATTTTGTTGTGGAGTTTTGAGAGCTGAGAAATTGTGAGATACATCATGATCATTACAGTAGGTTATGAAGCTGACATTCTTAAATTCAGAACCATGAACAGACCGGATAGAGACCAGTTGATGTTTAATCTTTTTTGGACATGTTTTATCAAGATTTCAAATTCTTCAAAAGTTTCATTTTTAAATTTTAGAAATACAGTCGAAGTATAACGAGAGTAATCATCAACAAACACAAACACATAACTATGACCATTTCGACCTTGTACACGCATGGGCCCACACAAGTCCATGTGCACAATTTCGAATGGTCTAGTGGTGCTTACAATCTTCTTTGGCTGAAAAGAAGACTTGACATGCTTACATTTAGCACATGCAATAAGTTTTTCTTTGTTAAACAAACTGTGATCTCAGGACTTAGTTACAAGTTTACCTAACATTAAGTTTGTTACAGTCATATTTTCCATGAGTGTGCTAAATGTAAGCATGTCCAGTCATATTGTACATGAAATTGCACCAACTCTCAATTCGATCACAGTAACTCTTAGCATCATCATAAACTCTCCTATGAAGACTATATTCCGATGGTGACAACATTTGCAGGTTTAAAGCAAACGTAAATCCCTAAAGAAAACCCCAACAAAAAAACTAAGCAAGCAACAAAACAACTTAACGTGCAGCAAGACTTAAAAACATGCATAAATGCAAAATGCAGGAATGCCCATCCTAAGTCTACCCATTCTCACACTTCAAATTTTTAATCCTAGTCCTTTAAACTTCCGTGTTTGCAAACACATTTTGAAGATCATTTTCAAAACATTTTTTTTTTTTGGAAAAACCTATAGCTCTGGCTACCACTCTGTAACACCCCCAAATTCCTCACTTTCTACTTACCTCAAACCTATAAACACAAGAGGAACTTGAGCATGTTACCGCCACGTCACAACTAATTATGAAAACTAATTGCAACGCTAAGGCTAAGGTAAAACAACACACTTTACTAAAACCATTTTATAAAAGTCAAACAACTCACAGCGGAAGTCTTTACAACTAAGTCAAACATTAAATTAACAACTTGGAACCATCACGGCCCTTATTCCAAACCACTAGAAAAATCTAAAGTCAAAACAACTACCAAATAATAACCACTCCTCTCGAAGAAAAATCCCTTCACCATGCATATGCTCAACAACCTGCACTTATTCTGCTTAACAAGCAAACAGAACAAGAAAAACATGGAAATATATATGTGTCAGCAACCACTGCTGAGTATGCACAACATAGCAAAAACATAACAACACGAAGACACACACATAGCATACAAAATACACATAACAAGACTCTCACTCCATTTTAAGACTCATGACTCATAAGTTCAAAATTCTTCATCTTGATTATAACTTCTTGCTTCGAAAAGGATATAGGAAACGTGAACGGGCTCTTTGGAAAGACGGTCGTCAACCAAGTAGGTAGCGCTCCCCGTACAATCCGAACTCTAACAGAAAGATAGCTAGTCTTTCAAAAACAGTGGTACATGGTCTCCATCCACCCCATGTCCAAACTTAACTCTTTAACTCTTTTGGAATTCCAGAACTAAAACGTGAAGCATCGTCACACTCCACTATGGAAGTACAGCGTTAAGGCAATACATACCTCCCCCGTATGGTAACCTCATTTGGCCTGAATGAGTACTCACGTTCCTTTAAAAATAACTTGCTCATAATTGTTTACTTAACTTTGCTTTACTCGACTTTATTTAACTTTGACTTAATAAGCATTTAACTTTGATTTGTCTTGTAAACATGACTCTTATGGTCAAAACTTGCTCAAAACATGCATAGAAGCATTATAACTCATGAACAAACTTCAAAACACTTAAACATGTCATTTTAGACTCTTAACCCTCACATTAAAGCTTCATATAGCTACTGTCCAGAATTCAAACATAACTTAAAACACGACCGAAAAGTCAAACATACACCGTCAGACTTCGAAACATACATAAACAACATAGAAACCATCAAACACTTAACCAACACTTGTTAATGACTCTTTCCTCTTTTAGTAACCTTCCATTAATAGTAATTGACCTTCGAAAACGTTTTTAGAAACTTCTATTCTTAGAAATTTATTTTTTGGAAAAACATTTGTTTTAAAACTAGGCAATAGAAATAGAAATAAATCTGAAAATAATTATTAAAAATTAAATAGGTTCGAAAACACTTTTCCAAAACCTTTTACTGCCTAAAATACAGTCTCAAACCAAATCTCGTGGCTAGATAAGGTCTATGTGAATTTTAGTAGATTTTAAACTAGAAACCCTAAAACTAGCGATAAAACAATTAAAAATCCAAGCTAATTACCTAATAAATTCTCTAGGTCGTGAAACCCATTTTATAATTCCTTTTATTCTCCTATTAACCAGTAACAACCTTTAGAAACCTTAGTTCACGTTTTAAATATTTTTAAAAGATTTATTTTTGAAAACAGTCCAATCTGTCTAAAACCAATCTAAAAATTATTTAAAAATATTGGAAAACCTTTTAATGACGAAACCAACTCTATAAACTCATATTATGCTTCTGGAATACATTAAAAATAATCTCATAGTCAGATTCGACCTTTAGACCTTCTGAAACAATATTTTTCGGTAAAAACCGCAAAACTGAAAACTGACTAATAAAATTATTTGACCATGCTATACTTCATATTAAAGTACGAGAATTTAACACAACTTCACATACATCACAATAAGTCTAAAATAATTTTTACGAGCATACTTCAACACTTTAACCTCATATAACAAATTTTACACATAAACCAGCAGATTTTCGGTTCAACACTATAAAATTCATGGGGGCTTGCATGATCGTTTTCTTGCTCCAATAATTTAACACGACATACTATAATACTAAACCTAAGTTTTCATGCTATTAGGTCTTTGATATGTCGCACATACCTTGCTCGCTAAATTTCCTTCTTAATTAAAACTGCTCTTCGGAAAATTCTCCTCCTTGCATTAAAATACAAAAATACCATTAGAAATTCGACTAACCTCATATGAACATTATATAACTAATATACAGCCTCTAAAATAATTTTTCGTGCATAAATTTCGATTATTTATAATTTCTATGATTTGTTTTATTAAAAATCCAATTTTTGACATAAACTAATCTATTAAATAAAAATTACCAAACTAATTTTTAAAAATAATTTGAAAACATCAAAACACTTTTTATTTACTGAAAAACATTAGGGAAACACTTTTTCGATTTTTTTAAAAAAAATTTGGAAGGAAAAATAATTTTTTTTCTCTCTTTTTCTTATTTTCGAAAACCATGGTGAGTGGGCTACTTTGAGGTGGTTTTTGGCCACCTTGGTGGCTGCATGGGTGGCGGATCTTGGTACCTGGTGGTAGAGTGCAGCAAGGGTTGTCACGTGGTGGTGGTTGTGGCGGCATATGTGAAGTGTGGTGGTTGTGGTGGTGGCTCGAAGTTGGTTCCACGAAGAGGAAAACTGCAGTTTTATTTTTTTTCTGTTTGTGTACTTTGCTGCGGTTTTTGGGCTGCGGTTTTTTTCTTTTTTTTTTTTCTTTTTCTGATTTTTGGAAAGGGTTTTAAAGAGTAAAATTTGATGAACCAGAGAGCTATATATAGGGTATATGGCCTTAAGGAATTTCGGCCAAATCAAAGTGAAAAGATAAAGTTTTGATTTTTTTTTTTTTTGGATAAGATCTAAATTGTGTAGGATAATTTTGGATATGTTTATCTTTTGTAAAATCTGAAATTTATCCTAACTAAAAGATACAAAATATCTAGGTAGTTAAAATAAATAATTTAGAAAATAATTTTGGCCATAAAAATATTTATGGGCCTTGGAAAACCGAAAATACCCCATTTTGGGCCTAATATGGTCCGAAAATAATTAAAATAAAACCCATAATTATTTTTGCTATTTTTGAAAATTAAATTTAAATACTCAAAACCTCCTTTAAAAATAATTACTATTTCTAATAAAACCTTTTGTAAAATAAATTATTTTAAGCCATAAAATATAAATAGACTTTATTTTCCGAAATTCATAAAACTATATATTATAATCGTATAAAAATATAATATAAAGTCTTTAAAATGCGGGGGATTACAAAGAAAGCAAGAATTAAATTGAAGAAAAGGAAGAAGAAGAATTCAGGTAAATACCTGAAACAAAAGAAGTAAAACTAAGATCTACTGTTCACACCGGAAACCACCGCACGAACTCGTCGAAAATCGCACCACTAGGACCGCCGAAAATTGCCTCTAGAATCTCTTGAGAGAATTCTTGGAACGTTTAGGGAGAGAAAGTAAATAAAAGATTGAAAATGATTGTTTCACAATTTATAGGAAAATTTGAAGGGGTAAAAATGTAAATTACCCCTCAAAATTTGAAATTTCCCCCCAAAAACCCTGAGCAGGTGGTTGAGTAATTAATAACGGGAAGTTATAAAATAACTTCCAGAAGGGAAAGAGACGTCAGTTGGAGCATGGATTACGGATCCAAACACCTAACTAAGGGGCAAATGATGTGGCACGCCATGTCATGTCACGTGTAAGTATAATAGTGGGCCATGTGTCCTATTTATCAGGCAAATTGCCAAGTCATATCCAGTCTATGGACTATATTTTATTACAAAGACGACTACGTGTCAATCTTGAAATCATGCCACGTGTTCAGTTTAAAGAGGAAATGCTACTTCATGCAATGGGCCAAAGGCCAAAAGTTAAAGAGGCCCAACAAGGGCTCATAAAAGCACAATCGAATCACAAAGGGACAAGTGTCCCAAAACCCTAGGTCACCTTTGGTGACCTAGCTTATAAATACCCCAAGGGGCATTCATTCATGAATTCATTTTAAAATATACAATTCTTACATAATACTAGAATCTCTCCCTAGATTAGCATTATTAATTATAGTTATTTAACTATAATCCTCCCACATATACTTATTTAAGCATCGGATGGGGAAAAAATTCTACAAGGATTTTGTTCCCTTGTTTTGCAGGAACCAAGGTTAGAGCTGTCGGAAGTGAGCGAGCCAACACCTGTCCATCTGAAGTGTAACTCTCTAGGTTCCCTCTCCGCGTATTCAGTTGAAGTGACCCTACAAGGAGATCATTCTACATCAACTGTTATCATTAATCACTATTATGTTTAGTGGAGTAAGGTGTTAATTGGTAACGCTATGTCATTGAATTAACAACCCCCTCCCCCTTTACAAGATGGATGGTGGATTCAAGGAATAAGTTGGTTTTTTCCATGAGGTTTTTTCCACTTCACTTGATAGGGTTTTTCTCATTTTGAACTTTATTTCTCTTATATGTGTGTCAAAATGTTAGTGTAAACAAGAAACCTTTCAAGAATGGATCTTTTAATCAAGCATGGTGAATGGTTTCTTGAAGGTCTCTTGATTAAAAGATTCATTCTTGAAAGGTTTCTTGATTAGAAGATTCATTCTTCAAAGGTTTCTTGATTAAAAGGTTTATTCTTGAAAGGGTTCGATCTTGAAAGATTGAGGCAAAATCTTGAAAAAACAAGAAAATGGGACTTATCTAGATTCATTTTTTCAACCTAATATATGTTAATGTAAAATTAAGATTATTTTGTCCAAAACTACCTTTGTATTTTCACTATTTGCGAAAAACTACTCCTTTTTTTTTAACTTTTTGTGAAAAATTACCTTAATTTGTTGTTTTCTTTGTTGACTACTACCTTAATTAAAGTTCTGGCGTTGACCTTCATTTTCAAACATTTAAAATACACGAGTTGCACATGACATTTGCTTAATTCGATTCAATCATCCAATATGGTTTAATGATTTCCACGTGAGCTTAGGTTACTTTGACAATATGCATGAGTTCCAAATTAGGAGAGAAAATAGTGGGAAATGGGAAAAAAAAGTGTGAAAAATAAGGTTAAATATATCACGTGCAAATCAAGTGGTTTTTAGTTGCCTGAAAACGAAGGTCAACGCCGAAATTTTACTTTAGTTAGTGACTAACGAAAAAAACAGTAAAGTAAGATAGTTTTGCACAAAAAGTGAAAATAAAGGTAATTTTTCGCAAAAAGGTTGCAAAACCAAGGTAATTTTGGATTAAAAAATTCTAATATTAATATGTTTTTTGTAGTGCTCAAGCTCCTCACTAGTCAATTGTTGAAAACTCAGTTAATGTAACTACCTTTCTGAAAATGAAAGGGGTGACGCAAGCTGTGATGTTGTTACAAATTTTGTTGCTTGATGTAGTAATACCCTGACTTATTATTAACAGTTTGAGAACAAAGTGTCCCAAATTATCCCATCTTCTATATTTGGACAAAACCAAATTTAAAAACAAAAATTGCATAATCTTAGTATTACATGATACATCACACTTACAGGTAATTCAAGAACCGAGTATCATAAACAGAAGTACTTATAGCTTCTTACAGATAGTTCAACTTAAAAAGGAAATAAAAAAATAAGTTGCCGTATGAGCTGCCAAAAAACATAAATAATAATAATAACCATAATATAAAATTTGCATGGTTAATTATTACCAACGAAGTAAAACTACTAATATGGTACTTCATTTTAATTTAAAGACTAATTGTGGCAGTGAGGTAGTTTAAGTATAGCCATATAGCACCTTCCGGGGGTCTAGTTGGCCACTACAGTAGCTTGAAGAAACAGTTGAGATTTCTTGATAGCCCTTCCATTCTTCGGAAGGTTTCAACACGATTTGTGATTCAACAGCAGCTGAATCCACACACAGCATTGATTTGTAATCCTCGTCTCCTAAGTCTGGAATTGCCTTCGCTTTCTTGTCCCAAGGATTCCAAACCGCTGTGCACAACAACATCAACAAGTTTGTAACATGATACCAAAAGAAACACACTGTCAACAACAATAATCAGAGTCTTAATCTCATTAGATGAGGCCACCTGCATGAGTTTCAACATCAATTAGGGGTGTTTGGTTTCAGAGATTAAGTGTTGGAAATGGAATTAATTATGGTTCTATTTTTAATTGTTTGGGTCAGCGGCAATAATTACTATTTATAACTGGTAAAATGGTCCCAATTTATAACCCTTCTCAAGCTACTGGAAACTAAACAACTAAAGCCTTGCCCCCTTCTTACTATACCAAGGATCATATGAAACGAAAACACAAAGGGATCACAAATTGTTTTTATCAAATGACAGTTCTTATAAAGAAGAAAAAAGCATTTTCTTGCACATTGATTTAAAGTACTGACATAGGCTGGTAATTTAACAGTTAGATGTCTAGCACCACATGAAAACATTGCAATGCCTTCATTCTAATTTTCTGCAAAGAGTACTTTGTTGTTATGTACATGTATTAAAGGTCCGTTTGGTAGGGCGTAAAACGTTTTCCCTGAAAACTATTTTCACATTTTACGTTGTTTCGAGTAAAATTTTAAAATGTAAAACGTGGAGTGGAAAACCATTTACCACCATGTTGAAAATGTGTTCCCCCAAAATTGCGAGGAAAACATTTTCTATCACTTGGAAGCAAAACTTTTACACTCTACCAAACAGACCCTAAGTTAAATTATGTGAAAAAATATCCAAGTACACGTCTTAGAAATTCACAAATTATAACTTGAGAAACTATATTGTTGTGTCGAGGCTGTATTAGGCAGAGATTTGTTGAATCTGGCAAATACTAGAATCTGAAAAGTCAAGTCGCTATTTTGTTGCAAACTTGCAATCCAACTATTTTATAAACTCTGCCTGTTTCAGAAAATTGAACTTTTCAAACATATAAGTTTATACCTGCATCAGGCATGCCATCTTTGCGGAGCACAAAGGTGCGCTTTTTCTCATGATCTATAATAGCAATCTTAGATGGTGTTTTTAGATATACACGATCAACCTACAATCAAGTAGCTATTTAGTACTAAAAACATTTGGAAAAAAATAAGTAAAAAATCAAGAACAAATGAAACAAGCTCCTCAGTTCTCATATGTCGATGTTACAAAGACAGCAGTGATTAATGAAATACCTCACCATCGAAAGTGATTGCATCTGCCTGCTCTGTGAACCTCTCTCTGTTTAACAAATTGTCAAAGTAATCTAGTGTCTCTAAACCTTCAATGCGCACTTCACTGCAAAGATAGCATATCATATAACTTTCCAAAACAAATATTAAAGTATCAAACTGCCTTTCCTAAAATAACAAAATTACTTTTACACAATTATTCTATCCATTTCCTAGGTTCGGTATGTTTCCTTTCACATAAAGAAGTTGAGAAAGGTGACAGTAAACTATCAGTTTCATGAAGCCAAAAATTGCAAAACAAATCTATAAATTAGGCTTGCCATTTAAGAATAGGGAATGCTTTTGAAGCAAACCTGATATCGGAAACAGACAGGTAATTACGCAGGGCGAACATGAACGAGAAGCTTTTGCTATCAGTATTTCTCACACGAGGAATCAAAGTGAGCTTTCCTGGGCTCAAAGTAATCCTAAGCCTCAATTCAAAGCTGTATGAAAACGATTAAACCATTAAGACAATTTTATCTTTATCATGATATGTTGCCTAGACTCTGATACGGTTAAAATACAATCGAAGCAGACCTCTGTGGCCAGATCTTCAATTCATCTTCAGAGGCCTTAAATATTAAATCCACTGATGAGTTATTAGTTGAAGGAGACAATGGTGCGGGAGAATCATCCAATGACCACATCCTATTCCTTGCCAATCCATGTCGCTCGAGTGAGCCAAAATTTCCAAACTAAAACAAGACATAAGCAGATGAGGATATAGATTTTGACAAGAAAATCACAGATAAATTGATCCCTTTTAGTTTTAAGCCAACCTGAGGAAAGCAGATGGGAATCCCTCCTCGAACAGCTTTTGATGGTTTACAGACAGCCTGTCCAGAACCATTTTTGCAGTCATCCATTAAAAAGTGACTCAGAAAATAACTGTTGGCTGATGCCAAGGCAATTTTTGGCCATTCAAAAAGTTACAGATCTTTCACCTTAAATCTTACTCAGATGCAAACTTTTGGAAATTAGATAAGAATCTATTCCAAAGTTAAAATGGGTGATAATATAAATTTAATGCAAAAGCATAGGCACATCCCACATTTTTACTTGAGATTTGTTTTCCCTGTAAGATGAAATTGAACAAAGGAATCAAGGATAACACTGCATTTTCATGTGTGGATGGTCCAGGGCGGCAAAAACAAAAATAAACAAGTAAATAAAAGGTATAGTGGGATAAAATAACCGGATATCCGACAATCCATTTACCATTTACCATTTCATTTCAGTTATTATAATCTATTATAACTGAAATGGATTGAACAAGTGAACTGCAGGTCTGCAGTAGTATTTATTAGTTCACTTGTTCCATCATTATAAACTAATAAACACTACTAAAGTTCACTTGTTCAATCCATTTCAGTTATAATAAATTATAACGACTTAACTGAAATGGTCGTGTGCATAGTTTCGCTCGTCATGCTAGCTCGAGAAAATAGACATGGCTCTTAGAATGACTTCCCCCAGATGTTTTCCCCTAGACTTGGCTCATTGTAAGATTCACACCTTCATAGTGGTTGTGACCGGTGAATTTCGTGCCTTAGACCCTTTTAATTTTGTTAGTCTTGTGTTAATGATAATGACAGTTGCGATTATCCAATCTTTGGAATGTTCGACTTAGCTTAATCTACACTTAAACTTCTTAGTGTCTAACTCTGCTCCTATGAGATTCGATCCTTACTTGCCTTTACTAGTAGCATAGTGAGTCTTGTATGGTTTATCTTTGGTAGCCACAACAACAGACTATCAAATATACGTCTCTCCTCTTTGTTGCCTACTAGTCTATTTAGTACCTTTTTTATGAATAAAGTTCTATATGATCACTTGGAGACTTAATACTAAGCAATAAGAATATGACAAAGTGTTGGCTACAACTTATATGATCACTTGGAGACTTATTTTCCAATTGTGTAATGATTATGACAAGCTTAGGAAATTGATATAACATTGCAATAAATTTCATTCAGTTTTTTTACTGTGTACAAATAATTGCAAGTTAGAAAATTGATGTAATATTGCAATAAATGTGTTTTTTTATTTCCTTTCTTGGACCCTATTTATTTTTACCTAGAAAATTAGTTTGAATCCATCTATTAGCTGATATTATTATTATTATTACTATTTTTGTCTTTTTATTAACTTTGACTTCCCAAAAATTCTCTCACCCACCTTTCCAACTTCTTCCATAATCTCTCTTCCTCTCTATATTTTAACAGTCAAGTTACCAGATCTAATTAATTCTCACAAAACTGAATTAATTCCCCAATTTCATCATTAATTCCCACAAAACTAAATTAAATCAAATATTACAAATTGATCACACCATGAAGTACTCTTTGTTAATCACTACATTACAGCATAAAGTACTCTTTGTGGACAATTATATTAGAGATATATTCTCAAAACAAAAGATAAAGTTTATTAAGATAGAAGATTAAAATTAGCCACAAATATTGCTATATTGTTAACTAATAGGATAGTTTTCCTTATGATTATATAAAGGGCTTATACCCTATTTGTGTAATCACAAGTTAATCAATATCGATAAAAATTATCTTTCTCATAGTTTCAGGATGGTATCAAGAGAGGGTTAGATCTTGGGTTCCTTCACAAAATTTTAAAATTTTCTTCTCCTGCCGGTGGGTTTGAGTAATTAATTTCTACCCACCGACTATATTATCATAATTTTTTCCCCGTCCGCTGTGAGTTTTTTTCCTATAATTTTTATGACATCATGGTGTTTAACACACCCCAATTCAAGTTTTCCTAATTTTTCCAACCCACCCTCAAGTACCTTGGTCAAATTGTTCGTCTTCCAACTACAAAAAAAATCTTATACCAACACGACCACAATTTTTTAAACACTTATGTTGCCTCGCAAAGCCCCATGTATCTCTGCGGGTTTTATCCCATAAGTTGGATATTTCATCAATAGTGTCAAGAATTTTTCTTTTTTGGGAGCAGCAACAATGTTATGTGTTTCGACATGTGGAGTTGTCAACGCCGTCATTCCTCCAATGCTACACATACTAACATGGTCTGTATGGTATTCTACTAGCCATTAATATTTGACGATTTAAAAACACTTAAAACGGTTATCTCTAAATCGAACAAGTTTTAACCTAAAAAGGTTCTTTCTAATTTTTCCAATTCAAGTTTTCCTAATTTTTCCAACCCACCGTCAAGTACCTTTGTCAAATTGTTCGTCTTCCAACTACAAAAAAAATCTTATACCAACACGACCACAATTTTTTAAACACTTATGTTGCCTCGCAAAGCCCCATGTATCTCTGCGGGTTTTATCCCATAAGTTGGATATTTCATCAATAGTGTCAAGAATTTTTCTTTTTTGGGAGCAGCAACAATGTTATGTGTTTCGACATGTGGAGTTGTCAACGCCGTCATTCCTCCAATGCTACACATACTAACATGGTCTGTATGGTATTCTACTAGCCATTAATATTTGACGATTTAAAAACACTTAAAACGGTTATCTCTAAATCGAACAAGTTTTAACCTAAAAAGGTTCTTTCTAATTTTTCCAATTCAAGTTTTCCTAATTTTTCCAACCCACCGTCAAGTACCTTTGTCAAATTGCTCGTCTTCCAACTACAAAAAAAATCTTATACCAACACGACCACAATTTTTTAAACACTTATGTTGCCTCGCAAAGCCCCATGTATCTCCACGGGTTTTATCCCAGAAGTTGGATATTTCATCAATAGTGTCAAGAATTTTTCTTTTTTGAGAGCAGCAACAATGTTATGTGTTTTGACATGTGGAGTTGTCAACGCCGTCATTCCTCCAATGCTACACATACTAACATGGTGTGTATGGTATTCTACTAGCCATTAATATTCAACGATTTAAAAACACTTAAAACGGTTATCTCTAAATCGAACAAGTTTTAACCTAAAAAGGTTCTTTCTATTTCGGTTGTCCCTTAGCCTAAGGGGTTTTCACCTAAAAGGGTCATCATCATCAGGTTTCAAATCGGCTACAAGTATTGATTGGTATTTTCGTATTCAAATTTGTTTGACATTCACATGTTCAAGTTTACAGTCCAAGTGGTTCCGTTCGTTAGACTCACTTCCCACTTGAGGGGGATGATTGGAGATATATTCTTAATATATTGTTACCATAACAAAAAATAAAGTTTACTAAGATAGAAGATTAGAATTAACCATAAATATTGCTATATTGTTAACTAATAGGATAGTTTTCCTTATGATCATATAAAAGGCTTAGACCCTACTTATGTAATCACGCAAGTTATTCAATATCAATAAAAATTATCTTTCTCATAGTTTCAAAAAATTATGGCAACTAAACATTAAAACACCTATGTTTTGGACTAAACCACTTTTAAACTTCCTCTCAACGCAGGAATCAGTTGAGCCTTCTTTCAATTAGTTATGTTTTTCACTTATCACTTTCTCTCAATCTTTGTTATACACTTAGGAAGAAGAAGATTGAGTAATGAATAATCTTCAAGAAGTTTGAAAGTGTATAATTTAGATTGAAACTGATAGAGGAAGAAGATTAAATCACTTTCTCTCAAAAACAAAAGCAAAAATAAAAACATAAAGAGAAAAAATGCAAAAGGGTAACCTTCACCCATCAATTAGTCCAAAAAAGAAAAATGGGGTGTTTAAAGTTGGGTCTAAAATGAATAAGGAAAAATTAGTGCTCGTTTGGTTGCCCTCAAATCCCATAGGAATTCACAAAACAAGAGATTTGTGAGTAGATGGAATTGTTTGGTTGCCTTGAAATCCTCAAAATGTAGGAATTCTAAAATCCATAGGAATTCTAAACACCCACAAAATGGAGGAATTAAAAAACACAATGGCGATTGTGAAGGTGATTGTAGATTCCTGCATATATTTACAAATAAAATTACATTTTTATTCTTCTACAATTCCCCTTTGGCAGTTTGGCGCTATTCTATACTAATAACTAAAGTAAAGACCACTGAAGACAAAAACTATCACATGTCAATTTCTCATTAAAAAATTTCCCGTGTAAACCTTTTCCGGTATCTTCTTATGCAAGTTTTTATAAGTACTTCAAAAACCATAAATTTATTTAGTTAGCTTCCTTATTCATTACTAAACTAAAATATTAAAATAAAATCTTTTAAAATATTTTTTCTCATATCAATACCTTTTGAATTATTTTTAATACAATAATCATTAAAATTGCTTCATTTAAACTTTTATTCAAATTAGATTATGTTACAAATCTAATAAAAATATTCATACCCCATATTTTATATAAATACTTTTCATCTAAATTGTGCAACGCACGACTGCACGAGTACTAATATATCAACCTAATTGCCTCCATCTCTCGTACACTCATCTGCATTTTTGTAAAAAAAAAAAGAACGGGGGGGGGGGGGGGAAGAGCTCTTCTAATCTCCATCTTGCGTCCAACCAACAACAATTAATGTTGTGCTCAATCCTAAATCTCTAATTTATTCTCCTTTGGTTAATTTAATTCGTGATTTGTTTATGACTTATGGGATGATTTGTTGATAACTTTTGTTTTAGTTTTTTTATTTAATGATTGGTGTTGTAGTGATGAATTGCTTTCGGATTATTGATTTAAAACACAAATTACATGTGCGAAATTCATGGTACATTCATGCATTGGGAATATTGATTGAATCATATGATGTACTACTAATTACAGAGTTTTATTGGTTGTTTTGTGTTATGAATTTTTAAAGATCAACGCATCACTTTGGTTTCAGTTTGGTAACTGCAGTATTAAGTAGTAATCATAATTTACTTGAGACGTAATAATTTAATTAAACTTCAGTAGTACTTGAGCATGATGAATGACCAATTGATATATGCTATGATTAGGATAACTTTTTTGGAAGGAAAGGGAGGGGAAGGAAAAGGGAAGAAGGGGAGGTGAAGGAAGGGAGGGGAAAATAAATTAGTTTCCTTTATTTGAATAGGAGAGGATAGGAAGTGAGAGTGAGGGAGGGAGAAGACACAATGATGATGGTAGTGGTTGTAGTGGAGAAAGGTCATGATGTGAATTTCTTTCCAAATCTTTTCAACTTTTGAAGGATTTGTTGCTGAAGGATGGAAGAGAACACATTCCTTTCATATCTCTTCCTCCCGATTCCCTCACCTCTCATTTTTGATATCCAAATGGAGGAACCTCTATTCTTTCCTTTCTCTTCCCTTCCCTTCCCTTCCCTCCATTTTCATGTATCCAAGCAAGCTGTAAAATTGTACTATAGTTAAACTTGTTAGAATTCATGGGAATTGTATAAAGTATACCAAACAAAACATAATACGTAGTAATTAAAATCGTAGGATTTTACAATTCCCACATGGCAACCACACAAGTTTTGTCCAATTCCTAGGATTTCTATAAGGGTATTAAAATCGTGTGTTTTGCAAATTCTTATAGGAATTCAATTCCCATAGCACCCAAATGAGCACTTAATAAAAAATTACCCATTTGCTCATCCGCTTTTAAAAACCCCACATTTTATTAACATACAATAAACCCACCTTAAATACCCATCTTAACAAAATAGTTGTGATTCAGAAGTCTGCAGTCCTAACCCTAATAATTCACCAACAGCTGTAATCTCCAAAGTGGTGCTCTCCCAGGCTTACTCCTGGACTCCCTCCTCCTCCCTTCTGCTCTCTCCTCCACCGGTCGACGTTGTCAGTGACTCGGCATCGAGATAATGAATAGCTCGGAATGTGATTCAGAATGTTTTTAATTGATATATCATCTGAATTAGTTGTTTAATTTGTTTGAATTCCTAATTATTTTCCTCTAATTTTGATTTTTAAAATTATTGTTTAATCAAAGATGGTCATAATTTTGTAAGGCATACACAAATTAAAATTTCTGTTTTAAAGAATTTTGTGTTGATTATGATGATTTTCAGACTTTACTACGATAGTTGGTACAATTTGAAATACAGACTACAAATTACTCAATATTGTTATTGTTAAAACGGCATTATTTGATAGAATTATTATTACTCAAACTTTATTAAAGCTGACTGACTTAGCATTGCTAATAGTTTCATGGTAAAAAATATTATAGATCATAGTTTTCAATTTTGAAAACATAGAAAAATCAAAACTTAAATATAATGGCATTATAAGGTTTTGGATTGACAGATATCCGGTTACCTGATCCCACCATACCTTTTATTTACTTGTTTATTTTTCTTTTTGCCAGACAGATGGTCGGTAGGCCACAAGTCACTTAAATAATGTCAAATTAGATTTGAGCTACAAGCATTATCTCTTCCTCGTAAGCATAGTTTAAACTATAACTACTTCAACTTACTTTTTGGATAAAAGTTCTATAGGGGGAGGTAGGCCGTAGTTTGCTTCCATAAAAGCAACAGATGATAGAGAAATGATGCCCTCAAATCAATAGCTAGAAGAATCAGAGGCTCAGAGCAAAATGCCAACATCAAAGGAATGAAAACAAAACTGATTCTCTTATAAAGCAGTTATGCTGTTCCACTATCACAATATTCACCCATAACAAATATAATAGAAAGGCGAAAAAAGATGTTTGATCATCTTTGCGTATATAATCCTAGAATAGATCCCAAAGCCTTTTTCTACTCACATCTATTCTCTCACATATGGCTAGAATGAAAAATTCTAAAAGCATAACTTTTCCTACATTTATATCTGGGAATCTGGAAAATTGGAAGTCATCAGTTTTATGACACCTAGCAATTTGAATTTCTATAAGATAATTGCAACAATGGAAGTATATAGCTATTAATGGACACCAATAAAAGCAAATCTTGGTCCATGAGTCATTTACAACTTGATTTGCATAATTCTGGAATAAGATATGTATATGACCAGTATAAAAATCACTACGACAAAATTAACAGCCATTGGTAACAAGTACTTGATTTGTTAACCAAGAGGCAAGAGCATCAGGATTTAGAATGGAAGTTACAATCATCAGTATTTGAAGCTATGAAGCTTAGTCCATTACCTTACTACTCATGAAAAGCAATTCTTCTCTTCGGTCACTTTTCCAAGAAACAACTTGCCCGCCGTAAAGTAACACCTGAAACAAAATTGTCAATAACTTCCTCAATTCTACTCCGTATGATGTTAATGGCCATCAATACATAAATCCCCAAATAATAATCAAAAAGTTTCCTCAAACAACTATTGAAAATTTTCCTCTTGTTTTAGCAAACAAGGAAATATGCTTTCCTCACTTACACCTATGTCATGTACTCCGTACCACACTACCAACATCAACAAATACGTTTTAAAAATTGATAATTGCTGGATTACCAAGTAGTTTTCTTTTAAATAATTATCATAAAAAGCAAAATTCTAGAGTCCTTTAATGTCATCTTGAGAGAAACTAATTTAGTAATTTCTTGACTAGATTCAACCACACTATTTTTATTTCTATATTTTTATAGAGAAAGTCACACTTTTTTTTTCCTGTGTCTGCACCAAAATTTCATTATTTTCATATCAATGTGCAACAAAATTAGTAAAAATATAGATAAATATAAATTAATACGGTGGCCACCAGTAAAAACATAAAATTAAAAATAAAAACAAACAAATACTTCCAAATTAAAATCAAAATCAGAAAATGATATCAAACAATTCAACAAACAGTCAAAAATAAAAAAACAATGTTTCTCAATCCATCATCATCAGAAGCAGCTCTAAATCCATTGCCCAAATTTTTATCACCAAAATTTATAGACGTCTACTAATCACTCAATAACCCAGTTTTTTCTTCTATGATATTCAATCAATTACAATAACAAAAATCATCTCTTTTTATAAATACATACCCACAAAAAATTAACATATACAAACACAAACAATAAAAAATTAAAATTAAAACCAATTTCCCAAAACTCTTTGAGTTTCCCCAAATTTGATCATCACACCTTACTCATCAACTGATCACTAATTTTGCATACCAAAAAAAAAAAACAAAAAAAGAAAAAAAGAATGAGGAGATGAAAGAAGAAACCTCAGCAGTTGAACCCATGGGTTCAGAGAGCATAACTCTCGGTAACCCATCAGCATCATGGATCACATTCATTGATTTCTGTGATTTTCCTCTTTTTATTATTCTTCCTTTTAAATTCCCACTAAATGGGTTTAATCTTCCCTTTTTCCACTCCAGCTGCACCACAAATTATCACATATCAATTTTTTTAGCTAATTTTCATACAATAAATTGAAAAAGATACAATTTTTATTATACATATAGCAAAAAGATGCAATTCTTTTTATGCTTACATCAATTTTTAGATATTTTTAAGACAGTAAATTGAAAAAGATGCAATTTTTATTATACTGGTAGAAAAAAGAAGCAATTTTTTTTGTTAACTTCCATCAAATTTAGCAACTTTACTAAAATTTTATGACAAAAAGATGCAACTTTTTGTTTCTTACGCTATTCTGCAGAAAATATAATAACAGCAAACTAAAAGTGTTAGACAGCACTATGCAGGGCAGCTGAATAATATTAATAAAAAAATAAAAAAATAAAAAAATTCAAATGAGTAGACAGTAGGTAGATGATGGAAGTAAACGTTTGGTTTAACTGTTAGTTTTTTTTTTTCATTTATTTTATTTTATTTTTAAAAATAATAAAATGTAAGAATAAAATAGTAAAGAATACTGTAGTTCAACAATTAATACGAAAGAGGCTTACGTTTGCTGGCTTTGGATGTTTGTGATTTTTAAGTTTCAAGTTTGAGCAGTTTGCCACCAACTCTTAGCTCATAAATTTTTTTACAAAAAATTTCATGAGCTAATGATCATAGAGGACGATAAATACTTATATATAACTCCGATATGACCAATTTGGTTGAATAAGGAACAAAGACGTTTAATCGAATAAGAAAGACATATGCTTATCCTCCACATAATTTATTATTAGCTCTATTTTTAAATGTTTGATATATTTGAAATCTTAACAAGAGGATCTTTTAAATTAGTTTCACACCCTAACAAAAATGTGCGGCCAACATTCACACAATCACACATATTCATCATCTTATTTCAAAAATTATTTCTCTAATCACTTACATCCAATAACTATCAATTTTATTTTTCACATTCCTTTATTTTTCATCAGCAATTCTATTCCCTCCATTTATTGTCTTCAGCAATTTCCTTTCACCCATGAATTTCCATTGTTTGACTTTCAAGCAACGTCGTACGAGTTGTTGGAAGTTTTTGAGTAAGAAGCAAAGGAAGGTGAGAATTAATAATATTACCAAAGTTCATTGTTATGGGAATATTGTATAAATTATAACATCAATGTTCCTTAATGAACGAACTAATGCCTAATGATCATAATATTCATGACCTCCCAAAAATGTTGTAGATACTCTTCTCAACTTCATCTTATAAATAGCTCTTTTGATTCTCCAAGATACATATACAAAATCACAAATATCACTTTTCTCTCTAAAAAAATATTCTTTTAGGTTTTGGTCAAATATTATTCTAAGTTCCAGTCGGGTTTATGAGTGCACACAAATTCCGGCGTCGTGTAAATCCTCGAGGGCGACCGCTTGATGACTATTGCACCGGGGTAACACGGAATCGTCTTTTAGGACAGTGGTTCACCAAGATACATCAATTCGTTATTTACGTTTCACGCATCCAGATAAGTTTATTCTAATTTTACTTTATTAGTGATTACAATCTAAATGACGATCATTGCTAACTTTTTAATTTCGTTGTCAAAAAACATCTTGAAATGTGGTCTCTATATTTGCCTGTTTTTAAGGGGTGTTTTGAAGGGGTATTATATGTGTGGTTAATTAGTTGCTTGCTCCTTGCATGTTACCCCTCATAGTAAAAGGCCAAAAACTACAAATTTGCCTATTATTATTATTATTATTATTATTATTATTATTATTATTATTATTATTATTATTATTATTATTATTATTATTATTATTATTATTATTATTATTGTGTTATACTTTTGAAGGGTTTCATATTATTTGTGTTTTTTTCCTTTAAAAAAATTGAAAATAAAAATAAAATTGCAACGAACTTTGTTTGCTGTACAAGGATTTACGTTTTCTAAATAGGGTACAAGTTATGCTATTGGCAATTTAAGCGGTGAATTAAGCTTGAGCAAACTAGCAATTGAAATTATACTTTATGAGGGTATCGAGCTACGGTTGTTACAAGGAATATATTTTACTTTGTAATTTGGTATTATTTTTAATATATTAATTCATAACAGCTTTTAGGGATATATCTTTGTAAATAATTCAAAGTTGTAACTCTCTTGTTTATTTGATCTTTATGAGTATGATAATCCATAATTATGGAGGTTACGAAATTTGTTAGTGAGTTATAGTGTCACTTTAAAGCTCAAGTTTATGATGAGAACATTTGGACCTATGAACAAAAGACTCACTTGGTTTAATTTAATTCAAAGGAAGTTTATTCTAAACCACATTCTTCTAGAACTATTGTTGGACTGTTGTAAAAAAAATCACTATTGGACTATTGTGGATTATATGTTGATATTATTTAATGTCTTTAATATGCAATCCTTACATATTAAAATATGGTGATAGAGAACCACTATTGAAAGAACAGTTCTTGCACGCGATTGGTCCAACTCAGCCTCCACGTCAACTTCAATAGTGAATTCACTATGTGTGTCACATGAGAGGCACATGCTTCCATCTTCACTCCTTTCTCCTTTTTTGCTCTTTTTTTTCCCTCTTGGTTTATTCCTCTTCTGTGAAGCCTTTCCTTTCCTTTCCTTCTTCTTCTCTCTAACTCAATCTTCTTCTACTTCTCACTTTGGAATTTGCGACCCTTGCATGGTTATTCACATGTTCGAAACTATTCTCCTTGCGGCCCTTGGATGTTCGAGTAGATTTATTCTGAATTCAATTAGGGTTTTCGTATATTTCAGAATTGAATTGAACTTTTGGGGCTTAAATTAGGGTCTCGAATTCAGATTAGGGTTTTTTGGCTTGGAGCAGATTTATTCTGAATTCGATGAGGGTTTTCGTATATTTCGAAATTGAATTCAACTTTTTGGGCTTAAATTAGGGTTTCGAGTTCAATCTGAATTCGATTAGGGTTTTTGGCTCAACTCAATTTTATTTTGGGTTTCGATTAACAATTAATTTCAAGCTTTGGTTTTTTTTTTTTGGTTGGGTTTTGGGTCCGATGTTGGAGTAGATTTATTATGAATTCGATTAGGGTTTTCGTATATTTCGGAATTGAATTGAACTATTGGGGCTTAAATTAGGGTCTCGAATTCAGATTAGGGTATTTTGGCTTGGAGCAGATTTATTCTGAATTCGATTAGGGTTTTCGTATATTTTGAAATTGAATTCAACTTTTGGGGCTTAAATTAGGGTTTCGAGTTCAATCTGAATTCGATTAGGGTTTTTGGCTCAACTCAATTTTATTTTGGGTTTCGATTTACAATTAATTTCAAGGTTTGTTTTTTTTTTGGTTGGGTTTTGGGTCCGATCTTGGTTAGGGATTATAGCAATTGATTTGAATGTTTTTGTTTTGCTGATTAGGGTACGTTAATAATAATAAAATTAGGTTTGTTTTTAATTGTTGATTAAGGGTTCGACTATATGGGGTTTTTGCTTTTTCATTAGGGTTGGGTTTTAATTATTAATGGGTTGAATTTAGGTTTTTTTTCCTTTTCTTTGTTACATATTTGCTTCGATTTAAGGTTTATTATATGAAATTAGTGTTGCTTTATGGTTTATCATTGTTTTTACGGTGACTTTACCATTGAAGATTTGTAGTTTTAAATCTTTTTTCGGGTTGTGTAGGAGATAGTTGGATGTAGACATAACGAATTATCGGTTAGACCAAGGTATGTGTTAATTCATGGAGCTCTTGTTCTAAATTATCATTGCAATGGTAGCATGATGAGCCTTTTGATTTTCACTGTTTTGGATATTGTGCTTGAGTGTGTTCTATTGATTGAAGTGGTGAAAATCCGAAACTCATTTTATATGCGTCTTTTTCGCTTTTTACTTAGCTGTATATGCGTTGGAACTAATTTCAGGTTTGGGTTGTTAAACTGTATCACAATTAAAAAGACTTTATGATGATTTTAGCTACCAATTGTTGCAGTTTGTTGATTGTGAATTTTCAATTGATCAAAGACTGTTCTTGATTGTAATTTGAGTTTCTGTTGATATCTAGGGCTTTCGGTTTTAGTTTGTGAATTTTTGAGTCAATAATTGTGATATTGGTATTGTTCTCATGTTTTGACTGTATTGATTTTGCATGATTAGGGGTTTGAAATTTCGATTCAAAATCATCAGGGAGTTTACCTTAAAGGTCAATTTGGGATCTTTTATGGTAAGTAATTAGATAACGGTTTTCTGAGGTCATGATATGATTTTGCTGTTTTGTATGTAGATTGTAAGTCATTTCTGATTTCAGTTTTTAATTTTGGGAATGAGTTTAAACTCGATTTTAATTTATGATTGTAGAAATATGAGTTCGAATTAGAATTAGAGCACAATGTCGAAATGATTATTTGTGTAATTAGGGTCAAGGTTTTATATTTCGGTTATGTAATATGGCTAAGGTTTAGTGTTTTATATTGTGTAATTAAAGCAATTGATGAGTGAATTGAGGTGAGGGAGGGTGGGGTGATCGACTGATCGGCAGATCGGGTGTGGAGGTGCACTATAAGGAGCGGGAATAGAGGATTATGATTGAGCCTGGGGCAGGATGAACATTTGAGGAGGTAAGGGGGTTAAGTATAAGGAGGATGAGCATTCAAAGTGATTTATAGGAGGAGATGAGCAGACAAGGAGTTAAGGGAGTTGAGTGAATGAGGAGGATGAGCAGTTGAGGAGGTATGTGGGTAAATAGGTGAGGGAAGGGAGGCTCTAGCTGATAGCTAGCCTTGTGTCCGAGGAAGTTTTGCATAGATTGAAGAAGCTGATACTTGCAAGAAGCAATGTCTAAATAAATAATGTATCAGAACAAGCAATTGTAGATAAGAACATAGAAATGACTCCGTAACATAACGAAATTAGAATCAATAGTGGTCTAAAAGTGTAGCATTGATGGATAACATAACACAACCATATTAAACAGGGGTTTTGACTTTATTTCCAATTGTCTGTTTTAAACTCGATTTATGTATAATGTGGCTATATTGTAAGTGAGTTTTGCATTATTTATTTTATTTAATTGATCGATTATGGGTTTTCTGATGATTCGTAGTTTGTGTCACTAATCGTGATTTAGGTATTGTTTTGATGATTTTAGCTACCGATTGTTGCAGTTTGTTGATTGTGAATTTTCTCTTAATCATAGGCTGTTGTTGATTGTAATTAGAGTTTTTGCTGATTATTTAGGGCTTTCAGTTTTAGTTTGTGAATTTTTGAGTCAATAATTGTGATATTGGTATTGTTCTCATGTTCTGACGATTTAAGCTACTGACTGTTGTAGTGGTTGTTAATTATGATTCCTATGCTTATAGTAGGATCTAAGATCATTAATTTTAGTATTTGATTTACCATATGTTTCAAAATTGAGTTTGGCTATGTTCAATTTGCTTGGAGTTTGGGTAAATTCTAAACTTGATTCAACATAGTGATGACCTTGATCACATTTAATCAACTTTGTTTTTGATACTATCTAATTATGTATATTATTTATTGTTAACATGCATATTTTGTACACTAATGCCAGGATTCCTGGAACCCTCCACGCCTATATGTGCTTGATAATGTTGCAAAAGGGTGAATCGGTTGTTTGAATTGCCTCTTAATCCAGCCTTTCCTCACAAATGAATATTTCCATGTTAAAATGTATACTTCAGATGCAGTGTGGCATATCACACAGCCATGCTATGTGATATGATCATCTATTCATCTATTCCGTGTTGAATGTTTGGCTGCATGAGTTTACTTTTTAAATGCATCACATTTCTTCTTCACTTAATTTTCTTTGTTGTTTCTCTACCTTCCGTTTAGATTTATTTCAACCAAAGGAGAGGGAAGCAAAGATCCTGCATCACCATTTTGCTATGAATTTCTTCTTAAAATATCAAGCTGATTACCATTTATCATTCTGTAATCAGAAATTACCTAAGCTAGAGAAACAGCTGGTCAGCTTGATTAAGGGTGACAAGGAAGCATTCAAGTCATTAATCAAAACTTTCTCTTCTGAAGTGCAGCTTGATGCAGACAATATATTGAACAGGTAGCATATCGAATATTTCATATATCTTAATCTGCTTACCCAAATACTAATGAACTCTTGATAATTTTCCAAGCAATCAATAATAGATGAATGCTTTTCAAAAGATTATGTGGAAGAAATTATTCATTCATTATGGATTTTTTAATTGTCTTTTATGTTTTCAAACCTTTTTCATATTCTTGGTTACATATTATACTGTTCAGGAAGCTGCATCTTTAAAGGAAGGAAATGGATGGATTGGCCCAGTTCTGAAAGGGTTAAAACGATCATCTCTGACTGGATTAAAAATCACATTGAGATTGGTATTATTCTGTCCTACACTCCAATTATGGTCATGTTAGTGTTGCTTAGTAGAGCTCTACTCTTTCATCTTTCTCTCTGCTTTTCGTCTTTATATTCCTTTAATTCATTCAAACTTATCGTTGTTGGGGTAATTCCTATTTGTATGTTGAAATGAAATATCGCGCATGCTGACTGCCCATAACATGCAATACTAATAGATTATTGCATATGGTGACTAATAGAAAGGTATATAGAAGTTGCTACCATGTTAGGTAATAGGGTCCATTTAATGGAGGGCATGCCCACTAATCTATTATCTATAAATGGGAGGATGGGTGATTGGGTGGTGGGATATTTCATTAGCTGGAGCTTTCAATATTTCATTAACTCTATGATTTTATATCATGGTGGATAAATGGTGTGATTATTTCATCCAAAGGCAGTTATTGCTGTTTATTGTTTGCTTTACAATTCGCTTTCGCCGTGTAGTTGAAGTATTGAGATTCAATTTTTGTTTGTTGTTGTGCAGCTTCAAATAAAGCTAATTCCAAGGAGTTGGAGAAGAATGATAAATATTTCTACACATTCTAATAGAGCGAGGAGTGTGGTTGAGTAAGCGTGCTCTGGAATCTTTTAGTTTTTTGTTCGTTCTACTTTGATGAATATTGTGGTTTGGGTTGTCCTGTCATTTCTAGTAGTGGACAGTACGGTGCGTAGTTGGGTGTTTTATACCAATATATGCTATAGTTATGATGCCCAGTGAAGTTACACTTAAGGGATTGCATAATTTTTGTTTACTATCGCTGTTTAAGGGTTATAAAATATCTTGTATGCATTGCTGTTGATAATTTCATGAGACACATTGGATGATATAGAAGCAGTGTTCAAATATGAAAGTCTGTTTTTTATAGAAGTTGATTTTTAATTTGAATCATAGTCCTTTGATATTGTGTTTGGCTGATTGGAAGTAACAGTTTCAATTCTTTGATATATTTTTCTTTGTTTTTGGGATGGGTAGAATCTATATGCTATAATGCTGTCATCAATTAAATGAGATTTTATTAAATGTTTTATTTTGCTATGTGTTGTGGCTTCTTTTGAAATTCAATTTGGTAGTGCCTTTGTGATCTATAATGAAATCCGAAATGTATTGTCCATAAAAGAGAGTAGCATTGACTTGGCCTGAAAATACTGGTTCTTCTTATTTCTCATTGACCATAAATGTGATATCCCTCATTTTCTATAGTGGTTGAGTGTATCCCTCATTTTTCTTAGTTGAATTCTTCTTGTTATTTTTTCAAAGCTACATTTTTTTACTGTGACAAGTTTCACAATCCAATTTTAGGTAGTAGGAAAAGTGTAGGAGAGAGAAGGGAGAAAGTGTGAGAGGGGAAAAGAGGAAGAGGGGGAAGAGGAGAGAGGAGGGAGAAAGTGTGAGAGGGGAAAAGAGGAAGAAGGGGTTGGAAAGTTTGTTTTGAATGTTCATCTATATCAGGATTTTGGCCATTAATTTACCTGTTTGAGTTGATTTTGGTTTCATATATGGTTGTATCGTTACCATTATCCTAAGGATTTGTAGTAGTTGCTCTGGTTGGTTTTTTTAATATGTGAAACATGTCACGGGGGAAGAAGAGTTCAGCTCTACTGTAGGTGATTTTGATCATGATATTTTTGCATCGGACTAGGTTAGAGAGATGCCATAAACGGGTTTATTTGTATTTCTGTTAGATCTCAATAGATATGTGTAAGGGGAAAGAATCACAATTTTGTTGTAGGTTTTGTGTCAGTACTTCACTGTGTAAATTTGTCTATTTTTAGGACTGTTTCGTAGCTAAACATTAAGCATATTAGGCTGTTAGCAACTGTTCAATGATTTCAGATTCGATTGTAGGCATGAGTGGGGAAAGTGAAATAGATGTTGATATGTGTAGTGGGAGAAGTGAGAACCAAAATGCTAAAAATAGGTAATAGTGCAATAAATTTACTTTAAACCAAATATATACAAGAAAATGTTTTAACAATAAAAAAAATACAAACTTAGAAACATTCAACAAAAGCAAAATAATTTCTATGCAGCAGCAGGCAACCTTTCTTCATTGTTGTTGTTGAAAATTCTGATATAAAAAATACCATGTCGAACATAATAAACACTTATTGTTTCACCAACAACAAGATTGTTATTGTTCACAAAGTCAGTCCACTCTTTATCGTAAAAAAAGCCTCCGAACTTTGATCCCTCTTTTGCAAGCACCCTCATACTGCAAGGTTGTCCACTGCTTGTATGAGAAACTATTGCACTGCCAGAACACTGCACCATCAACAGCCTCCACTGTTGCGGTAAAGGCCACAAAACATTAAAATCCATTAGTAAAATAGACAAATTATGTATTTAAAACCCATTAGTAAAATAGATAATTATATACTTAACCAAATTATCTGTTTGTACTTAGTAAAGTATGTACATACCAGAAAATTCTTGTAAATCTCTTTGTATTTAGTGGTGTGACACAGAAGATTAGCATAATCCCCCTCCATGTCTTACAAGACAAAAAAAAAAAAAAAGAAGAAGAAGAAGAAACTCTATAGTTTAAAACTAACCAGGGATTGCTTTATATAGGCCTTGGAAACTGTCAATAGAATGCAACTCTTTAAAACCTATTAATTCTAAACACCTTGGAAACTGATATAAAACTATTAATGTAACTCTTCAGATGCAACTGTTCAGTTCTGAGTAATTCTTGACATGCATTAATATACTGTCTGAACAGACCTCTTTCCTGTTTAAGTAACTCTTCAATTCTGAATATCCAATTAAATAATAGTACAATGCAAAGTGTACAACCTATGAGCCTAATATTAATTCAAAACACACAGTTGCAAACAAAATTAAATGCATTTATAATCTCTCTTCCCAATTTAAGTACCTTTTCAGTATATATTCAGTCTAACATTTAGTATTTCGGATTTCAAAACTAAGTTCATGTTGTTTTTGACTTGTTATTTTAATGCAATTTTCCTCAATTTATTTTACTAGATTTTGAGACTATATATTACTTTTATTTTTGTCTGATCCATTTTATTTAAAAAAAATATAGTCTCTGAATTAGCAAATAAATACACCACTTTAAAATTTAAATTAGTATTAATTTAATTAGTGAGGACATTAGACATTTGATTCAAAGTTAATTATTAGCCCCCATTCCAAAACAAATGAAAAATGATTTCCTTCTATCAACAAAATTGGCCAAGCTGTAAATGCTAAATAATGAACAACCTCACAAAGGGAGGTTATTGTAAATTATATAATGATGAAATAAAATGATAGTTGGTTTCAAGTTCACAAAGCAAGGTTATTGTATATAATTGTGTTGGATATGCAAGCTGTTTTTTCTCTGGTCTTTTGCAGGTGTTCTATTATGCAGTTTAAGTGTTGTGGTGAGGCTGGTGTTCACTACAAGATAACAACGATTTTGCGACGGAATTCCGTCGCAAACTGTCCCTCGCTAAATTTTTTGTCGCAAATTTCCTTGACTGCGACGGATTTTCCGTCGCAAATAATTTGCGACAGAATAATTGAAGTTTGCCACGGAAAATTCCCTCGCAAATTTGCGACGGAATATTCCCTCGCAAATTCCCTCACAAACTTCAACAAAAATATAATAATGCACTTTTGCTACGGACTATTCCGTCGTAAAAAAAGTTGACGGATTTTTGAATTTTTAATGTTTTGATTGCTTATTTGTATTTGTGCCTGTGAACCTGTATGATCTGCCACGTTATGTATTCTAATCAAATAAGGACAATTTATATTTTCCGATAATTATATATTTCAAATGTAACATATGCATACAAAGTATTTCCGGCTTAAATAGTTTCATAGTTTTAAAGTTTAACAATGATAATAAAGGCACTAAGCTATGTTATATGGAACAAGATATCTATCTACACTTGCATCCCTTGCCCGGCACCACTGCCCTCGTCGTCTGGTGAGTCCTGAGGCTGAATTTGGAAAGGTGAACAACTGTCGCTACCGAATCGACTCATCATCTGCTCCATAAACTCCTTCTGTGTCCTCTGCATTGCCTCAATCTCGGCTCGCATCTTCTCCTCAACCTCAGCCCGCACCTCCTCCCGCACCTTCTCCACATGTTTCTCTAAATGATCTTTCATTTGAGAAAATACAGATGGCGTGTATTGCTTCGATGATCCAGATCTCCTCGAAGAGCTGTAATACAGGTCCGCACCACTACCAAGACCCTTCACGCGACCTTTCTTGCTACGACCACCAGATGCCTCCCAATATAACTCATCGGGCGTTCTCTGACTCCCGTCACTGCTTGTTTCCTCAAGCTTCTTCTGGTAGGTCTCCTACAAAACACAATTACAATTAAATTAGTTATACAGGTTTGAATCTAAATCAACCCAACAAACATTGTAAACAATAAAAGCCAAAGTTATGTAACAAAATACATGGCTTATTTCAAGGTCAAACAAGCCTTTACATGTGTTTGAGGTTCAAATGGGCTCGAAATGGCTCGAAATGGCTACAAATGTGCCCATTTTTCACATATCTCTTCATTTCAACCTATAAATAAGCTAAACATCCTTAAAAGGCATAATTACAAGTGTTACAAACTCTAGATTACTTCAAACTAGCCTTTACATGTGTTTTAGGTTCAAATGGGCTCGAAATGGCTACTAATGTGCCCATTTTTCATATAAGTCTACATTTCAGCCTATAAATAAGCTAAAAATCCCTAAAAGGCATAAATACGAGTGTTATAACTTACTGCAATCTGCTTTGCTGTGTGGTTCGCAGGCACCTTTCCTTTTTCCGGGACATCCTTGAAATGCGTACGGAGGAGCAAATCAACTGGGGATGGGAGCTTTCCTTCATTCTCCTTCGCTTGTAAACGATAATGAAAAACAAATAGTATAAAATTAAAGATAGAAGATAGATTATCAAATGGTATAACGGATGATTTTTTCATATAATAGAAAATGTAAATGAAAAATTGAAGAAATAACCATCTTCTTAGCATGCTGCACTGCTGAGGAAGACCCTTGATAGTGGGTAGGTTCAATGGGATTTTCCATTGAACCACCCATTCTGTTCTTCTTGTTTTGTGCCGATCTTTTCTTGAACGTTTCATCAACCTTTATCACATCTTGCGCCTTCTTGTACACGGTTTCACTCACCCACTTTGGTAATGTTCTACTAACATTGTGCGTGAGTTTGTAGAACATGTCACGCAATTGATTTCCAACCCTAGATTGGAATTCATGTCTAACTTCAGGTTCAAACTCAGCAGCCCAAGTGCATCTTTTCTGTAATAACGTCAAACTTTAATAATTATTGCATCATATATAAAGATCTGCTAATGGTATCAAAATTCAGCAACAAAAGTTAATTCTATTTATCATATATCATCATTAAACCTTAAAAATTTGAGATCAATTAAATCATAATCCATTAAAAGTTACGATTAATTAGATCATACTTCTAAAATTATATAATAATATACCGTAAACAGGTTCCACCATTGTTCCTTGGTCACATCATCAACTCTGTTATAAGTTCTCCAAGGAGCATGGTAATGGGCTTGCAGTATATCCTTGATCTCCCTCTTCACGTTGGGGTCATCAAACCTGATCACAAGCCAAGAAAGTTATTCACCAAGTAAGTAAGCGAATTAACCTATTTAAATAGCTAACATTGATAAAAATTTGCATGAAGGAAAATTATACCACAAAGTCATACGGTCCAACACAAGCTTCCCGGGCTCATCAATGGAACCACCAGCATTCTCAGCTGTCGAGCTATTGGGCTGCTGTTGTAATTGCACGTTTGATGGTGATGGAGGCTGCTCCTGTTCTTGCTGCTGTAACTGCTGCCGTTGTTGCTGCTGCGAGCCAGAAGCGGCTCTTTTACCTTTGTTCCTTCCTTCCATGAGTACTTGAAACATACAAGACCAATAGTAGATTCACATTAAATTTGGTGATTGAAATTGAATTAAGTACATAACACCGTAATAAACAAAGAAAATAATAAAGGAGGAGGGAGAAAAAGTTAGAATAATACATAAGCAAGATAAAATATGGGAATGTATAATCCAATAAAGTAAGCGATGCAACAATGTTTAAGACCAATTAATACAAGCGAGAAAATGCAAGACCAAATAATATATTTAACTATTTATTAAGCAACAATGTTTCTCCATTAACACTTGGAAACAAGACCATAACACGCTAATCATAACTATGATCACTACTAAATCCATCACTACTGTCATCCAGAAATGCAATGTTGTCCTCATCTTCATCATCGTCTTCAGAATCGCTAGAAATCAGTTCAGGTTCATCGTCCTCATTATCAGACATTATTTCATCGTCCTCGGATTCAGAGACAACAAGATCATCACTAATAGTATAGTCCAGAATCTCATTCGGTGGACATAAAGTTGAAGCTTGTGGTGGTAAAGTTTCTTACATGTCAACTGGAGCATCAACTACCGACCTAGCGTGTGTTTTGAACACTGCCCACCATTGAATTCGATCCCATTTAAGGCTTGGATAAGATGTGTAGTAAACTTGGTTAACTTGGTAAGATAACACAAATGGATCATATTTGGGGTACTTCTTAGTGTGATTGAATTCGACGAGCTTGTACCCTCATGTACGTTCATACCCCTGAACACAATCAAACCATGAACACTTAAATAACATAGTCTTGTATTCTTTTTTGACACCGGTGTAGACAAGTTCTATGATATCCTCAAAATTCCAGTTAGTTTACAACTTTTCAAATCAACACATCTCCTCAAATTGGACGCATACCATCAGGAAACGCAACTGGTTAACCCACTCACACAGAACCTTCTTTTGATCTCTATCAAGAGTGAATGGGCACTCGGCATGACATCTTTCCCTCGGTCATCCTCTGTAAATGTAGCTCGGACGTTTACAAAGAGCCTCGATGTCGAGTCTAGCCGCGGGTGTATCACAACTTTGTTTTTGACATCCATAATAGTGTGGATGAGTTGATCAAAAAAGTTCTTCTCAATGTGCATCACGTCTAAGTTATGGCGAAGGATAAGATGCTTCCATTAGGGCAGGTCCAAAAAAATGCTCCTCTTTGACCAACCAGATTTAACCTTTTTCACAGAATTAAGTGTGCTTCGGCCCATCAGTCGCCTTAGGAAGGTCTTTCCCACATTCCCAAAGTTCTCTCCTGACATGATATGGGGAGGATCACCTTTCTGAACTTTGTTCTTACAAAAAGCTGTCTTGCTTTCCTGAATGGGTGATCCAGTAAAAGGAATTGCCTATGGCAATCAAACCAAGACACCTTGCCACATTTTTTCAACCAAATGATTTGCTTTTCTCCATGCAATAGGGACAAGCTTTAAAACCAGCTGTAGACCAACCAGACATCATACATACCATAAGCGGGGAAGTCACCAATAGTCCATAAGATGGCAACTCGAAGATTGAAATTTTGTTTACTTGAAATGTCGTAAGTAGTAACACCAACTTCCCACAATTGTTCAACTCTTCTATTGTGGGTGCATGTAAACATCTAGGTTTCCTTTGGGGTTGTTGGGACCGGGATAATCAATGAAAGGAACATGAATTTTCCTTTTCATACACATCGACGGGGGCAAGTTATATGGGGTCATTATGACTGGCCAACAAGAATAGGTACCCCCAAACTTGCCATGAGGATCAAACCCATCGGTACACAACCCAAGCCTAACATTACGAGGTTCAAATGCAAACTCCTGTGAGCAACTATCCAACCTTTTCCACGCTTCAGTGTCGCTAGGGTGTGCCATTGTACCTTGCAACAAAGGATTTTTTGCATGCCATGACATTTCCTCCGCAATGTCCTTGGTGGCAAACATTCTTTGCAGCCTAGTAGTGATCGGAAGATGAATGAGAACATTCTCAGGAACGTCATTCCCTTTCAAAGTCTTCTTGTAACGGTCGCTGCCACAAACAGTACACTTAGACAAGTAAGCATCATCTTTCCAAAACAACATACAACCTTTCGGGCATGCATCAATCTTCTTAGCAGGCATCTCCAACCCTTGAACAATTTTCTTTACCTCGTAGAATGTCTCCCCTATATAGGTGTTCTTAGGAGACGAATCACTAAACAAAGACACAATGGCATCTACACCCCGTTGGGGCATATTGAACTGGGATTTAATACTAGTTATTTTAGGGGCCATCTCTAATCTAGAAGTTGAACTCCCTTCAACCCAAGGTTGTTCAGAAGCCTTTAGCATATCATAGAACTGCTTGGCCTGGGGGTTAGGTTCCTCCTCTGATTGGGTACCCGATTGATCTTGGTTATGTCCAAAAGCATCCATAACCATTTCGCGATAGTCATTGGATTGCCGCTCGGAGGACTCAGGTAACCCTTCCCCATGACAATGCCACTCATAATAATCCGGTTTAAACCCCTTGGCATACAAATGATACTTTACTGTATCCGGATCATAGATGCGTTTGTTCTTGCATTTAACACACGGACACCTAACTTCATTTGGGTCAATTGTCTGCGGATGATCTTTACAATATTGAAGGAATTCCTCAACTCCTTCCTTAAAAGTAGGGTTCATAGAAGATCCGGCCTTCCTACAATATATCCAACTACGTTCCCTTCTTTTCATAGTGACAACTTCTACACAAGTCACGCATATAATTATTTTAGTCAAAATGGCAAAATATAATTATTGAAAACTGCATAGGGTTGTATTATAATTATTCTATATTGATACAACAATAGTACTTGTACAAGTGTGTGGTGAGATAACAAATGGAGATAACTTAAATTGTAGAGAAAAAATCCTACACTATTTGCTAGTAAGAGTGTATGACATTGTTATTCGGGTTTGCAATTTGCTATCAAATATGTTATTACCAATAAAAACCAACCCATAAACATGAAACAAAACAATCTACAACAAATAACATAGAATTATTTTAGGACTCTAAAATAATGATATTAACATTTTCCAAATTATTTTTCTACAATGAAACTTAGGTTTCTATGTTGTTATGCATACTATCATAAATTCATCTGTGCTTATAGTTCATCATTCCATGCTACAAATGGCGAAAAGTAACATATAATAATAATATTAATAATAATATTATCGGCAATATAGCGAACAAATAATATTATCGGCAAAATAATCTATTCAGTAACTCCATCAAACAAATAAAAAGAGCCATAACAAGAAATAAAATTAAAAACAAATATAACCTCCAAAAGCTACTTGATGGAAAAAAATATAACGAAAAAAATGATCTATTCGAATAGCAAAATTCAATTCCAAACTTAAAACACAAAGAATAATCCACTCAAACCATTATTAGGCTAATAAATGTGATAGGCTGACAGTAGCATCTCAAACACTACAATTGTGCTGCAGAAACTTCATGAACGGGAAACTAAGCTAATTATCAATACATTATTATCATGCAGATTGCAGAACCATTAAAGATGTTTAAATGGCAATAATACTACTGAAAAATATTTTACCAATCTAATCATAATCAATAAGATAGTCCTTAAATCTAGACAACAACACGAAATCGATTAAAACACTAATGTACTGGACTACTGAAAATACTCCACAAGCTGCAAAGTATAGCTAGTTCCTCCCAATTCAACTAAGCAGAATATTCCTTTCAAAATCCTACTTGCTAATAGACAAGTTTCACACCTGAAATGCTCAGTTTCGACTATATACACTTCCCATGCCCAATTAGGCAATATATAAGCTTATCCTTAAAAGAATTGTTCTAGTAGTCAAACAATGCTAAATTAACAAAAATGAACCGTTACAATCGATCAAATAATCTATCCAACATACACAATTGCGACTTCATATACCTTCCATGTCTAACTAACCAATCATAAATAGCAACAGAATCTCCAACCTAACGAATTATGGCAACAACAATATACTAAACCAAGTTGGTTTGCAACTCATCATCATCTATTGAATTCATTCAAAATGCTTTGCAACTCATCATAAATGACAACATATCATTTTCTGCAGCATTATGCTTTGTAACAAGTCAGAAGAGGGAGAACAAAAGAGGGATTATCAACATTATCAGCATTATGCTTAAAACATCCTTTAACCACTCAAATTGTAAACTAAAGGGATTTATTACTAAAGATTTGGAACAAAAGAGGGAGAGTATCTTAGTAAACTAAATTACAAAAATCGTAGCTTTCAACTCGATTCAATTCAACCCAATACAATAATCACAGAGCATGAAATCAGTAGCTAAATCAACATTCATCAACAATACTTGGAGTATACAATGTTTCACACTTAGATTACTCCACAGTTCCCCACTATCATTCAATTTCACGCTATCACACAATACAAAATCAAACGATTGAAAATCCACCACCTAAAGGAAGCAAAAATCCTCAATTAAATACTTCAACTTAAGAAAACTTCTTCTAATTTCTGAAAAAAAAAAAGAACTAGTACTTGAATCTTAATTCTTAATTCAATTGATCAATCACAAATTCACAATGACAAAACGTCATTCAAATTACTAAATCAATCGTTACTAATTAAAAGACACAAACATCAAATCTACAACCCTAAACGTCATGCAATAAACAGTTATTGAAACGAAACCCTAATTGCAAGTAAATTAGTGAATTTTAGAGACAGAAAACGAATTGATTACCTTAATTTGCGTGAGTTTTGGAAGAAGAACGAAACTTCAACGGCGAGTACCGACTTTTTAACTAAACAACCCTAAAACGATTGAGAGGAAAAAAATCAAAAACGATTGAAAAAAAAAACTGTTTAATAAAAAAAATGACAACAAAAAAGGCAGTGAGAAGACCGCCGGAAGAAGAAGGAGAAGGGTTTAGACGGAAGAAGGGCGGTTTAGGGTCCTTGTCGGGTTTATGGGAGAAGAAGTGTTTAATTTGTTGTGTGTTAGTTTAATTTTTTTGCGACAAAATAACATAATTTTTTGTCGATTTTTTGCGAGGGACTTTGCGACGGAATTAATTCCATCGCAAATTTGCGAGGGATTATTCCGTCGCAAACAAATAATTCCGTCGACAAAAACAGGTGCTCCTTTGATTTGGTTTGTCACTTTTTGCGACGGATATTTCCGTCGCAAAAAAGTGGAATTCCACTGCAAATTTGCGACGAATTATATTCCGTCGCAAAAATCCGTCGCTATTTGCTCGTTTTCTTGTAGTGGTTGTGGAGGTTTTGTGCTGTTCTGCATTACTACAGCTATTGTCTATGTATTTGAAAGTGACAAGATCAATGATCTTAGTAGTTGATGTGTTTATAATTTCATTTGAAAGTTTGAAACAATCATGTTTCATTTCTAGACTTACTTGATCAATCAGGTCAATTCTTTGTAAGTTGTGTAATTTAATCAGTTTTGTGATACTTTAAATATAAGATGATAATTTCCTAAGTTTTTTTGTGCCTCAAGTAACTATATTTTTCCTATTTTTGAATGTATAGGGGTGACTGATTAGGAACAAACTATATTTCATTTGTTTTGAAAGAACAAAACATTAACATGTATCACTTTCTATTTGAGTTTTTCTTCAACATCGTATTGGCCAGTCTCTCATCAAATTTGTATCACTCAAATAGAAAATATAGAGCGAGGAGAGAATAAATCAAATTTTGGTCTCTTTTTTTTCTTCTTCTAATATTGGCTAGTCTCTCATCATTTTTATTGATTACAATAAATTAACATTAACCTGTACCACTTTCTACAGGAAGATACTATTGAAATAGCATCAAGAATTTGGGGTAACCATGGAAGTGTATAATGTAGATTGTCAGATTATCTACTAGAAGGCGAGACATTATTTAGGGAAATACACCATGTTTATCACACATAATTAGGGCTGTACAGAGAATGGTCTGGACCGCACCAAACCGTAGACTAAATCGTATTTTTTAAGCTAGACCGTAATTTTTTCGGTCTAGTCTGGTTTTTTATTTTCTTTAGACCAGACCAGACCGTAAACCGTAAATAATTATGGCTTGCGGTTTTAGACCGTAGACCGTAAACTATAAACCGCATAAACCTTTTAAATTTATAACTCTGTATGGTTTTCCATTTTATGATTGATTGATGGATGTTATATTGTCATTTTCTATTGTGGACTTGCACTTGGTTGTATAGGTAAATTTATCATTTGTTGTGTATTAGCATTTCGCTCTTATAAAGTTATGCTTCATAAAATCTTTCAGGAATTGCGGTTTAACCGCAAACCGCACTAGACCAGACCGTTAAAAAAATTGTGGTCTGGTATGGTCTAAAATACGATCTGGTCTGGTATGGACCTCAGACCGCACTAGACCGGACCGTGTACACCCCTATACATAATTACAATCATTTTGTTCTGGTTCATGAATGGTAAAAAGTGTGTTTATTAAACTACATGAACTGTAAAACTCATAAATTGTAATTAACAATGGAACTAATATATCAACGTCTCATTTGGTGCAAACCAAAATTACTCATTAAACCATTACACATGACTGTAAGAATTTGATTTTATACCATCAAACCGCCATAATGATACACAAAATGCTATACATCTATCAGCACCAACATCAACATTTTGGGGCGCATATACTCTATCATGAACCAATATAAGAACTTCACTAATATACACAACTAACCCATTATATGTAAGTTAATCAACAAATACAATACAATGAATTATATAAACCTAAACATTATAATCATGAACATACATATTTTGGGGCGCCGTGCGCATTGCGCACGGTGTCACAACTAGTATATTTTAGATGTGTAGTCCAACAGGATTTTCTAGGAGTAATTCCAAAGATCATCCTAATCTAAGGTCATCCTAATTGGTTGGTTTTGGTTAAGTTTTGGAGCACACTCCGGATATATATATATATATATATATATATATATATATATATATATATATATATATATATGAGGTTTCATTTTCCACTGCTGGATTGTCAATATATCTGTCCATATTCAAGAGTTATGATATCAGCTTTAAACCTTTGTTTACAATCAGAATGGTTGGGCTTTTCATTTGAAGACTCATATCCGTCACTTGATTTAATTCTTTTTAAAGGTTCATTCATTCTATATCAAATCCATGGTTAATTATGATTATGGTTCGATTTGATATTTTTAATTCTTAACAAATATATGCTTTTGCATTGTGTGGTCTAGATATATTGGTTGTTGAACTTGTCAATTAAATATTTGATGAATAGTTGTTTAATTGTATGACACTTTTTACTAGCTCTTTTTGTAACTCTCTTATATTTAAATGCATAGAGTTATTGTTATGATTTTTATTATTTAAAACGGCTATGTTATGAAAAATAGAGAGTGAGAGTATAGATACTTAAGAGAATATAGCATTTGTACTATTCAAGTGTGTCTACTCCGCACTAGGAGCCCTATATTTATACGCATTACTATCTTGTAATTCCCTAAGAACATTGAAAGGTCGTAAGTGACTATAATGAAGGGAGTTACATGGAGGAGTAAAATCATAAGTTACAAGGGAATTTACATAGGACACTTATGATGAGAATTAACACATGGGAAATATGGACATCCACCATTATGAAAGAATTATAACAGTCCCCTTGGATGTCCATTAACTAAATTAATGTGTTTGAAATGCTGCCTCATTAAAAACCTTACCAGGAAAACCCAGTGGGAAAAAACCATGGTTAAGGTAAAAAAAACGTGCAACACGCATTTTACTCCCTCTCATCACCATAACATTGGAAATCTTTTAGATGACGTAATCCAATATCTTGAACTAATTTTCTAAATGTTTTAGTTAAAAGCGCTTTAGTAAATAAATCTGCTAAATTTTCACTTGAACGAATTTGCACCACTTTTATGTAATTTCCAGTCTTTTGAAGGTCATGAGTAAAAAAGAATTTTGGTGAAATGTGCTTTGTTCTATCGCCTTTGATATATCCTTCTTTGAGTTGTGCAATACAAGCTGCATTATCTTTATACAAAACTATAGGTACTTCTCTTTCATAAGATAAACCACAATCCACTTTTATGTGTTGAACTACCGACCTTAGCCATAAACATTCACGACTTGCCTCATGGATTGTTAGAATCTCTGAATGATTTGAAGAAGTAGCTGCAAGAGTTTGTTTCATAGATCACCACGAAATAGCAATACCACCATATGTAAACACATATCCAGTTTGTAAACGAACATTATGTAGGTCTGATAAATAGCCTGCATCTGCATAAACAATAAAATCTTCTTTGGAAAGATTAGAGAAAAATAAACCCATATCTTTTGTACCTTGAAGGCTTGGGACATGAATTCACCAGCATTATCAAGACGAATAGTCTTAATAGCATTATTTGGAAAATGTGCTCGTAATTTAAACAATTGAGCAATTAATCTTGCAAAAGCAAGGTTACGAGTTGATAACAAAGATACATGTGACCATCTAGTTGATGCATCAATCAGCACCATAAAATATCTAAATGGTCCACATGGGAGATGTATGGGCCCACAAATATCCCCATGTATACGTTCCAGACAATTAATCGATTCAAAATTTATCTTAGTTGGTGATGGCCGAATTATCAACTTGCCTTCTCAGCAAGCTACACATTGAAAACCCTTATGAAGAATCTCATGGCTCTTCAATGAATGTCCACAAGAATTTTCAATGATTTTTCGCATAATTTTTGAACCGGGATGGCCTAACCGGTCATGCCAAACAACAAAATTATTAGTAAACTTCTGGTTTACAATAGAATGTGCTTCAATTGCATTGATTTTAGTGTAGTACAAACCAGTGGAGAATGTAGATAATTTTTCCAAGATATGTTTTTTGCCTTGAATTATACTTGTGATGTGAAGGAATTCATCATTTCCTTCACAAATTGTCTCTATATGATAGCCATTACTACAAATATCTTTAAAGCTTAATAAATTTCTTTGAGACAATGGGGAGTATAAAGCATCAACAATTTCAATTTTTGTTCCCCAAGGCAACATTATATTTGTTCTTCTGGAGCCTTCTATAATATTTGTACTACTCGATATAGTGTTTACATTAGCCTTTTTCATCAACAAGTGAGAAAAATATATTTTATTCTTAAGTATAGTATGAGTGGTTGCACTATCAATAAAACATAATTCTTCTCCACGTGTTGCAAGTTGAACTTGTAAGGTATTCATATTCGTCAAAATAAAATAAAGTGTCATAAATTAAACATATTATTGGAAGGTGATAAATAGCCAATAACCATATTATTATAAAATAAAACAAAAACAAGTCATAATGTCTGAATAAATTAAAAGCATATGAAAGTCCTATTACAACCATAAGGAAAAAAATTAATTTATTCTAAACCAAAAACACAACTAACATAAATAAATGCGAGAGTTTTATTCTAAACCAAACACACACAAATTGTAAAGTTTAATTATTCCCTTCAGGGGCTGTGAGAAAATTGGCAACATCTAAACGAGTTTTGTCACCAAAATTAAAGTCAAAATCCCCTTCGTCATCTTAAAAGACACGATTAGTCTCAACCTTTTTTCCTTTTTTCAATTATTGTTGATAAAGGTCAACAAGATGTTTTGGCATCTGACACTCACGAGACCAATGACCCTTTACTCCACAACGATAATAGATAGTGGTCTCATTTTTCTCTTTCTGAATCTTATCATCCTTACGTTCCCACTTCTGGTGAGAATGTGGACTCTTGAAATAACCTCCACGATCCCTACTATTTTTATCAAAACCACGGCCATTCCATTGGCCACGACCTTGACCACTACTGCTGGAATGGTCTTTGTTTTTGATTTTTTTTTTCTCATTATCATGAAAAGTCACATTCGCTTCAGGGAATGAATTAGAGCCAGTAGGACGTGATTCATGATTTTTCATTAATAGCTCATTATTTTGCTCAACAACAAGAAGACAAGATATTAATTCAAAATATTTTGTAAAGCCTTTTTCCCGATATTGTCTCTGCAGGACAATATTATTTGCATGAAAAGTGGAGTATGTCTTTTCCAACATTTCTGCATCGATAATTTTCTCACCACATAATTTTAATTGAGAAGTTATTCTGAACATAACTGAGTTGTATTCACCAACGGATTTAAAATATTGTAACCTCAAATTCAACCAATCATAACGAGCTTAAGGGAGTATAACAGTTTTTTGATGGTCATATCTTTCTTTTAGACCATTCCAAAGAACATATGGGTCTTTAACAGTTAAATACTCATTTTTTAGCCCTTCGTGGAGGTGATGACGAAGGAATATCACGGCCTTAGCCTGATCTTGAGGTGTTGATGTATTACCCTCCTTAATCGTTTTACCTAGCCCTTTAGCAGCTAGGTGTATTTCAACATTTAACACCCATGACAAATAATTTTTTCCGGTGATATCAAGAGCTACAAATTCCAATTTGGCAAAGGTTTGACATTTTCACTATAAAGTTAATATTACAAAATCGTAAAATAAGTAAAAATTATCCGATTTATAAATATACTTTATTGTAATGCATATTGGTAATAATGAAAATTAGAATAACTATAGTATAAGCATGAAATAAGACAAGTGTAGAAAGTAAAATAAAGAGAATAATATATAATCTAACTATAAATATATAATACATGACAAGTAATATATGAATGAGACTTATATAAATAAATATGCCATGTTAGTGAATAGTGATTAGATACCTCTTAAGAACTAACGCTAATGTGAATATTAAAATGACAAATATAGAGAATATTAATATAATGTTTGAATGTTAATCAAAGTATCGTTATTTTATCATCTCTTTATATAGTGAATATTCCATGTACTTTAAAGTATAATGTTATATAAAAATAAGTATATAGAGAGAGAAGTGAGATTTGTAACGTGTATATTAAAATAATATGTAATGATATTATTACAAGGAAATAATCGTGACTTTGATAATTATCTCAAGTATCCATTGTGGTAACGTGTATTAATAGTGACTTTGATGTATTACATGTATTGTTTTTTTTTTTTAAATCACGTAAAATCAAAGAATACATATACAAAAAGAAAATACATAATAACATGTATGATACCGTTATATTTCTTTTTCTTCATTGAAACATCCTCAATATTTTGCTAAAATAACCTAAGTAATATCACATTAGTGAATAGTGATACTTATGAAAATAAATATATATCGAGACAGGTCGAAAGATGGTATGGCATTGCATGATTGATAACATTTGTTGTTTATATAATAGAAATAAGTTTGTACATATATGTCATAATTCATTATTAACATAAAAAACTATTTTATAAGACAATCACAAAATAAGAGGTGTAAACTACGGAAAAACTATTTTGTATTGCAATATCAATATCGAAAGAACCTTTTTATAAGCATTATTAGATTAGAGACTGCATACCTTTTGTAGTCTATGAATATGACTTGATAGATACTGATTCAACTAGATTAGAGCTCTCGTGCTGATAACGTGTTATGAAATATAGAGAGTGAGAGTATAGATACTTAAGAGAATATAACATTTGTACTATTCAAGTGTGTCTATTCCACACTAGGAGCCCTATATTTATACGCATGACTACCTTGTAATTTCCTAAGAACAATGAAAGGTCATAAGTGACTATAATGAAGAGAGTTACATGGAGGAGTAAAATCATAAGTTACAAGGGAATTTACATAGGACACTTATGATGAGAATTAATACATGGGGAATATGGACATCCACCATTATGAAAGAATTATAACACGCTATAATTTTATGATTTTTAAAGTTGTAACTTCCCTTTTTATTGGATCATTAAGGAGTATGATCATCATCATTTTTTTCGAGATTACAAAATTGGTGAGTATTTTCTCCTCATGAATTTCATGAGCTTAACATTAATTTTCTAATGGGCTATTACTTTGTTACTTAAGTGTGAATCTGTGTTCAAATAAGGGAAAATAAATTATGGAGTTATTTTATTCTTTCACGTGACTCTTTAATTTTCTTGGAAGATCTAATGTCAAACGTGACAACTTTTAACTGTGTTAAATAATTGTGGCTTGTGGCTCATAGTTATAAGTACTTTCTTTTCTCAACAATTATTTAACTGTGATTTGTTATTTGGACATTGTGTTTTCATGTGGGGGTTGAGGTTGTGATTTTTAAAACCTTATAGAATTGTTTATAAGTTGGTTTATTGTTATAGTCCCCATGTGAAGTTCAGAGAGAATTGATACGTCCAATATTATTTTTGTGAAAATATGGTTTTAGATGTATTGCCAAGGGCATTGAACTCGACTTTGTTTTCCAATGTGGGGGAAATGACAAAATAATGATTGTATTGGACTCAAAGTCTTGAAACGTGTTTTTGCCTTTTGCATTGATAACTTGTCTTTGAGCATGTTTGGTATATTATCTCTATGTTATGTCCAAGCAAGTAATTAATTGTGTCAAAGACATTTATAGAATATAATCTGAATCAGTGATTTGTTAAGTGGATGTTTATCTTGGAAGAAGTTCTTATACAACAGTTACTTTATGTTTGACTTGTCTAATGTTTTATAATCTTTTCCTAAGAGATTATAATGTTTGATATTTCTTCTAAGGTTATTGATGTTAATTCATTGATTCGTGATTTAGGAAAGTCCTACCAAATAAAGGATTGTGAATTTTTATATGAGAAAATTTTATTTGACATCAATTTGTCATTTAGAATATGACAAAGATTATTTGGCAATATTATGTTCCTTATCAAATACAATTTGACTTGACATTACTTATTATGTAAGTGGAGTGAGCAATAACACTCATAACTGAGCAATACAGTATTCATTGGATCATTCTAAGGAGGTTGCGTAAGTACTTAAATAATATCATATTTTGAGGTTTCACTACTAACTTTCAAGAAGGTTAATTTTGTTGAATGAATTTTCTATGATAAACTCAAACTCCCTTAGCAATTTATTTTTATCGTTAGGGTTGGAGATATACTTTACGAACAGTGCAAAGCAACCTTGTATTGATATGTTTTATTGCTCTTGAATTGGCAGGTTATGAAACTACTACTGATGTAGAAAGAGTTCCTGGTAGGGTCACTTCAACTGAATACGTGGAGAGGGAACTAGAGAGCTACACTTCGGATGGACATGTGTTGGCTTTTTCACTTCCTGATGGCTCGGACCTTGGTTCCCGCAAAACAAGGGAACAAAATCCTTGTAGGATTTTTTTCCCCCTCCGATGCTTAAGTAAGTACTTGTGGGAGGATTATAGATAAATAACAATAATTAACTATACTAATCTAGAGAGAGATTTTAGAGAGAGAGACTCTAGTATTATGTAAGAATTATAGGAGAGTGAATGTGCTTCAATGAGTGAATGCCCCCATGGGGTATTTGAAGGCAAGATCACCAAGGGTGACTTAGGGTTTTGGGACACTTGTCCCTTGGTGATTGGCTTGTGCCTTTATGAGCCCTTGTTGGGCCTTTCTAACCTTTGGCCTTTGGCCCATAGCATGGAGTAGTCTCTCCTCCTTAATCCGAACACGTGGCACGATCTCAAGAGAGACACCTAGTCGTCCACGTAGTCCGTAGTCTGGATATGACTTGGCAATTTGCATGATAAATGGGACACGTGGCCCAGTATTATGCTAACAAGTGAAATGATATGGCGTGCCACATCATTTGCCCCTCAGTTGGGTATTTGGATCCATAATCCATGCCTCAACTGACGTCTCTTTCCCTTCCGGAAGTTATTTTGTAACCTTCCTTAGCAGTTATTAATGCCTCAACCACCCTCTTTAGGTTTATGTTGGGAATTTCAAATTTGAAAGGGGAATTTACTTTTCTACCCCTTCAAATTATTCTATATATATGGGATTGAAAATGATTGTTTCACAATCATTTTCAATCATTTTCCTTTTCACTTTCTCTCTCTAAAAGTTCTAAAGAATCTTCTCAAGCCCTCAACAAACTTCAAAGGCGATTTTCGGCGACCTGTGGTGCGATTTTCAGCGAGTTGGTGCGGTGGTTTCCGGTGCAAACAGTAGATCCTAGTTTTCTTCTTCTTTTTCAGGTATTTACCTGAATTCTTTTCTTCCTTTTCTTCAATTTATTTCTTATTTTTCTTTTACTTCTTTGTCTTTATTTTCCTTGAAATATGTCAATGGATTCTTCATCCTCTTCTTCCCCAAATAATAACGCGAACTCTATTAAATTGCTTCCTCCTCCTCGTACTATTTCTTCTGTTGGGAGTCAATCTTCTGTCGTTCCTGATCATTTATTGTCTAGGTCTTTTCCTACTTCCTTCTCTTCCTGTACAGGAAGTTGCAATGGCAAGAACCAAACAAACTGCCTATAAAGAAACTGCTACTTTGAGAGTTCCAGCATCTAAAGTTTCAGATGTGAATCCTCTTGATCAACAAGATCCTACTTCCCAGGTTGAGAGAAGAGAGGATGCTGGTGCTGCACAGGAAGCTCCTGAAGAGGAAGTAAGGGAGATTCCTACTAGGAAGAGAGAGGCTTATGAGGCTACCACTTCCAAGCCTAAGAAGAAGAGAGGTGCCTATCCTGGTGCTGATGATGTAGTCATCTCTGATGAATATGTAGATGGTGTGAATAAAGATAAACTGAGTAGTGACTTGATCTTTAATAATGAATACTTTGAACTGATCATCCCTAACAAGGGGGATACCATTTTGGATGCCCCTGAGTATTGCTTCCCTATATATACTGAAGTTATTGACTTAGGGCTTAGGTTCCCCACTTCCTTATTCATCTTCAATCTTTTCAAAAAATATGACATTGGCCTATGTCAACTTACTCTCAACTCTTGGGTTCACATAATGTCTTATGTGACTTCTTGTGGCCTTAGAGGAGTGAAAGCTTCTTCTAAGGTCTTCCTTCATCTTCATCATCTCTCAAAAGCCTCCCACTGCAAACGTGGGTGGTTCTACCTAAAAAACAGTGAGGGGTTCCTCACTTGTGTGGAGAAGGCCAACAAAGTTCCAAACTAGAGGAACCATTTTGTATTTGTGAAGTCTCATGACAAAACACTTGTAGAAGTGTTGAAGAAATGGAATCCTTTTCCAAAGTGCCTAGGAAGATCTTTTGAGCTTCCTATATTGAGTGATTATGAGCAACAAAACTTAGAATATTTCAGATCTACCACAGTGGAGATCAAGAAGCAAATTCTAACAGTTCCCTACAATTGGATCCCCTTTAGCGAGTTCTTCTTAGATCGCAACTTCCTTATTGCTGCTGGTGTAATTTATGGGGATGAGTATAACCAGGGCAATTCTTGCTTTACTATCTAACACTGAACCTCTCTTTCTTTTCTCCACTTATCTAACCAAGTGTCTTTTCTTTTTGCAGAAGAAGCTCTTGCTGACCTTCCTCCATTCAAAAAAGGAAGCATGAACCAAAAAGATTTATGGAAACAAGTCTCTCAGCGGCTGGGGGAGGACACTTCCTCGAAGAAGGGGAAGACTCAAGTATTTAATCTTTACAACTTTTCAAAACTTAGACTTGCATTTTTTTAATACTTCCCTATGCAAACCCTTGGGAAGTATAACCAATCAATCATATTGACATAGACTTCCTCACTTAGAGTCTTCCCATTTTGCCGGCTTGAACGCAAGTGGGCACTAAATGTGGAAGTTGGATATTTAAATTGTACTTTTAAAAACACTTCCTCTTAGGAATGTTATTAGGGACTTCCCTACTTAGTGACTTCCCACTTTGCCGACTTGAACGCAGGTGGGCACTAAGTAGGGAAGTTGTATAATAGTTTCTTTAGAATCCTCTTTTTTAAAAAGTTACTTCCATTTAAGAAAATATAGTTGTTAGAAGTCTTCCCTCTCCTTAGGAAGCTTAAAATTTTACTTTCACTGAGGAAGTATGTGTAGACTTCCTTTTATGGGAAGTTCCTCCCTCATAGGAAGCTAGAATATTTAAGACTCCCCCTTAGGAAGCTTTAAAATCATGCTTCCCCTTAGGAAGTATGTGTAGACTTCCTTTCATACGAAGTCTCTTCCCTTAGGAAGTTAATATTTCTTTGGACTTCCCTCCTTCGTGTCCATGTACGTTCAACTCAGCAAAGTGGGAAGTCTTGACTTCCTTGTTTGCCGGGTTGAACGTAGAATAGCACAAGGAGGGGAAGTCTTTTTACTTCCCCTTAGGAAGCTTTAAGGTCTTACTTCCCCTTAGGAAGTATGTTTACACTTCCTTTCATAGGAAGTCTCTTCCCCTTAAGAAGTTAGAATAACTTCAGAGTTCCCCTCTTTGTGTCCATGCACGTTCAACTCGGCAAAGTGGAAAGTCTTTGACTTCCTTGCTTGCCGGGTTGAACGTAGAATGGCACAAGGAGGGGAAGTCCTTTTACTTCCCCTTAGGAAGCTTTAAGATCATACTTCCCCTTAGGAAGTATGTTTAGACTTCCTTTCATAGGAAGTATCTTCCCCTTAGGAAGTTAGAATTTATTTGGACTTCCCTCCTTTGTGTCCATGTGCGTTCAACTCAGCAAAGTGGGAAGTCTTGACTTCCTTGTTTGCCGGGTTGAACGTAGAATGGCACAAGGAGGGGAAGTCTTTTTACTTCCCCTTACGAAGATTTAGGATCATACTTCCTCTTAGGATGTATGTTTAGATTTCCTTTCATAGGAGGTCTCTTCCCTTAGGAAGTTAAAATAACTTTAGAGTTCCCCCCTTTGTGTCCATGTGCGTTCAACTCGGCAAAGTGGGAAGTGGTTGAACGTAGAATGGAACAAGGAGGGGAAGTTCTTTTACTTCTCCTTAGGAAGCTTTAGGTTCCCACTTCTCCTTAGGAAGTATTAGTTCACTTTTTCCCCTTACGAAGATTAAATAGGACACTTCCCTTCAGGAAGTATTAATTCATTACTTCCCCTTAGGAAGATTTAATATGACACCTTTAGGAAGTATTAATTCATCACTTCCCCTTGAGAAGTGTAATTAGGTAAGTTCAACTTCCCTCTTTTGTGTCATTCTACGTTCAACTCGGCAAACTAGGAAGCTTGGGCTTTGGAAGTTGCGAGTTGAACATAGGGAGGCACAAGAGAGGAAGTATTGTTTGATGGAAGTCGTAAGCAGTGACTTCCCCACTTTGTGTCAATGTACGTACAATTCGGCAAATTAGGAAGCACACGAAGAGGGAGGTTATTGATCTTGCACCTCTGAAAATCGTTAATCTTAGTAGGATCTGTTGGATATTCCTTTGTATTTTTCTAACACCTACTATTTTTCAGGAGACAAGCAAACCTTTTGGGAGGAAGCCAAAACCCTCCCACAAGAGGAAGAAGGAGGAAGCACCTGAGGCACAAGGTACCAGCACAAAGAAGAGCAGGAGAAAGAGTGCTTCCTCCAAAGCTGCTGCTGCTCCCATTGAGCAAATTGAGTCATGTCCCCATACTTCCTCCCTTTCCAGGAAGAGTGGCTTCGTTATTGGGGAGAGTGATTTTAGGATAAGGATGAGGAATAGGGCTTCCCCAACAGAACAAGAGAACCCTTTGGAGAGTGACAATGGGTTGGTTGATCCTTTGACTGCCCTGGCAATTCTCCAAAATGAGAGTATTTCTGCCACTCCTCTCAACACAATTCCTGCTTCCCAATCAGCTGGTGCTTGTGAACCTCCTCCTTCTCCTCCTGATGAGGATCCTGTCATTAGGCTTTCCAAATATATTGAGAGGAATGTTCCCGAAAGTGTTAAAGCTCAAGCTAGAGCTTCTGAGGGTAAGTTTAGTCACAGATTCTGTCAAACTATACGCTCATCTTCAGATACCATTAACTCTCCCAGGAACCCTAATGCCATAGTTTTACCGGTTCCCATAATAGATGAGGCTGAATCCCCCAACTTCCTTGACGACGAAGAGGATCTCCCTTTAACCAGCAAAAAATTTGACTCCAACTACAAAAGGGGGTTGATTAGGGAGATCTTAAGCTGTGGAGAACTTGAGTACAAGGAGTCACTAAAGGGATCTGTCAGAGGCCACCTTCTTCCCATCTTCAATAACCTTTCTGAGGTATACTTCCCAAAAACTATGTTCTTCTCCATTTTCTTCTAATTATTATTTTTTAATCAACTAACTCTTTGTTTTACTTCCCTTGCAGACTATGTTCCGTCTGGAACACCTGGCCAAACTCTATGGATCCATGAAGACTGAAAACAAGAAGTGCATGGAGTTTTATGACAAAGCTGCTACTTATGTAGTGGCTCAAACAAACAAGATTGAGGCCAAATGGCAACATGCTATGAATGCTCTCTCCAGAGATCTCCACAAAACCAAAGAAGACTATTAAGTAGTCTTGGAGAGGAGCATGGAACTGGCTAACCAGATCCATGCTGACAAAGAGACTGTGAAGAAGGCTTCTATTGTCATTACTAACCAAGGCCGTGTTGAAAAAGACGCCAAGGATGCCAAGGAAGAGGCCAAAAGACTCAGAGAGGAAGTGGATGAGCTGAAGAAGAAGCTCAAGGAAGCTGAGGAGGAAAAGGAGAAGCTAAGAAATGAAAAGGAAGAAGCTGAACAGAAGATCTCAACCACTGCTGTTGAGAAGTACATGGAGGGTTAAGCTTTCCTTAGAGAAATGTGCTTAGAAGCTTGGGGAATGGGGTTAGAGGAACATCTAGCCTTTGACTCCTTTGAAAGAAGATTTAACTATGTCAACATGGTTCATATCAAAAAACAAGCTGAAGCAACTCCTTATCCTTCCTTTGACTATTCAGAAGAAGAAGTTGAAGAAGGGAGTGAAGATGAAGAAGAAGAGAGTGCAAAGAAGCTTCAAAAGTCCATAATGACAAACATCAAGGCTGATTCTCTTCTTCAAAAATTTTAATGATTGTGTTTAATTTGTTTGAACAATATTAACTTAGAATGATTTGAATAGTGATTTTAGTAGGAACACTTTTCAAGTGTTTCTTGTAATATTTGATCTAGATTTCTTTTTATGAAGTCTTGGTTTTAACTCTATTAAATCTTGAAGCTTAATTTCTTGCTCTTTCCTTGAACAAAAATTTGCATCACAGGTTTAAAAATATGAACTCTTGGTTCATCTTCTCAAGGTTCCCCATGGGATCTTAGGGACTTTAATTATAATTTCCCTTAGGAAGTTCATAACTACTCATCCACCAATCTAATAGTTATTATTCCCTATGGAGAATACTTCCTCATAAGAAGTGTTTTAAATGTACTTTGAAATTTTATCTCATTTTTCCATTTCTGACAGGCTTGTAGGATTCTCTTTGCCCCAAATTAAGCTTCAAGTTTACCAGGATTAGCCTTTTGCTGAGATCCCTAAGTTTACTAGAAGTTTTAGTATTGATTTCCCTTAAACTTAGGGAATCGAAGCAAGTATTGTAGCTTTTTAATCTTAATGCCCTTAGCATTTTTAAAGGCTCTTTGAAGGAAATCAATTCCGTGAGTTTTGGTTTGTTATACAATCAGCCATATATACTAAAATACAAGAGTGAAGTTAGCTAGTTGTTAGGAAAGTTAGCTAAGACTAAGGAAACATAATATTTGACAATTATAAGAAAGGAAAGGGAAAATTTACAATGATAATAGACTATATACTGTATATAGTCTAACACACTCCCTTAGTTGAAGTAGGAGGTTCACGTATGCTTAGACTATCCCGAAAATCGTGAAATGGGACGCGCGTAAGCCCTTTGGTAAAAATATCAGCAATTTGGTAACGGGATGGGACATGGAGCACACGCACTTCACCACGAGCCACTTTCTCACGAACGAAGTGAATATCCATTTCAATATGTTTAGTGCGTTGATGTTGAACAGGATTTCCAGTTAAATATATCGCAGTTACATTATCACAATAAACAAGAGTAGCCTTTTGAACAAGACAATGCAGCTCAAGGAGTAAATTCCGTAGCCAGCAGGAATTAGAAACAACATTGGCAACACCTCGGTACTTCGCTTCAGCACTACTGCAGGAAAGAGTAGGTTGTCTTTTGGAAGACCATGAGACTAAATTGTCACCAAGAAAAACACAATAACCCGAGGTGGAGTGTCTTGTGTCAGGGCAACCTCCCAATCTGCGTCAGTGTAGGAGACAATACGTGTAAAGGGAGATTTACAACTGTAGACCATGAGAAAGTGTACCTTGAAGACAACGAATAATACGCTTAAGAGCACTCATGTGCTCATTGGTCGGAGCATGCATATGAAGACATATTTGCTGCACAGCATTGGAAATATCAGGCCGAGTGATAGTAAGATACTGAAGAGCCCCTGCAATACTGTGATATTTGGGTGGTTCATCATATGGAGCATCGGCGGCTGCACTAAGTTTAGGTTTAGTGTCAACTGGAGTGGGACAAGAACGACAGTTGGACATTCCAGCTCGTTCAATTATTTTAGTAGCATATTGTGACCGAGAGAGAAAAAGACCACAATCATGATGAGTGACAGCAATACCTAAGAAAAAACTGAGAATGCCAAGGTCCTTCATAGCAAATTCCGAAGCCAAAAGAGCCATAATATACGTACGGAGACGAGTAGAAGAAGTAGTAAATATAATGTCATCTACATATAACAAAATATAAGCAATGTCGGAACCATTCTTGTAGACAAATAAAGAGTGATCAGACTCACTATGAGAAAATTCAATGCTAGCAAGAAAAGCAGCAAACCGTTGGTACCAAGCGCGGGGAGCTTGTTTTAAGCTATATAAAGATTTCTTTAAGAGGCACACATGATCCGGTAGACTTTTGTTACGAAAACCCATAGGTTGATACATATATACTGTTTCATTGAGATGCCCATGTAAGAATGCATTTTTGACATCCATTTGATGAATGGACCAAGACTTAGAGAGAGCAATGCTAAGAATCGCTCTAATGGTGGCCGGTTTGACCACAGGACTAAACGTCTCATCACAATCAATGCCCTTCTGTTGTGTGTTCCCATTACCTACAAGACGAGCTTTATAACGCTCAAATGACCCATCAGATTTGTATTTATGCCGAAAAATCCACATTGAATGATTAGCATTCACATTAGGTGGGCGGGGCACTAATTCCCAAGTCTTATTATCAATTAAAGCATTAAACTCATCAAGCATAGCATTTTTGCAATTTTGATCACGGTGTGCACTAACGGGATTTTTTGGGATAGGAGAAATAGCCGTAGTGGTAGTGGTGTGAAGATTGGAGAAATACTTTGGATTTGGTTTAAATATACCATGGGACGCACGAGTAGGCATGCGGTTAGACGTGGGTATTACAGGAGGGGGATTGGTAGGTGGCGTTGGGGAAGGTGAATTAGGAGAGCCCATAATTTGTGAGGTAGGTGACTCACGTGGGGTAATTGGAGGAGTAGTAGGTGATTGAGATAGTGGGTTAGGCTGAGTATTTTGTGAGGTAGCAGAGGAAGTGAGTGAGTGCAATAGCGTGGGATTAATATCATCACTAAAGCAATTATAAGCTGTAGAAAATGTGTGATGCAATTTAGAGAAAGGAAATTTGTTTTCAACAAAATGTACATGCCTAGAAATAATAATTTTACCACTGGACAATTCATAACATTTGGAGCCCCGATCATTTGGAGCTGGACCAAGATAGACACAAGGAGTAGAACGTGCTTGTAGTTTATGAATCGTAGTAGAGGGAAATAGGGGGAAACATAGACACCCAAAGACACGTGACTCCGAAAGAGCATGATGCCAAAAGGAGAGGGGCAAAGATGCATGGGAAAGGATAGTACGGATGATATTATTTATAGATTTGATATGCCTTTCGGCCTTACCATTTTGAGGAGATGTGTGAGGACAAGAGAGACGGTAAAGCATGCCATGATGACTAAAAAATTGTGCAAGTGTGTCGTTAACATATTCAGTGCCATTGTCACACTGAAAAGTTTTAATATTACAGTCAAATTGTGTTTTGACTTGAGCATGAAAAGATATAAATAAATCTTTAACTTGAGATTTTTTAGCAATAGGAAAAGTCCACAAATTCTTGCTATAGTCATCAAGAAATAGAACATATTAGCAGTGCCCAGAAGAACTAGCAACCGGGGATGTCCAAAGATCACTATGAATAATATCAAAAGGTAAAAAGGTGTATGACATGGAACCATAAAAAGGAAGTTTAGCATGTTTCCTAAGAGTACAAGAAGAGCAAAAAGTTTTACAAGCCTTATTGCATTCAATAAACTTATTACCTCGTAGAGAATTAATGATGGCATCACCGGGGTGACCTAGACGATTGTGCCAAAGATCATAAGAGATTGTAGTAAAAGCGGAAGGAGGAGATGAAGTGGCTTGTGATTTTGAGAATAGTGGATACAAGTCCCCAACACTGTCACATCTCATTAGTCTGGTCCTCGTCTGTAAGTCATTAACAGAAAATCCAAAAGGATCAAAAGATATGGACACCATATTGTCAGTGGTAAATTTACGAACAGAGATTAAATTTTTAATAATTTTGGGAGCATGTAACACATTTTTTAGAGTAAAAGGAGGATGGGGAGGTGGTAATTTAGTGCTACCAGTACCAACAATTGGAATCGAATGACCATTACCAACAAGAATTTGATGATTTTTATTGCTTGAATTGAAATAAGAAGAGAGAATACCTGCATTCCGCTGTCATGTGAGCGGTGGCTCCTGTATCCATATACTAATTGCCATCAGGTTGTGGAAAAGATAGAGCATGCATAGCGGCTTCGATGTCAGTCATTGTGTAAGAAGGAGTAGTAGAAACTGCAGGTGAAGCCATAGCATTGAAAGCCTGCGGTTTGGGCCTGAGAACACCAGGACCACTAGAGGGCCTGTGAGCGGAATAGGTAGGTCGTGGCTGCCATGAATAAGAGGGAAATGGAGTAGGAGGAAGCGCCCACCCTCCCCAAGCAGGCGACCATTATGGCCACTGTTACGGAACCTGTTGACGTGGCTGCGGTTGTTGACTGTATTGTCGACTACCGGTCCCACCACGCTGAGTCGGCCCCATTCCTTTTCCCTTAATTTTTGTGGTGATTGTTATGTCCTTTTTGGTTGTTGGTATTGTTATGAGGGCGTTTCGGAGAGGAGTCGTCATTTGTGGCTGCCACCAAGACAGTCGCAGAGCTACTAGATTCACGTGCAGCACGTGCTTTGATGGTGCGTTCAGCGAGTTTCAGACGTGAACGAAAACTGTCAAACGAGGGGATTACCTCTTGATTTTGAAAAAATTCAATCGTACCGGCGTATGCCTCAGGCAAGGTACATGTGCGACGTAAAACGAGTCGACTATTTTTCACCAGAGCATCAACATTAGCCAGCCGGTCTGCAAGAGATTGGAGATGATTACAATAAGCATCAATGGAGTTAAAGTCTTGAAAATTTACACTAGCAAACTCTTTTTCGAGATGAGTGGCCCGAGAGGCTTTGTTGTCTTGAAATAACGCCTCAAGGCGTGTCCAAGCCCCTTCGGCGGTATCCTCACGTTTGAGAATGGCAAGACAGAGGTCAGGTGCAATAGTGCCATAAATCCATTGTAGCAATACAACGTCTAAACGCTTCCAAAGAGAAAGATCAGCAGCCTTGGCTGCCTCATAAGAAGCTTTTTCCTTAGCCTCTGTTGGTGGAACCAAATGATCATAGAGATCATGAACCCTAGCCAGATTGGTGAAAAGAGTAGCCTAAGAATGGTACAACCCTTGCTCATTATCTAGTGGAACAAGAATAAGGGATTTGATGTTCGTAATAGGGAGCGCGGGATGGAACTTGGAGGATTCAGCCATGGAAAAGAAGAAGAGAAGGGTAAGAAACGAAGAAAGGAAGCAGCTAGGGTGATCAGAGGAGGTTCGTAGACAAGTGTGATACCATGAAGGAAATCAATTCCGTGAGTTTTGGTTTGTTATATAATCAGCCATATATACTAAAATACAAGAATGAAGTCAGCTAGTTGTTAGGAAAGTTAGCTAAGACTAAGGAAACAGAATATTTGACAATTATAAGAAAGGATAGGGAATATTTACAATGATAATAGACTATATACTGTATATAGTCTAACACACTCCCTTAGTTGAAGTAGGAGGTTCACGTATGCTTAGACTATCCCGAAAATCATGAAATGGGACGCGCGGAAGCCCTTTGGTAAAAATATCAGCAATTTGGTAACGGGATGGGACATGGAGCACACGCACTTCACCACGAGCCACTTTCTCACGAACGAAGTGAATATCCATTTCAATATGTTTAGTGCGTTGATGTTGAACAGGATTTCCAGTTAAATATATCGCAGTTACATTATCACAATAAACAAGAGTAGCCTTTTGAACAAGACAATGCAGCTCAAGGAGTAAATTCCGTAGCCAGCAGGAATCAGAAACAACATTGGCAACACCTCGGTACTCCGCTTCAGCACTACTGCGGGAAAGAGTAGGTTGTCTTTTGGAAGACCATGAGACTAAATTGTCACCAAGAAAAACACAATAACCCGAGGTGGAGCGTCTTGTGTCAGGGCAACCTCCCCAATCTGCGTCAGTGTAGGAGAAAATACGTGTAAAGGTTGACCATGAGAAAGTGTACCTTGAAGACAACGAATAATACGCTTAAGAGCACTCATGTGCTCATTGGTCGGAGCATGCATATGAAGACATATTTGCTGCACAGCATTGGAAATATCAGGCCGAGTGATAGTAAGATACTGAAGAGCCCCTGCAATACTGCGATATTTGGGTGGTTCATCATATGGAGCATCGGCGGCTGCACTAAGTTTAGGTTTAGTGTCAACTGGAGTGGGACAAGAACGACAGTTGGACATTCCAGCTCGTTCAATTATTTTAGTAGCATATTGTGACCGAGAGAGAAAAAGACCACAATCATGATGAGTGACAGCAATACCTAAGAAAAAACTGAGAATGCCAAGGTCCTTCATAGCAAATTCCGAAGCCAAAAGAGCCATAATATACGTACGGAGACGAGTAGAAGAAGTAGTAAATATAATGTCATCTACATAAAACAAAATATAAGCAATGTCGGAACCATTCTTGTAGATAAATAAAGAGTGACCAGACTTACTATGAGTAAATCCAATGCTAGCAAGAAAAGCAGCAAACCACATATAAAGATTTCTTTAAGAGGCACACATGATCCGGTAGAGTTTTGTTACGAAAACCCATAGGTTGATACATATATACTGTGTCATTGAGATGCCCATGTAAGAATGCATTTTTGACATCCATTTGATGAATGGACCAAGACTTAGAGAGAGCAATGCTAAGAACCGCTCTAATGGTGGCCGGTTTGACCACAGGACTAAACGTCTCATCACAATCAATGCCCTGCTGTTGTGTATTCCCATTACCTACAAGACGAGCTTTATAACGCTCAAATGACCCATCAGATTTGTATCTATGCCGAAAAATCCACAATGATTGATTAACATTCACATTAGGTGGGCGGGGCACTAATTCCCAAGTCTTATTATCAATTACAGCATTAAACTCATCAAGCATAGCATTTTTGCAATTTCGATCACGGAGTGCACTAACGGGATTTTTTTCGGATAGGAGAAATAGCCGTAGTGGTAGTGGTGTGAAGATTGGAGAAATACTTTGGATTTGGTTTAAATATACCATGGGACGCACGAGTAGGCATGCGGTTAGACGTGGGTATTACAGGAGGGGGATTGGTAGGTGGCGTAGGGGAAGGTGAATTAGGAGAGCCCATAATTTGTGAGGTAGGTGACTCACGTGGGGTAATTGGAGGAGTAGTAGGTGATTGAGATAGTGGGTTAGGCTGAGTATTTTTTGAGGTAGCAGAGGAAGTGAGTGAGTGCAATAGCGTGGGATTAATATCATCACTAAAGCAATTATAAGCTGTAGAAAATGTGTCATGCAATGTAGAGAAAGGAAATTTGTTTTCAACAAAATGTACATGCCTAGAAATAATAATTTTACCACTGGACAATTCATAACATTTGGAGCCCCGATCATTTAGAGCTGGACTAAGATAGACACAAGGAGTAGAACGTGCTTGTAGTTTATGAATCGTAGTAGAGGGAAATAGGGGGAAACATAGACACCCAAAGACACGTAACTCCGAAAATGCGGGGTCACTTTGGTATAGAATTTGGGTCGGGGATAAGTAATTTAATGATTTAGAAGGAAGAATATTGAGGAGATATGTAGCCATTGAAAGAGCATGATGCCAAAAGGAGAGGGGCAAAGATGCATGGGAAAGGATAGTACGGATGATATTATTTATATATTTGATATGCCTTTCGGCCTTACCATTTTGAGGAGATGTGTGAGGACAAGAGAGACGGTAAAGCATGCCATTGTGACTAAAAAATTGTGCAAGTGTGCCGTTAACATATTCAGTGCCATTGTCACACTGAAAAGTTTTAATATTACAGTCAAATTGTGTTTTGACTAGAGCATGAAAAGATATAAATAAATCTTTAACTTGAGATTTTTTAGCAATAGGAAAAGTCCACAAATACTTGCTATAGTCATCAAGAAATAGAACATAATAGCAGTGCCCAGAAGAACTAGCAACCGGGGATGTCCAAAGATCACTATGAATAATATCAAAAGGTAAAAAGGTGTATGACATGGAATCATAAAACAGAAGTTTAGCATGTTTCCTAAGAGTACAAGAAGAGAAAAAAGTTTTACAAGCCTTATTACATTCAATAAACTTATTACTACGTAGAGAATTAATGATGGCATCACCAGGGTTATCTAGACGATTGTGCCAAAGATCATAAGAGATTGTAGTAAAAGCGGAAGGATGAGATGAAGTGGCTTGTGAGTTTGAGAATAGTGGATACAAGTCCCCAACACTGTCACATCTCAAATAGTCTGGTCTTCGTCTGTAAGTCATTAACAGAAAATCCAAAAGGATCAAAAGATATGGACACCATATTGTCAGTGGTAAATTTAAGAACAGAGAATAAATTTTTAATAATTTTGGGAGCATGTAACACATTTTTTAGAGTAAAGGGAGGATAGGGAGGTGGTAATTTAGTGCTGCCAGTACCAACAATTGGAATCGAATGACCATTACCAACAAGAATTTGATGATTTTTATTGCTTGAATTGAAATAAGAAGAGAGAATACCTGCATCCGCTGTCATGTGAGCGGTGGCTCCTGTATCCATATACTAATTGCCATCAGGTTGTGGAAAAGATAGAGCACGCATAGCGGCTTCGATGTCAGTCATTGTGTAAGAAGGAGTAGTAGAAACTGCAGGTGAAGCCATAGCATTGAAAGCCTGCGGTTTGGGCCCGAGAACACCAGGACCACTAGAGGGCCTGTGAGCGGAATAGGTAGGCCGTGGCTGCCTTGAATAAGAGGGAAATGGAGTAGAAGGAAGCGCCCACCCTCCCCAAGCAGGCGGCCATTATGGCCACTGTTGCGGAACCTGCTGACGTGGCTGCGGTTGTTGACTGTATTGTCCACTACCGATCCCACCATGCTGAGTCAGCCCCTTTCCAATTCCCTTAATTTTTGCGGTGATTGTTACGTCCTTTGTGGTTGTTGGTATTGTTATGAGGACGTTTCAGAGAGGAGTCGTCATTCGTGGCTGCCACCAAGACAGTCGCAGAGCTACTAGATTCACGTGCAGCACGTGCTTTGATGGTGCGTTCAGCGAGTTTCAGACGTGAACGACAACTGTCAAACGAGGGGATTACCTCTTGATTTTGAATAAAGTCAATCGTACCGGCGTACACCTCAGGCAAGGTACATGTGCGACGTAAAACGAGTCGACTATTTTTCACCGGAGCATCAACATCAGCCAACCGGTCTGCAAGAGATTGGAGATGATTACAATAAGCATCAATGGAGTTAAAGTCTTGAAAATTTACACTAGCAAACTCTTCTTCGATATGAGTGGCCCGAGAGGCTTTGTTGTCTTGAAATAACGCCTCAAGGCGTGTCCAAGCCACTTCGGCGGTATCATCACGTTTGAGAATGGCAAGACAGAGGTCAGGTGCAATAGTGCCATAAATCCATTGTAGCAATACAACGTCTAAACGCTTCCAAAGAGAAAGATCAGCAGCCTTGGCTGCCTCATAAGAAGCTTTTGCCTTGGCCTTTGTTGGTGGAACCAAATGATCATAGAGATCATGAACCTTAGCCAGATTGGTGAAAAGAGTAGCCTAAGAACGGTACAACCCTTGCTCATTATCTAGTGGAACAGGAATAAGGGATTTGATGTTCGTAATAGTGAGCGCGGGATGGAACTTGGAGGATTCAGCCATGGAAAAGAAGAAGAGAAGGGTAAGAAAAGAAGAAAGGAAGCAGCTAGGGTGTTCAGAGGAGGTTTTTAAACAAGTCTGATACCATGAAGGAAATCAATTCCGTGAGTTTTGGTTTGTTATATAATCAGCCATATATACTAAAATACAAGAGTGAAGTTAGCTAGTTGTTAGGAAAGTTAGCTAAGACTAAGGAAATAGAATATTTGACAATTATAAGAAAGGAATGGGAATATTTACAATGATAATAGACTATATATTGTATATAGTCTAACACTCTTAGTCCTACTTTTAAGACACTAGGTCTAATTGTAAGACCCTTAGTCCTACTTTTAAGACACTAGGTCTAATTGTAAGACCCTTAGTCCTACTTTTAAGACACTTGGTCTAATTGTAAGACCCTTAGTCCTACTTCCTTTGTCTTAAGTCTCTTCTTGCTTAAGTAACAAAGTATGACTTTCGAATCTTCCCTTAGTCTTGCCCTAATGGGAATTCATAAGATTCACCAAGGCTCTAGGGTCTTACCCTAACCTTACTTAATAAGCAAAATAAAATGCAATAAATTAAATTATCACACATATAGAAATAGAGTTTTCATTAATTATGGCCCGTAGCCAAGTTTAATACAAATGTAAACTCAAGTTTCTATAAAAAAGATCAACTTGGACCTTATTTATATGGTCGTAGCCTATTCATTTGATTCCGTAAATCAGGATTACATGTAATATTTCTTTAAGTTATTAGCATTCCAAGTTCGTGGCAGCTCATAACCATCCAAACTCTTGAGTCGATAAGTACCATCTCGAACAATTTCCACAATCTTGTAGGGTCCTTTCCAATTCGGAGTCAACTTGCCTTGCTCATTTGCCATTCCTATAGCTTTCATCTTTCTCAAAACTAGATCTCCAAGCTTCATGGGCCTATGATTAACCCTTTTATTATGTTCTCTAGCCATTCGAAGCTTGTATAATTGCTGACTCAGCAAGGCATTACCTCTCACTTCAGGTAGGGCATCAAGAGCAGCTTTCATCAATTCCCAATTCGCATCCTCATCATAGAACATTACTCTGACAGTAGGTTCACACATTTCTATGGGAAGAACAGCTTCAACTCCGTACACCAACATGAAGGGAGTTTCTCCGGTTGAGTTCTTGACGGTGGTCCTTATCGACCATAAGACATTGTACAATTCATCCACCCATAATCCTTTAGCCTTCTCAAGCTTCTTCCTCAGTCCATCATTGATTATCTTATTGAAAGCTTCAATTTGTCCATTGGCATGAGGATAGCCTACGGAAGCAAAGTTAGCAGAGATGCCCTGGTCTTCCAACCATTTTCTCAATTGTGGTGTCTCGAACTGCGGACCGTTATCAAACATAATACATTGCGGAACTCCAAATCTTGTGATGAGGTTATTCCATATAAACAATTGTACTATTTTTTATATTCTTCATCGGCTCTGCCTCCACCCATTTAGTGAAGTAGTCCACAGCTACCAACACATACTTTCTTTGCCCTGAGGCCTGAGGGTATGGACCAAGGATGTCCATGCCCTACTTGGAAAAAGGAAGTGGACTGATGATTGGTTTTGAAACATTTGCTGGTTGGTGGTGCAAATTTCCATATAACTGACATCTCTTACACTTCTTGACGTAATTCATAGCGTCTTGCCTCAATGATGGCCAGTAATACCCTGTGCGAAGGGCCTTTTCATCTAAGGCTCGTCCCCCTATATGAGACCCACAAACCCCTCATGAATGTCTTCCAAAACTTCCTGACCTTGCTCGGGAGTGATGCACTTCAATAGCAGATGAGTAAACGATTTCTTGTATAATTTCCCTTGCCATAGCACAAACCACACATCTCTGGCCTTGACATACTTAGCTTGTCGTGCATCGGCCGGCAAGGTTCCATCTGTTTTATAAGCGATGATTTCATCCATCCAGGTACTTCCCCTGCTAATGAAGTTTGCATCTCTTTATTTGTCAATACTCTTCTTTTCCTTAACTTCCCAAAAAATAGTTTGGGGTGAGTCTCCTATAGCAGAACTAGCTAACTTGGACAGGGCGTCAGCCTGATTGTTCTTGGATCGGGGAACTTGCATTAACTCAAAACTTTCGAGATCCTTAACTTCTTCTTGTAACATTTGCAAGTACTTGCTCATGCCCCTATCACGGGCTTCATAGTCCCCCAAGTATTGACTCACAATCAGTTGTGAATCAGACATATCCTCTATCTTCCTAGCACCAGCAGCTTTACACATCTTAATTCCTGCAATTAAGGCCTCATACTCAACTTCATTGTTTGAAGTTTGAAATTTGAACCTCATTGCATACTCATACAAGTCTCCTTCAGGAGATTTGCATATGATTCCCGCTCCACACCCGTTTTGGGTGGATGATCCATCAACATGCAGTGTCCAGTGGTCAATACTTGGCTTCTCGATCTGTGGCCTGGTCATTTCAAGAATGAAGTCGGCAAAAGCTTGTCCCTTAATCTCTTTCCTAGGTTCATACAAAATCTCAAATTAACCCAACCCGATAGCCCACTTAAGCATTCTACCAGAAGACTCTTTAGTTAGGCACGACTTAAGTGGCTGATTCGTGTAAAAAACTATTTGGTGGGACAAGAAGTAGGGCCTCAGTTTCCTGCTTGCTTAAAACAATGCTAATCCAAACTTTTCAATCGTGGCATATCTCAGTTCGGCCTTCCGGAGGATATGGCTGACAAAATAAACCGGATGTTGAATTTCGTCCCTCTCAACCAACAAGACAGCTGAGAGTGCATATTCTGATATAGCAAGGTACATATACAAAATTTATTTTTCCTTGGGCTTACCAACTTGGGAAGAGAATGGAGATGATCCTTTAATTTAATAAAGGCTACCTCAGCTGATTGAGTCCATTCAAATTTGTTGGCCTTCTTCTTGATCGCATCAAAGAAGAAGTGGCACTTATCTCCTGCCCTTGACAGGAACCTTCCCAAGGCTGCTAAACACCCAGTTAACTTCTGAACTTCCTTAACACTCCGGGGAGATGTCATATCCAACACGGCCTTGACCTTGGCTGGATTGACCTCGATCCCCCTCTCATCAACAAGGAATCCAAGAAATTTGTCTGATGTTACACCAAAGACACATTTTTTCGGATTCAATCTCATCTTATACTTTCTCAAAGCTTCAAAAGTTTCCTTTAAATCAGCTACATGATCCTTGGATTCCTTGCCTTTGAGGATCATGTCATCAATGTATGCTTCCATATTCCTTCCCAATTATTTCTTGAATACTTCATTAACTAGTCTCTGGAAGGTAGCTGGAGCATTCTTTAAACCGAAGGGCATTCTTGTATAACAGTACAAACCTGTTTCTGTAACAAAAGCTATTTTTTCCTGATCTTCCTCCCATAGAGGAATTTGATGAAAGCCATAATAGGCTTCCATAAAACTCAACAAGGCATGTCCAGCCGTAGAATCAACCAACCGATCGATCTTGGGCAAAGGAAAGCTATCCTTAGGGCACGCCTTGTTTAAGTCTGTGCAATCCACGCACATTCTCATTGTTCCATTGGATTTTGGCACCAATACAACATTTGCCACCCAATCAGGATATTAGCATGGACGGATGAATCCTACTTCCAATAACTTTTTTACCTCTTCATCCGCAGCTTTGTTACGAACTTCACCAAGATTTCTTTTCTTCTGCCTGACAGGCTTCATTTCAGGCTTAACATTGAGCTTGTGGACAGCCACTTCCGAGTCAATCCCCGGCATTTCTTCAACTTCAAATGCAAAAACATCTTTGTATTGTCTAAGTAAGGCTCTTATCCCTGCCCTAACATGTTCGTTAGGGGCCTGTCCAATCTTGACTGTTCTATTAGGCTTCATCTCATCCAACACAAAATCTTCATGCTCACCTCTAGGTTGAGGTCTTAGGACTTGATTTAAGCTATGAACAACCATTACTTGGTCATTGGGAGCTTCTTCCAGTTTCCTTTTCTTACTTGGTTCGCCGCTTTCACTTGACCAGGCTTCTGCTTTTAATGTGGTAACATAACACTCTCTTGCCAGTTGCTGGTCTCCATGAATTGTTCCCATAGTACCATTGTTACACCATACTTCATGAGCATGAGGTGGGTAACAAAAACTGCCCTGACAGCATTAAGTGTTGGTCTTCCAAGAATCACATTGTATGCCTGTAGCTCTTTCACTACAAGGAACTTGACGAACATGTTTTGAGCACAGTCTTTATCTCCCACTCGAACTGGCAAAGTCACAGTTTCCAAGGGATTGATAATTCCTCCTCCAAACCCAATGATGGGATGGTGGATTGGTTCTAACTTTGATGAATCATACTTCAAATTTCTCAAACAGCTGTAACTGATTATATTAGATGAGCTTCCCGTGTCAACAAGTATTCTCTTTACTTTCATATTTGCCACTTTCAGCTCTACTACCAGGGGATCATCATGGGGTGTTCGAACTTTGCCCCGGTCTCTGTCACTGATCAATACTTATGGGAATTTAGTTTTCGCATCTTCTCCAGTCTCGGGTGATGATTCCCGGACTAGGCGTCGCACATATTCCTTACTTCCCTTCATAGTAGGACCTCCAGCAGCAAAGCCCCTAGAGATTACATAGACAACATCTTCTGTCTCATAGCCCTCCTTAGTCACCTCATTTTTAGAGTCTGAATTCTGCTTGGTACTCTTGTAAGAGGATTTGATTAAATGTTGACTAATCTTCCCTTTAGCAGCAAAAGCTTCCAGTGTTCTCCGAAGATGAAGCAATCATTGGTATGATGCCCCACATCTTTGTGAAAGTAGCAATATTTACTTGAATCTCGATCTTCTTTTGCGCTTCTCAATGGGGGTGGATCGTCAATGTCAACTTTCCCTCGGATCTCCTTAAAGACTGAATGGAGATCCTTAGTGAATTCAACTTTCGGCGTATTATTTGCCTTTCTCTTCCTGTTTTGAACATCTGACTTGTTTGATGAGCTAGCCATCTAAGTGGCATGTCTCTTCTGATCTTTGTTTTTTGATCCGTGATCATTCTTCTTATCCTTGCGGGTGGAAGTGCATAGCTCTTGAGCATGGATGAAGCATTCAACCTCCTCTAGAATCCCCTTCAAGGTTTTACAATTCCTTCTGACCACATCAAACTTAAAGGTTTCATTGCGGAGCCCTCTGAAGAAGATATCAAAAGCAACTCCTTCAGAGAGGTTAGGTATCTGCAATGATTCAAGATTGAATCGCTCGACATAGCTTCTTAAGGATTCTTTTTCACCTTGCACTATCTTTGCTAAGTGCATGCTAGTCTTTTTCTCACGTTTGTTGGCCATGAAGTGATGTACAAAAGTTGTGCTTAGTTCATGAAAATTGTTAATAGACTGATATGGTAAGGTATTGAACCACTTCTATGCTATTCCTTTAAGTGTTGCCGGGAAATAGCGGCATCAGGTTGCATCATCCAAACCTTGAAAATACATCAAGTGTTTGTAGGTTGCCAAATGCTCTTCTGGATCAGTTGTTCCATCAATAGCTTCTAGATTAGGCATCTTAAACTTAACATGGCGAGGAGCCATCATGATTGGTGCAGCCAATGGGGTTGTCCAGTTCATAGACATAGAACCCACTTTATGCTCGATGATCCCCGTAGGATCATTAGGTACCTGCTTGGCCATATAAAGCTCCTCAAGTCTCACCCTGTTTTCCCAGTATTGGATCATTTGCTCTCTTCTAGCTTGATCTGCTTTTTCAGCTTTCTTCTTCTCAATCTTGTATCTCAAATTCTCTTCATCATCACGCTTATCTGATTCAAGAGTGAATGGATGTGAATCAGACATCTCTTTGGTTGCAGTTGAACCCGACGAGTCAGAGCGACTCTGTTCACATTGAGCTCGTTTAGAGTTCAAATATTCTATTGCATCTTTGCTAGATGCCCTCCTTTCATTGATGACTTCACTAGCATCCTTAATCGAAGTTCTTTTAGCCTCAAGATACTCTCTAGCATCATGAGCTAATGACTTCTTAAATTCAATGAATTCTCTAGCATCGGATCTTGTCTTGCTTGCTTCAGTGTGTCCTTTTTCCACCTCCCTTTTCGGTTTATACTTAGGAGTGACAGGATGCTTTCTGATTGGGCCCCAATGAGCTTTCAATGGAGTTCTTTCCTTCTTGATTCTTTTAACTTTCTCTTCGAAAGTTAGTCTTCCTTCACCTTGATCTTCCTGATCCATCTTTCCTTTAAGCTTTCTCTGACAAGGATCACCCTCCTCATGAGTTCTCTTGGAGGAATGCTCCCGTAGAGCATCCGTAAAGGACTCCTTGAGACCTTCCAAGATACTCTTGTGTTGACCCATAGTCACGGATTGATCCTCTGTTGCTTTCCCCTTAGGAGAGCCAGTTCCTTGTCCGGTTTCATAGTTCCCTGATTGATCAAGGTACTAAGTCTCATCCTCGGTTGGAAGTGAACCACCGGTCATCCTCAGGTGCCCTCCCCTCAGACGGCGCTAAATGATGTAGAAAGAGTTCCTGGTAGGGTCACATCAACTGAATACGTGGAGAGGGAACTAGAGAGCTACACTTCGGTTGGACAGGTGTTGGCTTGTACACTTCCTGATGGCTCGGACCTTGGTTCCAGCAAAACAAGGGAACAAAATCCTTGTAGGATTTTTCCTCCTCCGATGCTTAAGTAAGTATTTGTGAGAGGATTATAGATGAATAACAATAATTAACAATAGTAATCTAGAGAGAGATTTTAGAGAGAGAGACTCTTGTATTATGTAAGAATTCTAGGAGAGTGAATGTGCTTGAATGAATGAATGCCCCCATGGGGTATTTATAGGCAAGATCACCAAGGTGACCTAGGGTTTTGGGACACTTGTCCCTTGGTGATTGGCTTGTGCCTTTATGAGCCCTTGTTGGGCCTTTCTAACCTTTAGCCCATAGCATGGAGTAGTCTCTCCTCCTTAATTCGAACACGNTAGGTATCTGCAATGATTCAAGATTGAATCGCTCGACATAGCTTCTTAAGGATTCTTTTTCACCTTGCACTATCTTTGCTAAGTGCATGCTAGTCTTTTTCTCACGTTTGTTGGCCATGAAGTGATGTACAAAAGTTGTGCTTAGTTCATGAAAATTGTTAATAGACTGATATGGTAAGGTATTGAACCACTTCTATGCTATTCCTTTAAGTGTTGCCGGGAAATAGCGGCATCAGGTTGCATCATCCAAACCTTGAAAATACATCAAGTGTTTGTAGGTTGCCAAATGCTCTTCTGGATCAGTTGTTCCATCAATAGCTTCTAGATTAGGCATCTTAAACTTAACATGGCGAGGAGCCATCATGATTGGTGCAGCCAATGGGGTTGTCCAGTTCATAGACATAGAACCCACTTTATGCTCGATGATCCCCGTAGGATCATTAGGTACCTGCTTGGCCATATAAAGCTCCTCAAGTCTCACCCTGTTTTCCCAGTATTGGATCATTTGCTCTCTTCTAGCTTGATCTGCTTTTTCAGCTTTCTTCTTCTCAATCTTGTATCTCAAATTCTCTTCATCATCACGCTTATCTGATTCAAGAGTGAATGGATGTGAATCAGACATCTCTTTGGTTGCAGTTGAACCCGACGAGTCAGAGCGACTCTGTTCACATTGAGCTCGTTTAGAGTTCAAATATTCTATTGCATCTTTGCTAGATGCCCTCCTTTCATTGATGACTTCACTAGCATCCTTAATCGAAGTTCTTTTAGCCTCAAGATACTCTCTAGCATCATGAGCTAATGACTTCTTAAATTCAATGAATTCTCTAGCATCGGATCTTGTCTTGCTTGCTTCAGTGTGTCCTTTTTCCACCTCCCTTTTCGGTTTATACTTAGGAGTGACAGGATGCTTTCTGATTGGGCCCCAATGAGCTTTCAATGGAGTTCTTTCCTTCTTGATTCTTTTAACTTTCTCTTCGAAAGTTAGTCTTCCTTCACCTTGATCTTCCTGATCCATCTTTCCTTTAAGCTTTCTCTGACAAGGATCACCCTCCTCATGAGTTCTCTTGGAGGAATGCTCCCGTAGAGCATCCGTAAAGGACTCCTTGAGACCTTCCAAGATACTCTTGTGTTGACCCATAGTCACGGATTGATCCTCTGTTGCTTTCCCCTTAGGAGAGCCAGTTCCTTGTCCGGTTTCATAGTTCCCTGATTGATCAAGGTACTAAGTCTCATCCTCGGTTGGAAGTGAACCACCGGTCATCCTCAGGTGCCCTCCCCTCAGACGGCGCTAAATGATGTAGAAAGAGTTCCTGGTAGGGTCACATCAACTGAATACGTGGAGAGGGAACTAGAGAGCTACACTTCGGTTGGACAGGTGTTGGCTTGTACACTTCCTGATGGCTCGGACCTTGGTTCCAGCAAAACAAGGGAACAAAATCCTTGTAGGATTTTTCCTCCTCCGATGCTTAAGTAAGTATTTGTGAGAGGATTATAGATGAATAACAATAATTAACAATAGTAATCTAGAGAGAGATTTTAGAGAGAGAGACTCTTGTATTATGTAAGAATTCTAGGAGAGTGAATGTGCTTGAATGAATGAATGCCCCCATGGGGTATTTATAGGCAAGATCACCAAGGTGACCTAGGGTTTTGGGACACTTGTCCCTTGGTGATTGGCTTGTGCCTTTATGAGCCCTTGTTGGGCCTTTCTAACCTTTAGCCCATAGCATGGAGTAGTCTCTCCTCCTTAATTCGAACACGTGGCACGATCTCAAGGGCGACACGTAGTTGTCCATGCAGTCCGTAGACTGGATATGACTTGGCAATTTGCATGATAAATGGGACACTTGGCCTAGTATTATGCTTACACGTGGCATGATATGGCGTGCCACATCAACTACTTGAGAGTAGTTGGCTCTTATGAGAAAAATTTGCTTGCAAGTACTCCATTGTGGGGGTTCGTTATGGCGTGCAAAAAATTTCAATTCCGAATTTCCGATTCGGTTTTCCGAATATCCTTTCTGAAAATTTGGATATCCAGTCTGGTTTTTTGAATTTGGAAAATTCGAACCAGGTATCCGGTTTTTAAAATCGCATACCCGATCAGAACCAGAATAAAAATTATAAATTTCGGATTCCAGATTTTTAAGCAAAACATAAACATTCGGTTTTCCCGATCTGGGTTTTTTAATTAATAATGAAGTATTTTATAAGAAATTCGATTAAAAAATTCGGAGCTGAATTCTAGATTTCCGATTCGGAACTTCCGGATATCTGAAATTCTAGCATTCCGGCTTTTACGGAACAGATAAGGAATACATTTTTTTTATTTCGAAAATTTCGGATATCCGGTTTTTCAGAGCGAAATAATTCCGGTATCCGGTTTTGCACACCCCTAGTGATTACTGTTATCCGTGCCTATAATGGGAGAAAAGACATTAGTTTGACGCATAAGGTTGTCAGACACTTATGTCGAATGGGGGTGATATCACTAGACTATTCAAAAGTCTAAAAGAAACACGGATCCGTTGTCTCAAGGCCTGTGTATAAAACTAGTTTTGGTAACATTGGAGGGATGAGGCTTGAGACCATTGAATGAATTGTAAGTAATGGACTCCTACTCATCACGAGTGCGAAGGATAAATTATGTAGCAATTCGGAAGCAAAAACATATATGTTGCCCATCCCTAAATGTTTGTTATGTGCTTGCTACAAATGAGAATGAGGTTGAGCATATGGCTCTTAATGAAACCCGTAGCCATATTTTTGGTGGTGTGATGTAGCTCACACTTGATGGGATTCACCTACTTAGGCGTGGAAGTGTGGTCGCTTCCTATGAGTATGGCATGGGCTAATACTCTAGAGCACTTATGAGCATTTAGGTTTGGACGTATGGCTAGTACAAGGCGTCAAATTTTATTCGCGAAACATAGTTTATCATACATGTTCAATTGTGTGACTCAAGTGACAGAGTTCTAACTCCCTACAAAGCTCAAGATGAAAGTCACTTAATAGGAAAGAGGTCATAGCAGCTTGATGTTTACTATGCGTTAATTCAAGTTGAAAGACATTGACACTTATGCAATTCTCTTGTTTTGCCCAAAAACCAATTTTATTCAAATGTCGTTCATTCTTTTCACATCTTCGGACATGTGGGGGATTGTTGGAAGTTCTTGAGTAAAAAGAAAAGGAAGACGAGAATTGATAATATTACCAAAGTTCATTATTATGGGAATATTGTATAAATTACAATATTAATGCCCCTTAATGATCGAATTAATGCCTAACGATCATAATATTCATGAACTTCCAAAAATGTTGTAGATTCTCTTCTCAAGTTCATCCTATAAATAGCCCTTTTGATAATTCTCCAAGATACATATACAAAATCAAAAATATCACTTTTCTCTCTAAAAAAATATTCTTTTAGTTTTTGGGAAAATATTCTAAGTTCCAGTCGGGTTTGTGAGTGCACACAAATTCCAGCGTCGTGTAAATACTGGAGGGCGACCGCTTGATGATTACTGCACCGGGGTAGCGCGGAATCGTCTTTTAGGAAAGTGGTTCACCACGATATGACAATTTGTTATTTACGATTCACGCATCTAGATAAGTTTATTCCAATTTTACTTTATTAGTGATTACACGAGTCAATTATCATATTCACAGTTGAACACCAAGTTATACTAAATTCTTACAATCAACAGCTAACCTTAGATCGTTTTTTTACGGAACTACGATCTTACTATAGTTACACTTAATTCACACAATTTGATTTGATTTTTGTTTTTATTTTATTTGTATTTTAAGGAACTTTGTTGCAGATTGTCAAGTGAGTAAGTAGATTTCTCTGTTGAAGCTTCGAGTTGTATCTTTTTCTTTTTTTTATTTTTTTGGGTGGAGGAAGGGAAAAATTACAAGCATTATTCCTTATTTGTGTGAAATATGAGGTAGTTCATTAAAATAATATAGTAGCAAGATAAAACACACACACAAATAACCAAAAAGCGTTAATTTTTGTATGATAAAAGAGGCTATACATATGTACGATCATAAAGGGTTACTCATATGGTTAGAATTGGTTATTTATGTAGTTGTATGATCGAAGGAGGTTACTTGTACATCAAAAGGTGACTCGTCAACTCGTATAATCAAAACAAATTACTTATAGGAGTAAAAGGGATTACTTAGCTTGTACAATTAAAGGGGCTACTCGTATATTCAATTTGAGGGGTTACATGCATATTCGTTTGAGGGGGGTTACTCATATGAATGACCAAATGGGTTACCGGTATGGCTCATGTGATTAAAAGAGTTTAATTGTATTGCTATATGGTCAAATAACAAATTTATTCATATACTACTTTTAAATAAGGGTTACATGTTCGTATGATAAAAGAAGGTCACTAATGTGATTAGACAGGTTACCAATATGACCAAAAGGGGTTATTGGTAGGTTTAAAAAAGGGCTACTAATATAGTTATAAATGGTTACTGGTATATTTAAAAAGGGTCACTAATATAATTATAAGGGGTTATTACAAGGGGTTACCAATTTGATCAAAAGGGGTGACTGATAGGTTTAAAAAGGGTTACTCATGCAGTCGTGTGATCGAAAGAGGTAACTGGCATTGTTATACAAATAATAAAAAAGGGTTACATTTTTTATGATTAAAAGAAAGTTACTCATATGATCAAAATGGGTTACTTGTATGATTAAAAGGGATTACTAACTTATTATTATGGTTAAAAAGGATTGTTCGTATAGTAATATAATCGAAATAAGTTATTTATATTGTTGTATGATAATCAAATAGGCTACTCACTAACTCTTATAAATTTTGACCAAAACGGGTTACTCATATGATCAAAAAGGGCTACTCATGTGACCAAATGGGTTACTGGTATGGCTCATGTGATTAAAAGAATTTACTTGTATTGTTGTATGGTTAAATAACAAAGTTATTCATATACTACTTTTAAATAAGGGTTACATGTTCGTATAATAAAAGGAGGTTATTAATATGATTGTAATGGGTTACCAATATGACCAAAAGGGGTTACTGGTTGGTTTAAAAAAGGGTTACACATGCAGTCATATGATCGAAAAAGGTAACTTGCATTGTTGTACAAGATAATCAAAAAGGGTTACATTTTTTGTGATCAAAAGGTAGTTACTCATATGATCAAAATGGGTTGCCTAGCTATATAATTAAAAGGGGTTACTAACTTACTAGTATGGTTGAGAAGGATTGCTCGTATAGTAATACAATCAAATAGGTTATTTGTATTGTTGTATGACAATCAAATAGATTACTCATTACCCTGTACGAATGTTTGACCAAAACGGGTTACTCATATGATCAAAAGGGATTACTAGTTTGATCAAAGGGGATACTTATCTAGTTGAAAGGGGTTCATATCCATACGATAAAAGGAATTACTCATATGACCAAGTAGGGTTACTAGTATGGTAAAAAAGGCTTCCTTATGTAGTCATTTGGTCGAAAGAGGTTACTAGCTAGTACAATAAAAAGGGGTTACCCATATGATTACAAGGGGGTTTACTAGTGAGTTAAAAGGAGGTTACTTGTATGAAAACAAATTAGGAGAATAAATAAGTAAAAAATAAATAAATAAATAAATAAATAATTAAATAAATAATATAATGAAAAAAAAAGTTATGATTCAAAAACGAAACTGAAAATTGCAATCTAAAAGTTAGGAGAACAAAAATATTAAAAATAAAATACTTCACATGGGCCACTAGAAAATTAACCAAAAACTTAATGGATCATCTAAAAGTTGCAATTGCCAGTATTTCGTTAAAAGTCTAAAACCCTAAACTTCATATGGGTCGTTTGTTGCAGTTACTTTACATGTGGCAGGCCGCATTTGAGTGTAATCCATGAATGAATATTGCATACACCTGGTGTACAATAAAATTACTGTATAACGATTAACTTGAACTAAATTTTTGGTAACTAGAATTAAATTTTTAGTAACTTTAAAATCATTGAAATTTAATTGAATATCTTGAACAAATAAATTTTATGTATGGCATAATAAGTTATATTTATTCATTAAAATTGGGATGTTAGCGTTAGAATGTAAAAAAGTGCATGGTAACTTGAGCTGATTTTAAGGTAACTAGAACTCAAAAAAGTGTAACTCAAACTTAACAAAGTATAACTTGAGCTAATTTTATAGTAACTGGAACACAAAAAAATGTAACTTCAAACCCGTTGTACAATAATTACTGTACACCGGGTGTATATAAAACTTTGTCAAACTTAATATAGTCATATGGGTCTTGTTTGATTTGTTTTAATGACAATAAGCACATTATTAATATCCAATTATTATAATTTTAACATGTATACAGCAAAAGATATATAAGATCAAACAAGTGTATTAGCATATGTGCAAGTCAAAACGTATCAAACAAATAAGAACGGAGGGAGTATAAAACTATAATTCGTGTTACTTTTTGATACCCTTTATGTGTGTTCTCCTCAGAGGATTAGAATAGATTGGATTGGATGATCATGGATTGGAAAAGAATGAATCATAATGGATTAAAATGGAAAAAAATGAGAGAGAATTAAAATGGATTGAATGGAATAGAATAGACTGGATTGGATGACCATGAATTGGATTGGATTGGATTTGGGATCACAATCTCGCGAAGAGAACACACTCTTAAAATATAAAGGCATAGACACTTCTACTATTAAGATGTTTCATAATTTTTAATGTTTTAGGGTCCTATTCTTTTGGATTGAATTGAGATGAACTGAATTGAAATGAACTGCATCGAGGGTCTGTTTGGTAGGGTGTGAAACGTTTTCCCTAATAACTACTTTACAATTTTACACTATATACTTTGGAGTAAAATATTAAAATGTAAAACTTGGGGTAGATTACCATTTACCACCTTCTTGAAAACATTCTCCCCCAAAATTCTCACGTGGAAGGAAAATAATTTTCGTCATAACTAAAGTAACTCATTTTCCATTCAATCAAACAACGAAAATTCCTACTCAATTCATCAATCGGCACCACCTCACCTACACAGTCACCGACATTTAATAATAAATTATAATTTTTTTCTGCTTGAATTAAAAAAGCAATTAAATAAACAAATAACAATTCTAAGGTGAGTAAAGTCTTAATTATTATATTTATATGCATTCAATTTTAGCTTGTGCCTAATTTATCTCTAGTTATTGATAAGCAACTTGGATTTCTATGTTGATACACATTTTCTATTTTTATTTACATGTTTGACAATATTATTGAAGAAAGAACATGGACAATCAACTTTAGGATAACTTATAAGAATTTTATTTTGGATATTTAGTAACAGGACTTTGGAATAAGAATGAACAATTAGCTATTTTTTATATTATTTTTCTAATGTGGAATTATACTAAATGTTCTTTGTATATTTTTTTTAACATCAAAGTTAACGGTGGTTTAATATTAGTCTCCTAAACCTAAACAAATAAATTTGAATCCCCAAAACCAAAGTAAAACCAAACTTTAGTCTCCTAAATGGAAGTTATCTCCATCTAATTTGTAGTTATCTAAAATGAAAAATGTTGCATTAAAAGTGTGGCAGAGGTAGTATATGATTTTAATGGCTTTCTATTGGTTGTCAACTTGTCATGCATTTGATTTTGAACTTGAAGTATTTTCATATATAATTTGGAAATGGTTGTTATCATTAGTTGTAATTGTAGGATTAGTAACAACAATAATAATGATGATGATGAAAATGAAAATGAAAATAATTATAATTTAGTAAAGAAGAGCCAAAATGAATTGAACTGAATGGAACTGAAACATCAAAAATTTCACTCTAAAAAACAGGGCTTAATTATAGGTTCATATGATGCTTGAAATTATTATTTTGGTTGGAAATTGTTTGAAGAATAGAATGAAATAGAGGTGGTCACGAGTGAATTGAGCTAGGTTAGGAGGCAGGCCGGGTTAGAAAATTATAAACCCTATTCAATCCACTAGTTTGGCGAATTACATTGGGTTGAGCTGGTTGTATTGGATTAAACCGTGTGGGTTGAGGCAAGTTCCGGAAGGGGCTAGGTTTGGGTTCGTGAGCTGGGTTGGGTCATGTCATGTCATGGGTTGACTGGTTAGGCTTAGTGGGTTGGAGACTTAGAGTATGGGTCAATGGGTTGGGTTATTGGTCGATGGGTTGCATTGGTTTAGCTTGGGTTTCATGTGCTGCATGAGTTGTTGGGTTTTTATTAATTCCTNTTTTTTTTTTTTTTTTTTTTTTTTTTTTTTTTTTTTTTTTTTTGTAATTTGGCTATACTTTTTCTTTATATAATAAATGTTTAATCTCACATAGTAGTGTTAGTCTGTTTATTTTTCTTTGTATGCAGATTTAATGCCTTTTCCTTTTCAAATTAATAATTCAAAAGCTTAGTTTAAATTTGTAATTACACATTTATGTATTTCGCAAACATTCATTGTTCATATATATGAATATTAGTAGGTTTAACTTGAGTGTATAGCTCATATGTGTCCATGTATAATAGGGAATGGATATATAGTCCATGACTCACTTCTATGAATAGCTCCAATTTGATGGGTTCATTGTGGTAAAGTACCAAATGGATCTCACAATTAGGTTGCACAAGCCAAAAATGAGGGTGGGATGGGTAAAAAATGGCAAATTAAAAATATCTAAAACCGAGGATGGCAAATAATCGATAATTAATTTTTTTATACTCAGGGACTAATTATAAATTTGGAAAAATTCATAAATATAATCCCAACTATGGGCGTTCACCTAATATAAGACCGAACTTTGATTAATCCAAAAATTGACCCAACTTTCATGCCCATCTTCCAATTTTGGACCCTCTTAAATTTTAACTTGTAAAATCAAGTAAATCATACTAATTATTCGATTTTTGCTTAAGCAGGACCACCCGAAACCACCACCACAACCATCCCTTCCACCCGAAACCTCTAAATGTTAAGAAAAAAAATGGATAATTAACAAGATTTACTTGATTTTACAGGTTAAAATTTAGAAGGGTCCAAAATTGAAAATTTAGCATGAAAGTTGAGTCCATTTTTGGATTAATCAAAGTTCGGTCTTTTATTAGGTGAATGCCCATAGTTGGGATTATATTTATGAATTTTTCCTATAAATTTAAGACATCTAATTAAGGAGTATAGGGGTATAATATCTGAAGTGGATTTTGGGTGGAGTTCGCAAATAACACTCAAAACTCACAAGGTTCACAATTAATTTTCTAATCTACGATTAAATTAATTTTGAGCTAATCAGTTGTTCAATCCAGAACTCAACTAATTAGGATATTAAACTCGAGATCAATACTAGAACACACGAATTTAGGAAGGAATTTCGAACAAACTCTCCCTCTATATATCAAGAATTTCGCTCAAATTGGAAACACACAAATTGTTTTTATTCAATGAAAGACTTGTGTTGTTACATTGAGTTTTAGGCTATTTAAATATCCTAACAACCTTAAAAAATCCTAACTAACTTAGAAACAACTTGCACAACAAATCAAAACAAGCAAACTAAAGCTTATCCAAAAATCCGTCCATCTCAAAGGATATGAATGGCCTTTTTTTCTTTTTTTGTAATTTTGTAAGCAACAACCAACTTAAAAAAACAATTCTAGCAAATTAATTAAAAACAAGATAAACATCACAAATCTTCAAGCTTATCCTCAAAAAGCACGTAAATCAAGGAGCTTGAAATACTTCTTGGTCGTCCAAAAACAAGCGCTACAAGAAGGTTGTTGATTTCTTGATTTTTCAAGATTTTGCTCCAATCTTCAAGAACCCTTTCAATAATGAATCTTTTAATCAAGAAACCTTTCAATAATGAATATTTTAATCAAGAAACTTTCAAGAAACCATTCACCATGCTTTAAAGATAATCTTGAAGTAAGACACTAACACTGTGACACACACATAAAAGCAATAAAGTCCAAAATGAGTAAAACCCTATCAAGTGAAGTGGGAAAACCTCATGGATAAAACCAACTTATTCCATAAATCCACCACTCTTGCCTTGGTGATAAAATGAATGAACCAATCCACTTATTATAATAAATGCACCAAACCACTTATTAAAATAAATGCACAAAACCACTTAAAATATCACTTGCCTTCCTTACACCTGCATAAAGGGAATATTAATCACCATTGTGTTCATCACTCAAAAGGTCATCATACTTCACCATTGTTACCCAGAGTTGTGATTTATCTATCTCCAAGCCACTTGGATTCATTATAAGATTTGCTGATTCATCCACAATTGGAAATGAGCTAGTCAAGTAACCACTGTTCATATTCACATCATTCTCCCCTGGTTGAAAAGAATTTTCCCCCAAATTCACATCATAATAGTAAGGTGAGAGATCTCCATTGTTGAAAGTAGCACTCACATTTCCGTATTCATCAGGATGATCAATATTACATGCATTGTCTCCATATGCTTCAATTACCTCAAATGGTCCATCTTCTCTAGGCATCAGCTTATTCTTGCGCTTATGAGGGAATCTTTCTTTCATGAGATGAATCCTAACTAAATCACTAGGTTTGAAAATATGTTGAGTTATGTTCTTGTTGGAGCACCTCTTATACACCTCATTCATCTGTGAAATTTTCATCTTCAGTGCTTCACAAGTTTTCTTGAAGACCTCCAGCGTTTCTTTGCATCAACTTGTATCTCATCCCTTGCTAGAGGTATCAAATCTATGGGCATGTATGGAATCAATCCATATACAACTTCAAAAGGCGAATGACCTGTAGTGGATGAAACGGTTCTATTGTAGGCAAATACTTCATGACACAAACGAATATCCCAATCCTTCCGAGTCTTGCTCAGAAGCCCACACAGAAAACTAACTAGGATTCTGTTTGTAACTTAAATTTGACCATCAATTTGGGGATGATGAGAAGTACTGAATAGTAGCTTAGTACCTAACATTCTCCACAAACACTTTGTTGAGTTCCTAGCTTGTGTTTTGAATGATGACAAACTGCATTGAACTATCATATTTTATGCAAGTTTCTGTTTTCATGTGCTGGTACTAAAGAACAAGTTCAATGGATGATAAGACGAAGCTCATGAAGCCAAGTCTTGAAGTTTGCATGAAGACCAAATTCATAGAGTCATATCCTTAGGTCTTAGATGCAATGTAAGTGGTATGAAGGTTTATAAATGTAGTATAAAGGTTGAGATTAGAGAGATGAGCTAGTTGTGGATGACAAGGAACCTTGGTTGCTTGTCATACACAACTACAAGTAAAGTTGGCTGACTGGAACAATCTGGGAACAGTGCGGAACCAGTCGTCTCGAGTTTACTTCATACATCTGTATTTTAGCAAAGTTTTCTTTCCACGCAAAATTGATTTCAAAATACACGGATGCTTGGTTTGTTATGCAAGAAAGATAATCTTAAGTATGGAAAGTATGTTATATTATATTGTACTGATTTTATTTGATCTCAAATAAAATCGGTGAGAATATTTTCTGTGGAATTACTTCAATGTTCCTAAGGAAAATATTCTCTTCCAATGTTCTATAACGTACAAGCTAAAGGCTTATTTAAGAGAATCTACTGGTATACAAACGGAACACTTTTGCACGAGAAAAAATTGAAGAATATAGACTGCAAAAGTTCTCTCTCTAAAAGTCTGAAGCTAGCATAAAACCTAATACCACATTAAGGTCTTAATTTACTCTCTTTCTCTAAGAGTTTAGGCTAGTTATTATTGAGAGACAAAGTATTGTAATTTGAGCTTTCTATAAGTTCAGTTTTCTGGGGAAGTTGATCAAGGATCATCTTCATTTGAACCTCCATAGTTGAAGGTTTAGTCAAACTTCCATAGGTGGAAGTTGGGGAATCATCTTGTGCATAGGTGCATAAGTGATTGTGTGTAATTCTTTTTTTTATTCTGAGCTGATTAACAAAAGGAATGAGTGAGTGGAAGACGTAGACTTATTAGAAGTTGAACCTCGTTAAATCTTGGTGTTGTTTATTTTTATTGCATTTTATTTCCGCTACATGAGAACTGGTCTTTAACTGGTCTCACAATCAATCGAAAAATTTACAACAATCTCACAAAACTCAATTCACCCCCCCCCCCCTCTCTTGAGTGTCACTTGCACTTTCACACTTCTAGAAAATGATTAAGGAATTTTGAATCTCTGTCACTCACCACACTTCTAGGAATGCCTTGCAACCTAACAATCTCCTTGAAATATATGTCTGCAACATGTTGAGCATCACTAGTCTTATCCATTGCAATGAAGTGAGCCATCTTCGAAAATATGTCAACCACAAACATAATTGAATCACGTACTCTCTAAGTTCTAGGCAATCCGATGATGAAATCCATACTCACACTCTTCCAGGGTGTATCAGCAACAACCAATGGAGTGTATAAGCCGTTGACAAAAGTAGATTTTGCTCTTTGACATGTAGAACACCTTGCAATGATTGATTGAACATCACCAATTATCTTTGGCCAATAAAAATACTCAGTGAGCATATCCATTATCTTATATACTCCAAAATGACTTGCTAAAGCTCCAAAATGTGCTTCTCTAACCATCAACTCGCGAAACACCACTCTGAGAAATGCATAGCATGTTGTGACGAAAAAGAAATCCATGTTGTACCACAAAACTTCGAGTGGGATTGGCTATCTCTTTCGAAAAATCAAGATCACTAGCATATAATTCCTTCAGATGTTAAAAACCTAGCACCCTGGTTTCTAACATAGCTAACAAATAAGCTCTCCTAGATGATGCATCTGCAACCACATTATTTTTCCCTTCTTAGTAACTAGAAGAAAAGGTAAAAGACTGAAGAAATTAAACACATTTGGCATGCCTGTAATTCAATTTTTGCGGACCATTAATGAACTTCAAAGCTTCATGATCTGAGTTTAGAATAAATGGTTTTGGCCTGAGATAATGAGACCAATGATCTACAGCACGACCAATAGCATAAAACTCATGATCATAGTTGGAATAATTCAATTTTCCGCCACTCAGTTTCTCAGTGAAATAATAGACTGGAAGTTTTTCCTGTATCAATATTGTTCCAATACTTACTGCACTTGCATCTCATTCAACTTCAAATAATTTATCAAAATCAAGCAAAGCAAGTATAGGTGCACTACATAGTCTCTGTTTCACATCTTCAAAGCCTAACTAGGCCTTTTTATTCCATTGAAATTCACCTTTCTTCATCAATTCAGTTATAGGAGCTATAATTGTTGAGAAATTTCAAATGAACCTCCTATACAATGCATCTAAACCACGAAAACTGCGTACCTCATGCAGTGTTTCCAGGACATCATTGCTTCAACTTTGGATGGATCAACCTTAAATCCTCCATGACTCATAATGTAACCCAAATACGCAATATGATCTTGCATGAAAACACATTTTTCGAGCATGTCGTACAGTTTCCGTTCATGTAACTTCTCAAACAAAAGCCACAAGTGTCCTAAGTGCTCAAGAACATTGTTGCTATAAACAAGAATATCATGAAGGTAGACAACAATAAACTTGTTTTAGAAAGGTCGGAGTACCTCATTCATTAATGTCATTAAAGAACTAGGAGCATTACATGAACCAAAAGGCATAATCAACCATTCATAGAGACCCTGTTTAGTTTTGAAAGCAGTTTTCTACTCATCACCCTCCCTAATTCTCATCTGGTGACAACCACTTCTCAAATCAATTTTAGAAAATATACCAGCTCCATGCAGTTCATCCAACATATCCTCCAGTCTGGGCATAGGTAACCTGTATCAGATTGTGATATCGTTAATTGCACGTGAATCTATGCACATCCTCCAAGTACCATCTTTCTAAGGAACCAATAGAGCAAGACCTGCACAAGGTATTATACTTTCACGAATTATTCCTTTAGAAATCAACTTATCAATTTGACGTTGAGTTCTCTTGATGCCTCAGGATCACATTTGTGAGATGGCTTGTTAGGGATTAGCGGATGAAATCAATTGCATGTTCAATTCCACGAATCAGTAGTAGTTCATCGCGAAGTTCTTCAGGAAACACATCTCTGTATTCATCTAAGAGCTTCATTAATCTTTCCTCCTCGATTTCACCTGCTTGAGACACTTCTTTCACCATCAAAAGAAACATTGGTGTGCCCTGTTCAACTTCCCTTTCAATCTCCTTAGGGAAAAGAAATAAACTAACTACTATAGTCTTATGAATCTTCTTGGGAGTTGCGCCACTAGGTGGTAGAGGCATCAATTCAATTCTTTTCTTCCCCATAACCAGTGAATAAACATTGGAACAACCATCATGCATTACTTTCTTATCAAATTGCCAGGGTCTTCATAGTAACAATTGACAAGCACTCATAGGAACAACATCACACCATAATTCAAATTTAAATTGACCAATTTCAAAATTCAATAGGGCATGTTTTCTTACCTCCACTCCTTTTGAATCATCGAACCAATTCAAATTTTAAGGCTTGATATTGTTATGTTCCTTCAATTTCAATCTGTTCACAAGTTCCTGAGATGCCACAATAGTGAAGGAACCACTATCAATTTTGGATGTGTGAATATAGGGACCAATCTTGCATCTGGTGTGGAATATATTCTCCCTTTGCTCCATGTCAGGCGCCACTTCTGCATGTAACATTATCCTAACCACGAACACCTATCCTTCTTCTTGTAAAGGTGGTTTGTAGACTGATTCTTCTTCCTAAATTTCCCTTCCCCCCCCCCCTCTTCAGAGTTAACGATTTCCTCATCACTGAGAACAATGTCAAATTTCTCTTCCTCCTTTTGCCATTGTTCAATAGTATGAGCAAACAAAGTACGTTTATTAGGACAATTAGTGGAAATATGAACTGCACCATGACATTTGAAACACATTATGCACTCTTCAAATTCTGCTTTAGAAACCACTTTGCTAGGCTTAGCCATTGGTGTTCCTGAATTAGTCTATGCATCCTTTTGTTTTGAAGTTTTGACAACATCTTTATCCAGGGATGAAGAATAATAAGAATTGGTTGGCTTCTGCTAGAACACAAATTTTTTTTTGAATCCTCTTTTGTTCCTGTTCTCCAGTTTCTGAGTGAACAAGGTATCGCACACCTCCCAAAAATACCAAACAACTCTAACTAATATAGCTAGGGAAGTAGGGATCGAATCCTCAGGAAGCGATTAAACTCTATTGGTTCTAAAAAGTCTAAATTGTGTAAGGGGCCTTTGTGGAAAGTTCTAATAAAACTACAAAAATTAAGAAAGCAATAACTAAAACTAAGGAAATAGCGGGAAGTTGATGAATTAACTCTTATAATCAACACCTACGGCGGTTGGTTCACAATGATCAACCAACAAATTCATAAAACACTAATTAATCAATTCATTCACATTCATTGAACTAGGGCTCACTAATTCTCTCAAACTTAGACTGCTCAAAACTCCTTTACCGGCTCTCAGTCGCATAAACTCGCTTTGCCTATTATTCAGTGGTCTAACTGTGGTAATCTTACCTCTCGGCCTCGATTTCCACAATTACCTAACTCACAACTAAATCTGGCCACAATTTAATTGTAATCAATAGAAATAAATAAGAGGAATTCAACTTATAAACAAGAATTAATTAACGAACATAAAATAAATTCACAACATGATCATAAATCCCCTAGCCCTAGAGAAAAATACTACTCACTCATGATTAAAGGAACTAAAACAAAAACAAAATTAATTAACAAAGCGATGAACATGAATTAACTAAAACTAGAATTAAAACTAAATTTATTACTAATAAAACTAAATTAAGAACTAAATTGAGAAAACTAATTAAACTAAAATAACAAACTAACAAACTAAAAAGATTCATAAACTAAAGAGAATTGAAAAGCAAAAGGAAAGGAATTACCAAAAGAATGATTGAATTGCATAAATTGAAATCGAATCGTCAAGAACAAATTAATTGCTTCTAAAATTCTAGAGAGAGAAGTGTTTTACGATTTCTAAGCCTAAAATTATGCTCTCAAAACTAGTTAGGTCGAGCACCCAATACATAGGGTATTTATAGGGATTGGGCTTTTAATTAACATAAACCCACGAGCAAAAACCGAGCGGAAAAACCTAGCAGAGCACAAATCGCGCTACATGCGCCCACAACGACCAAATTGGATTTATTCCCTGCGCTCGCAGCCTTCGTGGGTTCCGATCTGTGGAGCTGCTGATCTATGTTGCGCCCGCATAGGTGATATTCCTTCTTAGCCTATGCGCCCGCATGGTTTAAGCTTAGCTACATTTTGACGATTTTCATTATTTCTTCACTTGATTCCTTCAAACCTTATTAGTGGCTTCTCATAGCTTGGCACGCTTCCCGAGGCAAGAACATTTTGACTCGTTTTAGCTTCTAATGACTTCATAACTCCCTATTACGCTCCTGTAACATACAAAACAAACCGAAAACCTCGTGTAATAGCCGAGGAAGCATAAAATAACCGTAAAAAGCTCTAAAAGTCTAATAAAGACACCAAAACCGTTCCAAAACATAACTTAACATTGAAAGACGATATTTAATCAAAACAAAGCCACAATAATAACTATTTAGCATAATAATCAACCGAAAATGAGGGAAAACACAACATAAAACACGTATGTCATTGAGCTAATTTACAAACATCATTAAAACTGTGATATTGAGCTAAATCTGGTTCCTTTGCTATGGAATTGTTCAATCCCTTCAAGAATCTTGCAATCTTCATATGGTTTTTCTCCTCAGGATCACAAAATAACGTCAATTTCTCAAATTCACTGATGTATTCACACCCACACAAAGATGCTTGATAGAGTGAAGTCAGTTTGGTATAATTTTTCTGATCAAAATCAAGAGGAACATACTTATCTTGCATCTCCTTCTTGAGTTGCGTCTCGGTGTCGATTTTTGGTTTGTTTTGGTGTTTTATTTTGGCCTTTAAACCACAATCCTGCATTCTTAGTTAATTTGACATAAGCAATCTTGAATGTTTTTTTATCATCAAAACTTTTATATTCCGAAATTGTCTCCACTTGGCGTGCCTATTCAAGGAATTCTTCAAGAGATCCTTGACCAGTGAAATCGTCAAGCTTAATTCCACGATCATCAATCTTGTGATTTCCTCTTGCACGTTTTTATTTGAATCACTCAAGTCACTATCATTAAAATCATCATCCTCGTCACTCTTTTGATAATAATGGACGGAATTCGGATGTGTTTTTCGTTGAAGTTCTTGTTGAACATCAATCCTCAAACTAGTTTATTGCTGACGTGCATCAATAGCTCGAATTGCATCCAAAAGTTCCTTAGTTGAAATATCATTATTACTTGAACCTGCCATTAGGATCGTAAAGTCTAAAATCTAATACCAAATTGATGTGGATTTTTGGTGGAATTCGCAAATAATACTCAAAACTCACATGGTTCACAATTAATTCTCCACTCAAGGACTAAATTTATTATGAGTTAATCAATTGTTTAATCCAGAATTCAACTGACTATAGTTCTAAACTTGAGATCAATACAAGAACACACGAATTTAGGAAGGAATTTCGAACAAACTCTCACTCTAGAATTTCACTCAAATTGTAAACACACGAATTGTTTTTATTCAATGAAAGACTTGTGTTGTTACATTTATTTTAGGCTATATATAGCACAAAAATCCTAACAACCTCATAACAACCTAAAAAAATCCTAACTTAGAAACAACTTGCACAACAAAGCAAAAACAAACAAATTAAAGCTTATCCAAAAATTCGCCCATCTCAAATGATAGGAATGGTCGATTTTTTTTTTAATTTTTAAGTAACAACCAACTTAATGTAGGCAATTTCCTAACAAAAAATTCTAATAAACTGATTAAAAATAAGATTAACATCACAAATTTTCAAGCTTATCCTCGAGAAGCACACAAATCAAGGAGCCCAAAACATTTCTTGATTCGTCCAAAAACAAGCGCTATAAGAAGGTTGTTCAATTTCTTGATTATTCAAGATTTTGCTTCAATCTTCAAGAACCCTTCCGAGAATGAATTTTTCAATCAAGAAACCTTTTAAAAATGAATCTTTTAATCAATAAACCCTCAAGAAACCATTCACCATGCTTTAAAGATAATCTTGAAGTAAGACACTAACACTATGACACATACATAAAAGCAATAAAGTCCAAAATGAGTAAAACCCAATCAAGTGAAGTGGGAAAAACCTCATGAATAAAACCAACTTTTTCCATAAATCCTCCACTCTTGCCTTGGTGATAAAATAAATGCACCAAACCACTTAAAATATCACATGTCTTCCTTGTACCTTCATAAAGGGAATATTAATCACCATTGTGGTGATAGTGATCACTACTACCATCACTTATATGGTCATCATAATTCATCATTGTTACCCCTGCTTGTGATTCATCTATCTCCAAGCCATTTGGATTCATTATAAGGTACTAGTTTATCCATAATTGGCAATGAGCTTTTCAAGTCACTACTATTCAAATTCACATCAACATCCCTTGTTTATTAAGGGGGAAAAAAAAAAGAAAAGGGGAAAAAAGTAAGGAACATACAAAGTATTAAAAGAGGGGACTACAACCATTCCATTTTCCTTCATCAACTTTCACCAAATTCACGACTAGATCAAAATCCATGACCACCATTTTTCATTTGCAATTTTCCATCGTTACTTAGGTTAATCACATCAAAAATTCTTGAAACACACCTTTAATTTTCAATCTTTTTTCAAGGAATTTAATCTTGCGAATTAACAAATTAAACTTGACATATATTATAAAAGGGCAACTGAGATGGGTGTATTCATTATATTGAAACAAAATAGCGATTTGTAAACCAAAAAAAAAAAAAGAAATTATGCGATCTTACCCGGCCATACATTGTAATTGATGGATGAGTTAAAAGGTATGAAAATTTTAATATGTATATTTATATTACAAAAAAAATCTAATTCTAGATAAACTATTTCAAAATACTAATGATCTGTGAACCTCCAATTATAAAATCTTATGATTCACGTAAGCTAAATGCAAACCTTTTTGATCAAGTTAAAATCCAATTTTTGAAATGTTGCAACTAAAAATTAAAAAAAATGGAGGGAGTATTATTTGGTCAAGTTAATAATGCTCATATTATATTTTGATCATGTAAGAAAACACTAATGAGCTATGAATTGAACTTCTAATTATAAAATCTAATGGTTCATGTAAGCTAAATCTCAAACTTTTACTTGTATCAAACCCGGATTTCATGGATGATACCCACCTTTTGGTTGGTAGTAATTTTTTTGAGAAATGACTTTTACTTAAGTAAAGTAGGAGATCAACAGATGTTAGAAGAATAGTAGTTGGTGAATTTACTTTAGATTTTTGGGCAAATGTTGAATATGTCCTTATGAGGAATATGTATTTGTTGTAATAAAGGGAAGTTATATTTTCTGCTGATTCCCCATACGTCATCTGAATCTCATTACTTTCCCTTTTTTCATTTGATAATGTAATTTATTTTAAAAAGACTAGTATAATGCTCGTGCAATGCACGGCTCAGAAGTCTAATATTAAATTAACAAAAAAATATAATCAGTAAATCGTATAATTTACTAATTATAGTAAAATACTTTAATTGCATAACAAAAATATCAATATCTACTAAAATCATGGGAATTATCAAATTTATTTCATTTACATTAGTGAAATAACAAAATAATTAGTTTTTTCTCATTTATAAATATGGGATTTCATGCACTTTTTATTAAAATATTTTCTATAATTATCTTTGTGATTCCGTGCAATAGTAGTGTTTTTATTTACTAATGTTATCCTGCACAATATTATTATTATTATTATTATTATTATTATTATTATTATTATTATTATTATTATTATTATTATTATTATTATTATTATTAATTGATCCCATGATCACCTAAAACTGAGAAGGAAGTTTTAACCACTTGAGCTATCCCTCACTTTCAGTAATATTATTGTAGAACTCATGTACAATATTAATACCGTTGAGATAATGATATTTAGTATCACTAGTGGAAAAAACAACATATGCTATAATACATTTGCTCCGGTCATTTAAAATCCTGAGCAAAAAGTCTTGAAAAAAAAATTGCCTACATCATTTGTCCCGGTCATGTTACAACTGGAGCAAAAGGTCTATGTGCTCCGCTGTTTTTGGGTATTGAGCCGGAGCAAAAGGTGGTAAGATGGTTAAAAAAAGGGGCCATATAAATTGGGGTATAAAAGCCGAAAAACAAAACCTAACCCCTCATTTTTCTCCCATCTCTCTTTCCGCCTCTCTCTGATCATTTCTCATTTTCTTTCTTTTTNTTTTTTTTTTTTTTTTTTTTTTTTCTCGATCTCCATTTTATTTTCACTATCATCATCATCTTCAATGAATTCCCTTTCCCTTTTCGCTTTTCCATTCAATCGATCACTTTCATCTTCTTTATTTGATTCTTGTTGTTTCGTCTCTTCTTCATTTGTTTTCGGTTAATTTCTAAAGTTTGTTTTGATTGTTGTTGTTTTTGTTGTTTGTGGTGGTGAAATTGGATTCTAGGATTTGGAGTTTTTGATTAAGGAGTCGTTAAAAGTGAGATCGGGGGTGATTGATGAATTGGAGGTTAAGGGTTTTTCGACGGTGCTCGCCTGACGCCTGTTCCAGTGTTCGTCGTCTTCTCCTTTGACATGGCGGCACGACTGTACCTCTCACGGTCTCACCCTCAGGCCTCATTCAACTAAATCAAGGTAAGTATTCAATTTTGTTTCAATTTTTTTACAATTTCAATGTTTAATTTTAGACTTTTAGATCTTTGTTTAAATGTTTGGTTTTAGATTTTTGTTTAAATGTTTGATTTTTGTTTAAATTTTTTTTTCAACTAAATCAGTTTTATTGTTGTTGTTTAATTAATTTCAGTTATGTTTACTTGTTTGTTTAGATAGTTTATTTACAACTTTTTGGGTTTGTTGTTTGATTTTTTTTTTTTTCAGATTAGTTAGTTTAGTTAAATTAGTCAGATTTACAAATTTAGAGTTTAGTTGTTATGTTGTGTAGAATAGTTAGAATAATTGATTGAAAACAAAGTTTAGAAATCACATAAGTATTTCAAATTTTGAAAATCAACTTTGCAAAAAAAGCTATTTGGTCGTATTATGAAAATTAGTTTAGAAATCAGAGTTTGATTATGAATTTGCTATTTGGTCGTATGTGCTGCATTTGTTTGAAATTATTGGTGTTGCTGATGTTCAGAAAGTGTTTGTCATTACTGTTGTTTGCCAATCATGTCTCTAATTGAATTGTTGTTGAATTGACTTGGAAGAACAATATTGTGGATGCTTTTGCTAGTGCTGTTTAATTGATTCGATTCTCATTAAAATCAAATTAATTATTTGCTTTACACTATTCATCAAACTCGTATTGCTTTGATTTTGTGCCATTTAAGTTGGTTGTGTGAGTTTGATTGTGGATGTGGTATGTATTGTGTTAGCAGGTTCATGTTTGACATTGAAGTGAGGCATGACTTCATAGCGGTGGGGTTTACACTATAGAAGCTTGTAACATGGTTGAAGGTAAATTCTGTCATGCATTTTGCTTCTGATCCTCTGGTTATTGTTCTTGCTTCTTTATTTTGGTGTGAAATGTAACATATGGTTGTTGCTCTTGGTTGCTCCTTCATTGGCTTGATTTCTGTTTTGCTATTTAAATATGAATAAAAGAATGAGTGTATTATAGAATAATCAAATGCGGTGAATGAATAACAAAATATAAGAATGAATGAATGCATGTGTGCTTGAATGAATGAATTAGAAAATGTAATTGCTTATGCCCAATTGTAATTGTTTCTTGGAATATCTTGTAATGTTCTAAATAGCTGAAAAATCCAACTATTGAATCATCCTACCCAGAGAATGAATGAATGAATGAATGAATGAATGAATGCATGATACAATGAAAGTATGAATGGAATGATGACTTAATAAATAAATGAATGAAAGAATGCATGCATGGGCTTAGGCTACTTAAAATTATGACATGAGAGTATATCCACTCTTTGATTGTTTTGGATGGCTTTGTTTTATACATGATGCGTAGTTCCTGTTTTTTTTTTCCTTTGTTGTTGCTGCTTATTATCGATGCTCTGCTATGCTACTGCTGCTATGTTTATATGTAAATTTCATGATACTAAGGCTGCCTGATATTATGGTATGATTAGTGTGTTTGAATGAGCTAAGTGTAAGAAAGAAAGAAAGAAAGAAAGAAAGAAAGAAAGAAAGAAAGAAAGAATGCATTAAATGAATGAAAGAACTGTGCAAAAATTTCATTAGTGAATAAATAAATGGTTGGATGATTAATTGAAAACATGAAGGAATGATTGATAAGTGAATGAGAAAATGAAATTCTTTATACCCATTTGTAATGAATATGTGAAATAATTGATTGAAATTGGTGAACAATGAGATGTATATAACGAGATGCTAAATTCTTACACCTCAACTTAATTCGAATGATTGACTGTGGTTAAATGAGTGTGAGTGAGTTAAAGATAGATGGATCGATAGAAAGAAAGAAAGAAAGAAAGAAAGAAAGAAAGAAAGAAAGAAAGAAAGAAAGAAAGAAAGAGAGAAAGAGAGAGAGAGAGAGAAAGAAAGAAAGAAAGAGAGAGAGAGAGAGAGAGAAAGAAAGAAATAAATAAAGAAAGAGAGAGAGAGAGAGAAAGAGAGAAAGAAAGAAAGAAAGACAGAGAGAGAGAGAGAAAGAAAGAGAGAGAGAGAGAGAGAGAGAGAGAGAGACAGAGAGAGAGAGAGAGAGAGAGAGAGAGAGTATGCATGATGATAGAATGAATAAGTGGAATGATAAATGAATAAATTACAAGCTCACCATCTCTAAAAGTTGCTCTGGTATCTCTTACTCTCTCATGCCGTTGGTAACTTACTCTTGATTTACAAGCTCACAATCTCTAAAACTTATTGTGGTATCTCTTACTCGCTCATCTTAATATTCTAAATTGAGTGAAATTAATGGTCATGCTAAAATCATAAAATTGTTAGTACTTAGTAGTTTATATTCTAAAGTCATCATTGATCAATTCATACTAGCATATCTTAGATTAGTAAGATGGCTTTGTGTTTAACTATGTACAGTTAGCTCCTTGTGCAATTGCCGCACTCATTGCACGTCCTATAGGCGCTATCCCTTTCTTTATTTGATGGATGTAGTCATTCTATATTTCTGTCGAAGCTGTTGCAATCCTCTCTCAGCTCCGTTTGATGCAAAACGCTAAGGTAAAGCAATCCTTTTTCATATTTCCATAAGTCATGATCATTTTTATTTCTTTACAACTTAAAATGAAGCAGTAAAATCCAACTGATGAGAGAGTCTCTTTAGTTTTTTTTTTCTTAAAAAAAAAAAAAAAAAACTATCTTACTTGGCTTTGCAGGAGCACATGATTAATTTTAGTCTGTTTGACCTTTGTTCTTAATTACTTGTTGTTGTTACCTTATTATTAGAATTTGGTGTTTGAAATTAGCTAGTATTGCATCAATGTTTATGTTACAAGTATTATGAAACTAAAAGAATTTGTTCAAAGCACGCTAGAAGTAACACAGAAATGACATAATGGAGTTTTATGTAATGCATACAGCTAATCAAGCAGTAGCTAATAACTGAAGGCTTTGCAGTGCAACAAATGAAATAACTAAATAAGTTCTTAATGATTTGTTCTTTTGCAGATGGTAGAACATTTCGTTGTTTTTATAGTGGAGGAGGATGAGGAGGTGACGGATCGGAGGAGAGGAAAGTGGCTTCCCAAGGAGGATGTGTTACAGTAGCTGTTTTTTTTTTTTTTTGTAATTTTGAGGTGTTGTAAGAACAATATAATTATAAAAATGATGTTTTATGTATTCCTAATAATTTGTGACATTAATATTTGACATGTATTTTACCCCCGATCCTGATTGATTTTTAACTCTAATGCGGCTCTTTTGAGCCATTTCTACTAAATTTTTCTATTTCTAGTGTTTGTTGTGTTTTTTTATAAGATTTTACACGTTTCGATGATTTATCATTGTTTTCCGAGCCTTTTGAAGCACTTGAAGAAGTTAGTGAAGAGTTGAAGTCATTTGAAAAGCTTTACTAAGGATTAGGAGTATTAAAGAAGAAATTAACCGAAGTAATTAAGGAAAACGAGCAAAGAAATCAAGAAGCGAAGCAAGGAGCTCCTCGCCAGGGTTGAGGCAGCGCGCCCGGGTGGGGGTTGCTCGCCCGGACCCCTCCGGGCGGGCCGCTCCGAGGAGGCTTTTTCACTCGTTTTGCTTTGATTAGCCTTAGTATCTAATGTTTTTGTACTCCAAAATCCTAATCACGTTTTATTATACAAAAAAATAGTTTAGCCTTAATTTTCTCTCTAAGTTGTGGAATACTTTTCAATCATTCAATTCAATAAAATTCAGGTTTCATTCAATCTTTTATTCTTGTTTTCTTTTATTCATGTTTAATCTTAGTTTTAGTTTATGCTTTTAGTTTTAGTAGTTTCATGTTTAGAGTATGTCTTATAATTATTGTTAATTTATTAGTTTTAACCATGTTTTTAGTTTTAATGTTTATTATTGATTTAGTTTCTGTACTTTCAATCATGTGTGAGTAGTTCCCTTTCTAGGAATAGGGGATCTATGGGTCATTCTTGATGTTTTGTTCATAATTGTTAGTTTGGTGATTATGTTCTTGAATTCCTGTTGTCAATTTATATTGCTATTAGTTAAATACTGGCCAGGTTTAATTGTTAGTCTGGTATTGTTGAAATCGATACCGAGAGGCAGGATTACCACAATTAGATCATAGGGACAATAGGCAAAACAAGTCTAAGTGAGCGATAGCCATTAGAGGAGTTTTGAAAGAGACTAGATTCGAGTAAATTAGTGAACCTTAATTCAAGGAAATTAATAATCTATTAATTAATTGTGAGCAATTCATTTGTTGATCTATAGTGAACCGATGTCCTAGGCTTAGTTATAGATTTCTTTCCTTAATCGATTCATTTCTAGTACTAGCCAACTTTTTAGTCAAATCCCAATATTCAAAGCCCCCTTACGGCAAAGTGACTTTTTAGAATTAGTAGAATTGCTTGCTTCCATGTGGATACGATCCCTACTTCCCTGTCCACATATTTAGAGTAGTAGGTTACTTTTGATAGGTATACGACTGTCCTTATCAAATTTTAGCGTCGTTCCAGGGGAGGCAATAGTTTAATTTCTACTAGTAGGGTTATTTTGTCCTATTTTTGTTTTATTTTATTTTGTATCAAGGAACCACTGTTCTTTGAGACAGTTTTTACGGATATCTACGGTCTCAATTCGTGTGCAGGTACTAGGTTTTGCATGCCAATTTGGATTGATCCTGAACCAAAACGTTCATTACATAAGCGGAGCCGTAGAAGGAAGTGGAGGTTGCGAAGAGTTTTTCTTTCTAAAAGGATACTGTCGGAAGTGTCACAACTCTTTTCTAATTTGAGCATATCTGAGAATTCTAATAGGGAAGAAATGGCAGAGTCACATATTAACGAGAACAACATACCAAATAATGATGCACAGCCACCGCCATCGCCGCCGGTCCCGTAACCACAATCCTTGAAGGATTATTCTCAGCCCAGTTCTGCAACAGTTGGAGGTGGTTATCGGTTCCCTGATACTGAGGCTCCAAATTTTGAACTGAAGCCAGCTCTAGTGAATATGGTTGAAAGTAATCAGTTTGCAGGAACACTGATGGAGGATTCAATGTTGCATTTGAATAACTTCTTGCAATACTGTGGTACGATTAAGCAAGTTGGTGTCTCTCAGGATTACATTAGAAGAATGATGTTCCCGTTCTCACTGAAAGATAAGGCCTGTACTTGGTTGAACAGTCTCAATATGGATAATATCAACAATTGGGAAGAGTTAGCTCTAGCATTTCAAAGGAAGCATTACCCTCCAGAGCGAACTGCAGCCCTTCGGAGTAAGATCACGAATTTCAACCAGGAGTCAAATGAAACATTGTATGAAGCATGGGAGAGATTCAAGGATTTATTGAGATTGTGCCCACATCATGGTCTTGAGAAGTGGTTCCTGGTCCAGTCATTTTAAAATGATTTAGGGAATGAGAGTCGAACATTATTAGATTCAGCTGCTAGTGGTCGATTCATGAACCAAGAGGTTAATGCTGCATATGATTTGATCGAAGAAATTGCTATTCATAACTCACAGTTTGGCAATCCCAGGGGACATTTGAAGAAAGGTGGAAAGCATGTGGTTGATGATAAGTATGAGAGTTTAGCTTCACAGATCAATGTCATAAGCCAGAAGCTCGATAAGATTGGTACTACAACTCCTCCACCATCACCTGTACTTCCAATGGCTGCGGGATGCACTGAGCCTTTCTGTGATTCATGTGGTTCATTCGATCATAGTTCCCAGTCATGTACCAGTTCAGTAGAGCAAGTGTATGCTTTCCAATCCTACAAGAACAACCCATTCTCCAATACATACAATCCAGGGTGGAAGGATCATCCATACTTCTCCTACAAGAACAGTAACAATGTGCAGAATCCTCAGCGAACTATACCACCTCAGCAGGTTCACTAGAAGATGCAGAGATATGTACCACCATACCCACCAAGCTTCAGCATACCACCATTGCTAGTTCAACCCAGTGGTGAAAGTTCAGAGATGAAGAATATGATGTTGGTAGATGCAGTAGAACATGGAGGCAATGCAGGCTCACAATAAGCAACTAGAGACCCAGCTAGCTCATATTGCACAGTCTACAGCCCAGAGGTAGCAGGGTCAACTACCCCCTCAACCGAATCCACCAGCTCAAAGAGAGAATTGCAACTCCATCACTACCAGAAGCGGGACCCACTATGAAGGTCCTAAGATGCCCATTGATGATGTTGTTTCAGAGATAGGAGTACAGACTAGCAAGACCAGCAATGTGGTGATTGAGGAGATTGCAGAGCCTACACCTTATAAGGAGAAAGATGCCTCAGAGCAGACAGTCGTGGTAGTTGATAAGCCAGTTGATGCATTGATACCTCCCAAGGTGCCACTACCCTTCCCGCATAGGTTAGACCGAAGTAAGAATGATTATCATTTCTGTAAGTTTATCGATATTGTCAAAAATTTGCAGGTTACTGTGCCATTTACTGACTTGATTATACAGGTACATACATATACTAAGTTTTTACAAGACATATTGAGCAGGAAGCGGGAATTGAGTTCAGTAGAGACTGTTGCTTTAACTGAGGAATGTAGTGCTATTTTGCAGAATAAGTCTCCACCTAAAATCAAGGACCCCAATAGCTTTTCGATACCGTGTAACATTGGCCCACTTTTTATTGACAAGGTTTTATGTGATTTAGGAGCCAATGCTAATGTTATGTCGTTGTCTCTTTGTAAGAAATTAGATATGGGTGCTTTAAAGTTTACTAACATTACCTTGAAGATGGCAGACAGGACTGTGAAATACCAAAAAGGTATTTTGGACGTCCCGGTAAAAGTTGGGAAGTTTTTTATTCCCGTTGATTTTGTAGTGTTGGACATGGAGGAGGATGCACACATTCCTATTATTTTAGGTAGACCATTCTTAAAAACTGTAGGTGTTGTCATTGATGTAAAGAATGGTAGTTTAACACTTTCTACAGGTGATGATAAGGTTACATTTAACCTTGATAGTGCATTAAAGAGTCTCATGTTAGAGCAATTATGTTATAGAATTGATATAATTCAAAAGATTATTTATGATGACTTGCCTCGATCCCTTAAAAAGGATCTTCTGGAGGCCATTTTGTGTTTGGATGTGATTTCAGGTGAAGGAAATAAGGAATCAGATGAATTAATTCAAGCCCTTTCAGGAATGTATATCGATTCAGGAAGCAACTGTCAATTCCTGTAGTTTTCCCAAGATGCTTGTTCTGTAAAGGAGGTAACACAACCTGAGATGAAACCTCTTCCCTCTAATTTGAAATATGCATTTCTAGATGAAAAGGAGCTACATCCTGTCATTGTCAGTGCTTCACTTACCGATAGCCTACTTGAAAAATTGTTATCTGTTCTTAAATGTCATAAGAAGGTTATTGGTTACACTATTGATGACTTAACTGGTATTAGCCTTGATTTTTGCATGCATCGTATTCACTTAGAGGATGGTCATAAACCATGCATACAAAGTCAGCGTCGTTTGAATCCTAACATGCAAGAAGTTGTTAAGAAAGAGGTCATTAAATTGCTTGATGCAGGTATTATTTATTATGTTCCTGGTTCTAGATGGGTCAATCCAGTTTATGTAGTACCTAAGAAAGGTGAGACCATTGTTGTGCGAAATGATAAAAATGAATTAATTCCCACTAGAGTTGCCACAGGTTGGCGTATGTGTATCGATTACAGGAAACTGAATACTGCAACTAAAAAGGATCACTTTCCCCTCCCCTTCATTGACCAAATGTTAGAAAGACTAGCTAGGCATAAGTATATTTGCTATTTAGATGGTTATTCGGAATTGTTCCAAATCCCTATTCACTAGATGATAGAGAAAATACTACTTTTACATGTCCTTATGGTACTTTTGCATATCATAGAATGCCCTTTGGTTTATGTGATGACCCTACTACCTTTCAACGTTGCATGAAGAGTATATTTTCCGATTACATTGAATCCATTATGGAAGTTTTTATGGATGATTTTAGTGTCTATGGAACTTCATTTGATGTTTGTTCAGAAAATCTATCCAAAGTGCTTATGAGATGTGAAGAGGTAAACTTAGTGCTGAATTGGGAAAAGTGTCATTTTATGGTCACTGAAGGTGTTGTGGTTGGACATTTAATCTCCGAACAATGTATTGAGGTCGATAAAGCAAATATTCAGATAATAGAGCAACTTACCCCTCCTGTGAATGTCAAAGGGGTAAGAAGTTTTTTGGGTAATGCAAGTTTTTATCGCAGGTTTATTAAGGATTTTTCTAAAATTGCGAAACCACTAACCCAATTGCTTTTGAAGGATGTAGGTTTTGATTTTACTGATGAGTGTGTTGAGTCTTTCAACAGGAATAAAGAGGCACTTATTTCTGCACCCATCATCCAATCCCCTGATTGGGACCTCCTGTTCGAGATCATGTTTGATGCCAGTGACTATGCAGTTGGAGCAGTTTTGGGTCAAAGGAAGGACAAGGTCCTCCATGCGATCTACTATGCTAGCAAGACACTTGACCCATCTCAGGTTAACTATGTCACTACTAAAAAGGAGCTACTAGCAGTTGTTTATGCACATGACAAGTTCATATCATACCTACTGGGCTCTAAAGTGATTGTTCACACCCACCATGCTTTTTTGAAGTACCTCCTAGACAAGAAGGAAGCTAAGCCACGGTTGATCAAATGGATTTTATTGCTGTAGAAGTTTGACCTTGAGATTCGTGATAAGAAAGGAGCAGATAATGTAGTAGCTGATCATCTTTCTAGGATTCAATTCGAAGATGCAGAACTAGTTCCCATTGACGATTTTTTCCCTGATGATCATTTACTTTCTGTTGTAGTTAAATCACCATGGTTTTCTGACTTTGCTAATTATATTGTAGGTGGTGTTTTGCCTCCTAATCTCTCATCACAGCAGAGGAAGCGGTTCCTTCACGATGTCAAATGGTATTTTTGGGATGACCCGAATTTATTTTGGGAATGTGCTGATGGACTATACCGACGATGTGTTCCTGATTGGGAGTTTTATGGAATTCTGAGCCATTGCCACTCATCACCTTATGGAGGACATGTAGGCCCTTCAAAGACAGTGTTCAAGGTATTGTAGTTTGGTTTTTATTGGCCTGCCTTACTGAAGGATGATAGAGATTTTGTAATGTCATGTGCTTCGTGCCAAAGAACTAGTAACATCTCCAAAAGGCATGAAATGCCTCAAAAAGGTATCTTAGAAGTGAAATCTTCGATGTTTAGGGTATTGACTATATGGATCCCTTTCCTTCTTCTAATGGAAATCGTTACATATTAGTTAATGTGGATTATGTTTCTAAATGGGTGGAAGCTCTCGCTACCCTCCATTTTGATTCTAACACCGTGTTGAGATTGTTTAAGCCGGTCATTTTCCCTAGGTTCGGAGTCCCTAGAGCTATCATCAGTGATGGGGGAACGCATTTCTATGAGAAGAGGTTAGATAAGCTGCTGGAGAAGTACGGTGTCTACCACATAACAGGATTGACGTCCCGTCCACAAACCAGTGGTCAAGTGGAAGTCTCTAATCAAGAAATCAAGGTTATCCTGGAGAAAACGGTTGCAAAGTCAAGGAAAGATTGGAGTAGCAAGCTCCATGATGCATTATGGGCATATAGAACGGTGTTCAAGACACCTATCGGTACATCTCCATATCAATTAGTGTACGGGAAAGCGTGCCATTTACCGGTTGAGTTAGAGTACAAGGCCTACTGGGCAGTAAAGGAGCTCAACATGGATGCTGAGCTTGCTGGTGAGAAGCGGTTACTTCAGTTAAATGAGCTAGATGAGTTTCGATTGGGAGCCTATAATAGTGCTAAGATCTACAAGGAGAAGACTAAGAAATGGCATGACAAGCGAATTATAAGAAAGGAGTTCGTAGCAGGTGATAAGGTCTTGTTAGTCAACTCTAGATTAAAGCTTTTTCCTGGAAAGTTGAGGTCTAGGTGGAGCGGTCCTTTCGTTGTCACCACGGTGTGCAAGTATGGATTTGTGGAGGTTCAAAATGATAAAGGGGAGCGATTTAAGGTTAATGGACACCACCTCAAGCACTACTATGAAGGTGATGTTGTTGGCCTGGTTGAGGAAATTAGTTTCCGAAACCCACACCCCCTATGAGCTACGAGGTAACATGGTCAAGCCAATGAACTTAAAGAACCGCTTTGCGGGAGGGAACCCGTAGTTAGTTTAGTTTTTAGTAGCCTTTCCATTTTTATTTTCATAGTTTTGTAGGGACTCTAGCTCTTTTCTTAGTTTTGGTGAGGAGAGTGAGATACTAACAAATTTTTCCAAGCGTTTTCGGTGTGATTATAGGTACAATTGAACTAAAAAGGTGAAAAAGGGCGAAGAAATGGACGAAGCATCGTTCGCCCTAGTGGGTCCGGGCGAATAGCTGGGCTCCGGGCGTGTGGCTTGGGGTCCAGGTGCGCAACTCATAATCGAGGACTTAGAAAAATTTCAGAATTTCAGAAAAAAGGGGGTCCGAGCGGAAAGACGCCCTCCGGGCATGCGTCACTCGGTCCGGGCGCACAGTAGGTTTTCCAACACTTAGTTTTTTTTTTTCAAAAATCCCAAAAAGGGGCCATTCTCCCGGTTACCCGGGCAAGCAACCAACCCTCTGGGCAGGTGGTGTAGACACCTAATTTAGTCCCCGGTCCCGTGGTAAGACTCCATGATGAAGAATAAAACCCACTTCTCTAGATTATTGGACAATTGATGTTATTAGACTTAATTTTACTATTTTTCTTAAATTACAAAACAATTTTAAAAATAGCCCATTTATATTATTGGATTTTTAGATAAGCCAAATATTTGATTTATAAAAAAACAAAAAAAAACAAGTTTTAGCGTAGCGCCCGAATCAGCAAGTCGCGCTGACGCAGCAGCGTGACAAGCAAACCAGCGCTAGCTGCGCAGCGTGACAGCTTGTGTCACGCTGGTTGGTCAGCGTTACTAAACTTGTAACGCAACCTGGCCAGCGTGATAAAACCTGTCGCGCTACACATTTTTCTTATAAATACCCTTTTTTCTCCTCTAAAACGAGCCTCTTGACTTTCTTGATTTTTAGTACCCATTCTCACACTTCCAAATCCGACATTCACTCATTCTCCTAAACCTACTTTCTCTCTCTTTTTCTCCTTTTTGTCTTTACACTTAAACTTTTCTCCATCAAATTATTTTTTTATTTCATTTCTAATAAAGTGTATTAATTTCTTTCTATTACGAATTAAATCCGAATCTTTGTCCAAATTAATACTCGAAGAAACAATATTCAAGCAAGAAGTGTAAGTTTTCTTAGAGTCTTAAATTAAACTTTATGTATTGGTTGTTGTATTTATTTATTTGGATATTTATTTCAATTTTTCACAATGTTTTTGTTAAAGGACTTAATTTGAATTAATTTATCACATTAAACTAAGATATTTTTTTGGACAAATTGTACCATGCTAGGTACCTTGAATTAATCTTAACGACGATTTGACTAAATTAATTAGTTTTATATGATTTCACCATAATAATAGTAATTTTGTGTTAAGTTGTAAATTATTATTTTGTGGTTCTTTATATAACATGTGTATAATTGAGAGAAAACTAGTAATGGCCGCCTACGGGCTAATATGATGCACTCCGCCATATTAGTACCTTCACCCCTGAATCCAACCTTTGGTTCGTAAGATCATAACTTGGAGTCATCCCCATGGGATCGAAAGGGTTATACATGCAATTTAGATTATCGTCCCGTATTCGTGTCCCATTCGTAATCAATCTAAATACATGGTTTATGAGTTTGATTCCTAAAACTCATTGGCGACTCCTTACTAGCATCGTCCGTATTCATTGATATTTTCTCACTCGAAAAAAGATAATTGAAAATTTAAAAAACACTAAAATAGCGTTGCGCGACAAACTTTGTCACGCTAACGTTGCAGCGTCACAAAGTTTGCTGCGCTACACCTGCAGCGTGACAAACTTTGTACCGCTGCACAGTCAGCGTGACAAACTTTGTCACGCTACGTTGCCAACGCGACTGAAATTCCTTCGCTCCTATTTTGTTGCAAAATACTTCTAAAAAAGTCCATTTCACCTTTTCTTAAGCCAATTTTTTAGGTCTAACTCAACCTATGGACGTTTTGGGAAAGGTGACCAAAAAATTTGGGACCCTAAAATTCGGGGCCCCTACAGTGGCGACTCTGCTAAGGACTAAAAGAGGGTGAGGCTTGAAATTTTTCTCTCAAATTATACAGTTGTTATATTTAGAACATTTGCATTTTTTTAGTCATATTGTATACATGTAACATACACTTGGCCTCCATGTGTTTGAAACATGCCTTAGGATCACCGTGATACTTCTTCATTTCAGGGAGGAACTATTGACTTGGTGGGGCCCATGGTCTCTAAGCAACCGAGCAAGATAGAACCTTATTCCAACTACATCAATTTCTAAGCCGCCCATGGTACTTAGATGGGAGAAAGTTTATATCTAACGGTTATTATACCGCAAAGTGTTGGAGCGCGCACACTCCTTAGATGTAGGACCTTTTTGACCGACCATAACTGACCGTAGTTTGACTGCATTATTTTGTAATTATTGCTTCCCTTTTGTTTTGTATAGTTGCTTGTTTTGCTTTTTANATTATTTGCTTCCCTTTTGTTTTATAAAGTTGCTTGTTTTGCTTTTTATATTTTGTGCATATGTAGATTTTCTGAGGTTTTCAAATCAATTTTAATCACAATATATTATTAGCTAACTAAATTAAATGATTACATTAAATATTTTCCATAATTTTAAATTATATTCTTTGATATCATTTGATTACTTGGAATNTGATATCATTTGATTGCTTGGAAGATTTTTATGCACCAATATATTTGATTTAGTTAATAAAATATTGCAAAAGATATTATTAATCAAATCCTTGATCTTCTTAGGATTTGATTAATAGAATCTTTGATTAAATAGAAACTAACTTATACACTTAACATTTATTAGAAAATTCAAATAATATTAACGATTTCAAAAATAATTTACCTTTTTGAGATTTTTAATATAATTCGAATCTTTTGGAAGTTTACTAATTAATTCTTTTAATTTAGAATTTTATTAATTTAATTCCAAATTTCTTATAAATCTAACTATCTCACTTTCCCTTGTATTATTTTCAAAAAAATCACACACTTAGAATTAAAAATAAAAAAAATAAAAAACTCAAAAAAAATACATCAAGGTTAATCATGATGCGAAGGCGTTCGTCGCCCCACACTTGGGGAGAGTCATGATCAATGATGAAATTTTTCCTTTTATATATATTTTTTTTGTTAATTTTTATTTTTCCTATGAGCTTCCCATCAATTAACCTTGATTGTTATAACTCTAAGTGTTGAGTCTTGTTTCTTTTTTCTTCTATTTTTCTTTTATCTTTTTTTTTTTGTCTTCCCCCATCATCTCTTTGTAAGGATCCAATAATGATGATCTGAAGTTTACTAATTGCTTGGCAATGCACGATTTTGATCAATGTTTTTTATGACTTACATACAAATAACATCATCACCAATCTTTCAAAAGTTCATTCTAATAATAGGCCCATTTAGGCCTAAATACGTATATATGGACAACATGGACATGAATACAAACCCATTAAATATAAATATAATGATAACTTAGCAAAAATCAATAGAAACTTGCAGCGTAACAAACTCTACAACGCTACACAAACAGCGCAACTCTTCTAAAGGGTCACAAGTTTAATAACGTTACCTTGCTAGCGCTACTTCTTTTGTCACACTACAAATCTAGCGCTAGAACTTTTTTTGCGCTAAAAAGTCATTTATTTGAATAATTTTGATGAATATGCAGTATATTTGAAATTACTTATACACAATTAAATCATAATTAACCCCAACTAAAATGGTTTTAAGTTATTTTAGAGCCCGTTATGGTTCAATAAAAAAACCCAATTTGGTTTTTTTACAACATTTTATCTATTAACACATACTAAGTGGACACATTTTTTTAAGTGCAATCGTTATAATATGAAATTGCAAGGGTTTCTACATATTATTGGCATACAAAATGATGAAAAAATGCCTAAGGTAAACAAAAGAAAATTGTTTGCTTTAGAAAGTGATAATATGTCCTATATCGGCTACTACTTTTTTCTAAACACTCCATCCCACCTTTGCATCAAATACATCATTCTATGTGTTTAAATTATGCGCCCATGGTTCAACCTACTCCTAAATGTTTGATTTAGAATCTATTGATCAATAGACCCAAGGTCTATAGTTTGGACTGAAATATAATGAAGTTTCAATCAATTACGGTTATTATACAAAATTCTTCAGATGCAAGCTCAAGAAAATCCGAAGAACATTATTCAAGATGATGTAGAAGCATACATACAAGAAACATGATTTGGACCAAAACTAGAACTCCATTCACTTCCCCAGTTTAATCTCTCTCTTTTCTTTTCTTCTTCTTTCATGGTAGAGTTTGAGACTTATGCTGCCAAGTATCATTTATGTACTAATTTCAACTATCAATAAAATAAAATGCATTTCATCTTCAAATTATACATTCTCTCTCTACTCATCATGTCTTGCTTAAACAATTACAAGTGAATGAATTCATTAAGTTGAGTTAATCAACATGGCAATGAAGAACAAGTTAAAGCATAATTGGCATAATATAGACTACGTTGTTCATATCAAATGCATCCTCAATTTGACGCTCCACACCTTGAACAACTTACTTTATATTTTACATCCTATAAATTAAATGTGTCAACTCCTTAATTAAGTTATTAAAGCAAAGTGGTTCAAATAAATTCTCTTTTAGGAAACAAACTTTACTTTATTAACCATAGGCCCTGTCGTCACGAGCCTAAAAGTTCAATTGAGGCTCAATTTAAGTCTCAAAAATTGGGGGCTCACTCCAAGTTCACTTAATGTTTATTTTAAGATGCAATACACTAATATTAGAGGCACCTTTGAAACCCTAAAAATATCTCCCTTATCTTGAATAACCTACATTATGATACACTTTCTTAGTAGCCCGTTTGTGCCTAAACACATAGCTTGTTTCTTTCAACCTACATCAAACTTAGCCTGGGGATGGGAATGCTTCGAGCACATAAATTAAAATGCAACTCCATATAGAAAATAATGTTAAAGCAGCTCTGAATTTCAATTCAAGCAAATGGAAATGCATGAAAAGTTGTCGACAAGTAATGTTGTAAGTAATAGAGTTACACAAGTCTAAGAACAAGTTTGTAGCATAGTTTTGGTAAATTAAGGGTATTTGAGCCTTCTTTTCCATTTCTTTCTTACACCTTAAGCTTATCCATGATACAACCCTGGAAAAATCCCTCCTTGAGGTGTAACGAAAATGCAAAAAACTTGTGTCTTTACCTTTAACATATCAATAACTCAGAAGCAAGAACTACATAAGACCTGATTCCAACTCGAATTGGATACGTATACAACCCTTCATAAGGTGCGGTCTTAATAGTCCTACATCTTAAGGACATGTAACATGAGTAAAATTTTAAGGGCCCATGAAAAAAAAGGTCCTTTGAACACAAGACCCACCTAAGGTCTTGGATACTGTTTTCATTTTAGGACACACAACCGTCCTTAAAAAAAATTGCTTTAATGTCACATAAAGCAAGTTATTTTCTTCTACACATATCATCCTTCTTTCCTTTTTTTTCACACATACTCTTCTTCATCAAGCTTCTTTCCTTTCTTATGCTCATCATCATCAACTCTTGTAGTGTCATGTTTTAACTCATACACTCACATACTTCCTTTACTCGTTCCTTTTTATTCCGCAAAATTATCCAACTTCTTCATTTTCTCTTAAAAAATGAATTTTCATAGCTATCTTATACCTATTCATGGCAACATGAGGCATCACTTTGACTCCATATCATTATCTCATCACCAAAATCGTTCCTATCTCTTCTAGTTTTGGTCTTCATAAACTTGGCAACTCGTCTACTTCAAGCATTATCATCTTCAACACTTCAAAACTTGAGCAAACATTTATAATATTGATCTCTTATTTCTCTAAAGCGATTCACATTACTAGTAGCCAATGGTTGAACTTGACACAAACTTCTCAAACAAGACAATCACGAAAGTATAAGATGATGGCTCATAAGCTAAGATTAAATTAGCAAGCTAAAATCACTCCCCTTTGAATCATAAGCATTGTCAAGCACATTATACAACAACTGTAATCAATTTTGGATCCTTAACTTCTACTATTGTTTCTTCCCCATTCTCCTCGCACAAAAAAAAAAACAAAAACCAATTTAGGGAAAGTTGAGATACCCCCATCCCTTGCTTCCTACTAACTCATGCTATGGCACCTCCGTGCTCATTTTTGCATATTTTTGGTTGTTTCCCTCGTGCTTATTTGTAGCTAATCTGAGCATACTTACATTATAACTAGCTTGTACATACTCTTCTAGCTAGCTTTGCGTACATATTTGTGCCCTTTCTTGTTGCTACAAGTCTCCATACTTACACCACCTTATACACCCTGGGGGGCTACATTCTTTTCAAAATTAGCTATAAAGCCACTTGCTTCAAAATCTCATTAAGCTTATGACATTTGCTTGTTGCCCCTTATGAAAAAATCATGGAAGTTGTCTCACTTGAAACTTCATTTTGGCGATTATTTTTTGGGAGTAAGTCAAATAACCCTCCACAAAAAATTTTGACATTTTTTCCCCTACTCGGACCCTCGATCTCAAAATATAGCTCATTAGTTATATGTCAAAAATAAAAAGCCCAAGGTCTAATCAATAATACAAGAACAAATAATGAAGTTAAACTTGAAAAACTTTTACAAAAAAAATAAAAAATAAAAAAGAGCCAGAAAATTTAAAAAGTGTTGCATCACAGACTTTGTAGCACTAAATGAGGAGCCCCACAACATTTTCAGCGCTACTTAACAAGCGCAACAAATTATGCAGCGCTCCATAGCGTAGCGTAAAAAAAATTTTGTCACGCTACTACAGCAGCAGCGCTACTAATTCTCTTGAGCTATGTCATTTGAGGTAAAATTAAGAACACTTTTACTTTTATCATACTAAATTCTAGTAAATAAGCGAATTTACTCAAAATAGTAATAAATGAGCGAATTCATTACGTTTTTCAATAATTTCGATAAATAAGCAAATTTACTCAAAAAAAGTAATAAATGAGTGAATTTATTACACTTTTTCAATAATTTCGGTAAATAATCAAATTTACTGAAATAAGTAATAAATGAGCGAATTTATTAAATTTTTTTCAATAATTTCGGTAAATAAGCGAATTTACTCCAAGTATTAATAAATGAGCGAATTTATTACATTTTTTTCAATAATTTCGGTAAATAAGCGAATTTACTCCAAATAGTAATCATGAACGAATTTATTAGATTTTTTTTTTCAAAAATTCAATAAATAAGCAAATTTACCCAAAAAGTAATAAATGAGCGAATTTATTACCTTTTCTTCAAATATTCTTAGTAAATAAGAGAATTTACTAAAAATAGTAATAAATAAGCAAATTTATTACCTTTTCTTCAAATATTCATAGTAAATAAGCGAATTTTCTAAAAATAGTAATAAATAAGCAAATTTATTACATTTTCTTCAAACACTTTTTTAGTGAATAAGCGAATTTATTACCTTTTTCTTCAAATATTTTTAGTAAATAAGAGAATTTACTAAAATAGTAATAAATAAGTGAATTTATTATATTTTCTTCAAACACTTCTATAGTAAATAAGTGAAATTACTAAGATAGTATTAAATAAGCGAATTAATTACCTTTTCTTCAAACACTTCTTTGGTAAATAAGTGAATTTACTAATATAGTAATAACTAAGCAAATTTATTACCTTTTCTTCAAATATTCTTAGTAAATAAATAAATTTATTAAAATAGCAATAAATAAGCGAATTTATTACCCTTTCGTTTTCAGATATTTTAGTAAATAAGCGAATTTACTAGGTTCGTAATAAATAGACTAGTTTATTACTTTTGCTTATAAAATTGAATTTAGAACGTTTTAATAAACAAAATGAATTTATTAAGACTTATTTCCTATATGTCGATTTCAAAGTAAGATGTCGATTAATTAGAATATAACTATTTCAATTTTCGAAAACAAAAAAGATTTTAAGTTCTGGAAGCCATTGCTTTCTAAAATCTTGATATACCCATTGGTTAATAAGGAGCCCTTGATTCTGAATATGGAAGTCTCGAAAAGTGATTCGAGCATACTTTGATTTTCGTCTTACTCAGACTCAATCAAAGTGGGGGCTAACTGTAGACACCTAATTTAGTCTCCGGTCCTGTGGTAAGACTCCATGATGAACAATAAAACCCACTTCTCTAAATTATTGGACAATTGATGTTATTGGACTTAATTTTACTATTTTTCTTAAATTACATAATTTTTAAAAAAGCCCATTTATATTATTGGATTTTTAAATAAGCCTAATATTTGATTTATAAAAAAAACAAAAAAAAACGAGTTTTAGCGTAGCGCGACTCAGCAAGTCGCGCTGATGCTGCATCATGACAAGCAAACCAGCGCTAGCTGCGCAACGTGACAGTTTGTGTCACGCCGGCTGGTCAGCGTTATTAAACTTGTAAAGCTACCTGGCCAGCGTGATGAAACCTGTCGCGCTACACATTTTTCTTATAAATACCCTTTTTTCTCCTCTAAAACGGGCCTCTTGATTTTTTTCTACCCATTCTCACACTTCTAAAACCAACATTCTCTCATTCTCCAACCTACTTTCTCTCTCTTTTTTCCTTTTTGTCTTTACACTTAAACTTTTCTCCATCAAATTATTTTTTTTATTTCATTTCTAATAAAGTGTGTTAATTTCTTTGTTATTACGAATTAAATCTGAATCTTTGTCCAAATTAATACTCGAAGAAACTATAATCAAGTGAGAAGTGTAAGTTTTCTGAGAGTCTTATATTAAACTTTATGTATTGGTTGTTGTATTTATTTATTTGTATATTTATTTCAATTTTTCACAATGTTTTTGTTAAAGGACTTAATTTGAATTAATTTATCACATTAAACTAAGATATTTTTTTGGACAAATTGTACCATGCTAGGTACCTTGAATTAAGCTTAACGACGATTTGACTAAATTAATTAGTTTTATCAGATTTCACCATAATAATAGTAATTTTGTGTTAGGTTGTAAATTATTATGGAAAAATTGGTTCTAATAATCCTACCTTTTACACATTTGAAATTAATAGTCCTACCTTTGGATTATCTCACAACAATCCCACCTTTATACTTCATTTTCTTTTGTTGGTCCTTTTTACCAGTAACCTGAACTTCAGGTTACCATAATCATTTTTTCATTTCTTTTTGTTTTTTTTTTAATTAATAAAACTGATTTAAATTGAAAAAAAGCACTCCAACACACAATTTTTTCATTTCTTTTTGTTTTTTTAATTAATAAACTGATTTCATACATTTTTTTTGTTTAATAATTTTTTTTTGTTTGTTTAATAAAAAAAAACACTCCACCAATCATGTAATGCCACGTGTATAAATTACCTACTAATTAAGTTATTAACCGGTAAGGACCAATAAAAGAAAACAAGCCATAAAGGTGGGACTGTTGTGAGATAATGGAAAGGTGGACTGTTATATTCAAATGTGTAAAAGGTGGGATTATTAGAATCAATTTTTACTATTATTATTTTGTGGTTCTTTATATAACTTGTGTATAATTGAGAGAAAACTAGTAATGACCGCCTACGGGCTAATATGACGCACTCCGCCATATTAGTAACTTCACCCTCGAATCCAACCTTTGGTTCGTAAGTTCATAACTTGGAGTCATCCCCATGGGATCGAAAGGGTTATTCGTGCAATTTAGATTATCGTCCCGTATTTATGTCCCATTTGTAATCAATCTAAATACATGGTTTATGATTTTGATTCCTAAAACTCATTGGCGACTCCTTACTGTTGGAACATTTATGATAAATGGGTTTTGTACATATGAAGTTTGATGAAGGAAGTGATATTACGTTTTACAATGTTATTTCTTTTGGGTTGTATTCAATTCAAATTAAGTGATGTGTATGTTTTTTATATTCTCATGAATATGAGAATGAAAACTTCCTTAGGTTACCAAGGACATTAACTTGGTTATTCATATGTTGGAGAAGTTACTTGGTAATGCTACCCTATATAAGCTTGCTTTCTCATTCTTTGTTTTCTGCAGAAATAGAGTATGTGTGTTTACATAAACAAGTTCACAAGTTTATTTCTTAATTTACTTTGAAGATCATCATAGTAAATTGTTTTCTCAATTGTATCTCATTAGTTGTTTTGTGTAAACCCGGTGATCCTTAGAGGGTCGAAATTAAACTAATAGGAAAACGTAGTTTCCGTGCCTTGGAGTGGTATATCCGGTTCCCTTGTTCATCCCCTATTTCTAACACTTACTAGCATCGTCCGTATTCTTTGTTATTATCTCACTCGAAAAAAGTTAATTAAAAATTAAAAAAACACTAAAATAGCGTAGCACGACAAACTTTGTCACACTAACGTAGCAGCGTCACAAAGTTTGCTGCGCTACACCTGCAGCGTGAAAAACTTTGTAACGCTGCACAGTCAGCGTGACAAACTTTGTCATGCTACGTTGCCAGCATGGCTGAAATTCCTGCGCTCCTGTTTTGTTGCAAAATACATCTCAAAAAGTCCATTTCACCTATCCTTAAGCCAATTTTTTAGGTCTAACTCGACCTATGGATGATTTGGGAAAGGTGACCAAAAAAATTTGGGACCCTAAAATCCGGGGCCCCTACAGGTGGCACTCGCTCCGGGCGCCCGGGTAGCCCTCCCCCTTTACTCGTTGCCCTCTTCTTCTTTTTCTTCCTTTTTATTTCTTCTTCTTCCTTCCTCCTTCTCTCACCTCTCATTATCTTATCTCCTCTTTCTCTCTCTACAAATTCAAATCTCCATAACTCCTCTTCTTACTATAACTTCTCTCTACTATATCTCACTCTCTACTCACCCAAATTCACTCAAATTTTCACCAAATTTCATATTTTTCCACCCTCTTCTAGATCCCCACCACAAATCTCACTAAAAAATCTCTCAGCTTACATCAATTCCTTACTTCTCTTACTACACCTTCAATAATTTTACCTCCAATGACATAGCGCAAGAAAATTAGTAGCGCTACTACTGTAGCGTGACAAACTTTGTTGCACTACGCTATGGAGCGCTGCATAATTCGTTGTGCTTGTTAAGTAGCGCTGAAAATTTTGTGGCGCTCCTCATTTAGCGCTACAAAGTCTGTGATGCTACGCTTTTTAAATTTTCTGGCTCTTTTTTTTTTGTAAAAGCTTTTCAAGTTTAACTTCATTAGTTGTTCTTGTATCATTGATTAGCCCTTGGGCCTTTTAGTTTTGACATATATCTAATGAGTTATATTTTGAGACCGAGAGTCTGAGTAGGGGAAAAATGGAAATATTTTGTGGGGAGTTATCCGACTTACTCCCAAAAAATAATCGCCAAAATGAAGTTTCAAGTAAGAAAACTTCCATGTGTTTTTTTATAAGGGGCAACCAGCAAATGTCATAAGCTTAATGAGATTTTGAAGCAAGTGGCTTCATAACTAATTTTGAAAAGAATGTAGCATCCAGGGTGTATAAGGTGGTGTAAGTATGGAGACTTGTAGCAATAAGAAAGGTCACAAATATGGATGCAAAGCTAGCTAGGAGAGTATGTACAAGCTAGTTATAATGTAAGTATGCTTAAATTAGCTACAAATAAGCACGAGGAAAACAACCAAAAATATGCAAAAATGAGCACGGAGGTGCCATAGCATGAGTTAGTAGGAAGCAAGGGATGGGGGTATCTCAACTTTCCCTAAATCGTTTTTTTTTTTTTTGAAAAAAAATGATTTTTTTTTGTGATAGGAGAATGGGGAAGAAAGAATAGTAGAAGTTAAGGATCCAAAATTGATTACAGTTGTTGTATAATGTGCTGGACAATGTTTATGATTCAAAGGGGAGTGATTTTATCTTGCTCATTTGATCTTAGTTTATGAGCCATCATCTTATACTTTCGTGATTGTCTTGTTTGAGAAGTTTGTTTCAAATTCAACTATTGGCTACTAGTAATGTGAATCTCTTTAGAGAAATAAGAGATCAATATTATGAATGCTTGCTCAAGTTTTGAAGTATTGAAGATGATAATGCTTGAAGTAGACGAGTTGCCAAGTTTATGAAGACCAAAACTAGAATTGATAGGAAAGATTTTGGTGATGAGAGGATGATATGGAGTCAAAGTGATGCCTCATGCTGCCATGGATAGGTATAAGGTAGCTATGAAAATTCATTCTTTAAGAGAAAATGAAGAAGTTGGATGATTTTGCGGATTAAAAAGGAACGATTAAAGGAAGTAGGTGAGTGTTTGAGTTAAAAGATGACACTACAAGAGTTGATGGTGATGAGCATGAGAAAGGAAAGAAGCTTGATGAAGAAGGGTATGTGTGAAAAAAAAAAAAAAAGGAAAGTAGGATGATATGTGTAGAAGAAAATGACTTGCTTTATGTGACATTAAGGAAATTTTCTTTTAAGGACGGTTGTGCGTCCTAAAATAAAACAGTATCCAAGACCTTAGGTGGGTTTTGTGTTCAAAGGACCCTTTTTTTCATGGGCCCTTAAAATTTTTACTCATGTTATATGTCCTTAAGATGTAGGACTATTAAGACCGCACCTTATGAAAGGTTGCATACGTATCCAATTCGAGTTGGAATCAGGTCTTACGTAGCTCTTGCTTCTAAGTTATTGATGTGTTAAAGGTAAAGACATAAGTTTTTTGCATTTTTTTTACACCTCACGGAGGGATTTTTGTAGGTTTGTATCGTGGCTAAGCTTAGGGTGTAAGAAGGAAATGGAAAAGAAGGCTCAAATACCCATAATTTACCCAAACTATGCTACAAACTTGTTCTTAGACTTGAGCAACTCTATTACTTAAAACTTTACTTGTTGACAACTTTTCATGCATTTCCATTTGCTTGAATTGAAAATCAGAGCTACTTTAACATTATTTTCTTTATGGAGTTGCATTTTAATTTATGTCCTCGTAGCATTCCCATCCCCAGGCTAAGTTTGATGTAGGTTGAAAGAAACAAGCTATGTGTTTAGGCACAAATGGGCTACCAAGAAAGTGGATCATAATGTAGGTTATTCAAGATAAGGGTGACAATTTTAGGGTTTCAAAGGTGTCTCTTATGTTGGTGTATTGCATCTTAAAATAAACACTAAGTGGACTTGGAGTGAGCCTCCAATTTTTGAGACTTAAATTGAGCCTCAATTGAGATTTTAGGCTCGTGATGACTGGGCCTATGGTTAATAAAGTAAAGTCTATTTCCCAAAAGAGAATTTATTTGTGCCACTTTGCTTTAATAACTTAATTAAGGAATTGACACATTTAATTTAAAGGATGTAAAATATAGAGTAAGTTGTTTAAGGTGTGGATGCGTTAAATTGAGGATGCATTTGATATGAACAACGAACGTAGTCTACATTATACCAATTATGCTTTAACTTGTTCTTCATTGCCATGTTGATTAACTCAACTTGATGAGTTTATTCACTTGTAATTGTTTAAGCAAGACATGATGAGTAGAGAGAGAATGTACAATTTGAAGATGAAATGAATTTCATTTTATTGATAGTGGAGATTAGTACATAAATGAAACTTGGCAGCATCAGTCTCAAACTCTACCATGGAAGAAGAAGAAAAGAAAAGAGAGAAATTAAACTAGGGAAGTGAATGGAGTTCTAGTTTTGGTCCAAATCATGTTTCTTGTATGTTGTATGTATGCGTCTACATCGTCTTGAATAATGTTCTTCGGATTTTCTTGAGCTTGCATTTGAAAATGTTAAATAATAACCATAATTGATTGAAAATTCATTATATTTCAATCCAAACTATAGTCCTTGGATCTATTGATCAATAGATTCTAAATCAAACATTTAGGAGTAGGTTCAACCATGGGCTCATAATTTAAACACTTAGAATGTTGTGTTTGATCCAAGTATGGGATGGAGTGTTTAGAAAAAAGTAGTAACCAATATAGCACATATTATCACTTTCTAAAGCAAACAAATTTTCTTTTGTTTACATTAGGCATTTTTTCACCATTTTGTATGCCAATAATATGTAGCAACCCTTGAAATTACATATTATAATGATTGCACTTAAAAGAATGTGTCCATTTAGTATGTGTTAATAGATAAAATGTTGATAAAAAACAAAAGTGGGTTTCTTATTGAACCATAATGGGCTCTAAAATAACTTAAAACCTTTTAGTTGGGGTTAATTATGATTTAATTGTCTATAAGTAATTTCAAATATATACTACATATATAACACCCCTGGATTTTCCTAACTTTCTACTTCTCATTTTTCTGGAAAACATATTAAATTAATAAGAATTATATTTATTAATCAATCATATTAATAAGAATTTCAAATAATTATATTTTTCCTAACAAAAGTAGAATTTTTATGCCACTTTAGAAAAGTGGACAGCATTATGAAATTATCAAAACTCCTTGAAAAACTTCAAAAACCACATAAATCAATCATACAATGTATTACTTAATTTATATGATCAATTTATGCTAATTACATACTTTAAAAGCCTAATTATTAAATTTATAAATTCTGGACAGCATGTTAAACATGCTTAAAATCACTTTTAGACTTCATAAAACATACTAAAAATTAAATATATCAATGTAGAATTGATGTGTGATCATACTAGTACAATTTGGATACTTAAATTTAACTTGTTTTCAAAAAACAATTCATATTTTTTTCCTAACTTTAAAGTCATGAAAACCTATAAAACATCATAATTTCATGCCAAAACACTTCTACAATCTACTAACATATTTATGAAATCAATCTAGGTTTTAGAACAATTTTTCATATGCCAAAACATGTTTATAATATTTATTCAACTCAAATTCATGATTATAAAATTTGGACAGCTTTATAAATTAAATTTAAAACCCTTAAAAATCAATCTAAACTTAATAACATCATCATATATTCACCCAACAATAATTTATGATAATAATATCAAAGCTTAGAACATAAAAACTCATAAAATCATAACTTCATAAATTTTTCAAACCCGAATCTATAATTTCATGAACAACAAAATTAATTCATGCCTTTAAACAATTCATACTTATATCAAAACATGATTAAACTGATAAAACATGATTAAACATAATTATAAACATGAATTTGCAAGATTGAATCAAAAATAAAGAAGGAGAAATACTTTTTTTCTTTTTATTTTTTTAAAGTTTAGAAAAATACCGAAAAGAGGGGAGGAAACCGGCGGTGGCGCTGCGGCAGCGAGGGCGTCGGCGAGCAGTAGCGGTGGGTCTGGTTGGGCGCGGATCCCGAGGCACAAAAAAAATTCTCCGGATTTCCGATCTGCAGTTTTTTTTCTTTTTTTTTTCGGAAATCTCAAGCCCTTTTTTCTCTCTTTCTCACTAGATTTTTGGAATCCTAATGACTAGTATGATCATGAAAATCTAAAATTTTAGGTTTTATAGGATATTTATAGGTCCTAAAGTAGGATTTTAGTGAGGCCCATAAAGGCTTAAAGTAGGTATTTGGGTGAAGCCCATAAATACTCCTAAATAAATTAGAAAACCTTTGAAATCTATTTTTAGAAGATTTTAAAATATTTTATAAAATATTATTTATAAGCACAAATAATTATTTTTTTAATTAAAACCTCTTTGACATTATTATTTCTTTTTATTTAATATTCCTATTGAAAATAATTTTTCAAATAAAAATATATTAAAATCATACTAAGAAAATACAAAAATACTTTGTTTAAATACGTGAAAATGTTGGGTATTACAGTCTACCCCCCTTAAAAGAAGTTACGTCCCGAAACTTTGTGTAAATTAGTGTATAAAATTTGAATAGAGACTACTTTTACTTTAAACATGCTTCCTGTAACGCTATGTTGTTGTAGATCTTTAGACACTTAGTTGACAACTTTTATTAGACAAACATAAAACTCTTTATTAAAATTCATAGAAACTCATAAAAACTTGCAAAATTGAGGGTAAAATGTGCGAAAAACAAGCCGCTTTCTACCCCCCTTAAGAATCGAATTACGTCCCCGTAACTCTACTACTAACCTGAAAGAGCTCTGGGTATTTTTCTCTCATCAAATCTTCAGCTTCCCAAGTAGCTTCTTCGGTTTCTTGGTTAGACCACAACACCTTCACTATTTTGTCACTCTTCTACGAGTATCACTGACCTTACTATCTAGGATTTTAATTTGCATCTCTTCATAGGTCAAATTTTGGTCCAACTCTATTGTTTCAGGTTGTAACACATGTGACTCGTCTAGCACATCATGAGTAGGGTAGTTAACCTCATATGGTTTCAATTTCCTTGAAGTATAAGCTATCACCTTTCTATTTTGCATTAATAAAAACCCCAAACCATTTTTAGAAGCATCAATATATACATCATAAGAGTCACTTCCATCTGGCAGGGTCAGCACTGGAGCTGTAGTCAAACGCTCTTTCAAAATCTGAAATGCCTCTTCACACTTATTACTCCACTCAAATTTATAATCTTTCTTCATTAACGAAGTCATGGGTTTAGCAATCCTCGAAAAGTCCTTCACAAACCTCCTATAGTAACCTGCTAACCCTAAGAAACTCCGTATATCCGTTACATTCTTAGGTATAGGCCATTCCTTAACTGCTTCAATTTTGGCTGGGTCTACTTCAACTCCATCTTTAGGCACAATATGCCCCAAGAATGCTACTTTCTCCAACCAGAATTCACATTTCGAGAACTTAGCATACAACTCATTCTCCATTAAGGTCATTAAAATTGTCCTCAAATGTTCTACATGTTCCTCCTTACTCTTAGAATACACCAAGATGTCATCAATGAAAACGACCACAAAGTTATCCAAAAAACGTTGGAAGATTCTATTCATTGGATCCATAAAAATTGATGGCGCATTGGTTAACCCAAAAGGCATCACAGTGAACTCATAGTGTCCATACCTAGGGGTATGTCCTCATTTGCAATCCTCAATTGATGGTATCCTGACCTCAAGTCAATTTTCGAAAACACAGTAGCTCCTTTCAATTGATCAAACAAGTCATGAATTCTCGGTAATGGATACTTATTCTTGATCGTCACCTTATTCAGCTCCCTATAGTCAATACATAACCTTAAACTCCCATCTTTCTTCTTCACAAACAATACTGGTGCTCCCCAAGGTGAAGCACTAGGCCTAATGTAACCCTTTTCCAACAAATCCTGCAATTGTTCCTTCAACTCACTCATTTTTGCAGGCGCCATCCTATAGGGTGCTTTGGAAATAGGTGCTATTCCTGGGACTAAATCTATGGTAAAGTCAATTTCTCGCTTAGGTAGCATTCCCGGAATCTCCTCCGGAAACACATTAAGAAAGTCCCTCACTACTTCAATATCCTCAGGTTTAGTAGTCTCAACATGATCCACATTTCTCACACTACAAAGGTAGATTGGAAAACCTTTCTTCACAAACCTAGAAAACCTCATTACTGACACTATTTTGTTGTATTTCGGTCTTCCTGCCCTACAATAGCTCACCTACTTACCCTTATTCATCAACGAGATCTTCTGTGGTTCACATAGAATCTCAGCCTTATGTTTACTCAACCAATCCATTCCTAGGATCACTTCTAAGTCACCTAAATCAAACTCGATTAGGTTAGCCTTAAACTCCACTCCCTCAATTTCAATAGGAACATCTTGAAATCTCCTTGAACATTGCACTTCCTGTCTTGAGGGTAACACTATTGACATATCTACGGCATCTACTTTTCCCAACACATATTTTAACTTTTCTAGGAGTTTAGTGGAAACAAAAGAGTACGTTGCACCATAATCAAACAAAACTTTAACAGGAAGAGAGTGAATAGAAAAAGTACCAGTGATCACATCTTTATTATCATCCGCTTCACTTCGAGCCATCACATTCAGCTTTCCAGTGTTTAAGGTCTTAGTCTGTCCTCCTCCATTCCCACTCTTATTCCTACTTCCGGCTTGAGATGTCACCTTTCCTCCCATATTTCCTTGGAAACTCTTTTGTTGTCCCCCAACTGAATTTCCCCTAGTTTGAGAATTTTGTCCCACCTTTCCTTTGTTCTTAGAGGAGCACTCATACTCACGGTGTCCAAGTTTGTTACACAACCGACAAGTCACTGGGTTCCCTACACAGTCCTTCCCTGGGTGATTGTTGGGACACATCTTGCAAAAGTACACACGCCTGTAGACACCTAATTTAGTCCCCTGTCCCGCGGCAGGACTCTATGATGATTAAAAAAACTCATTTCTCTTNCTATGATGATTAAAAAACTCATTTCTCTAGAAGATTGGATAATCGAGTATACTTGGGCATAAAAATAAATCTCATTCTTATTTCACGGACCTTTTTATCCAAATGCCTCTTTTACTATTTTAAATAAATGAATAAAATAAAATGATAAAAATAATAATAATAATAATAATAAATAAAATAAATAAACTGTTGTTTCTATAGGAACACTGCAAGAGGGGGGGTGAATTGCTGTGTGGAACTTGTATGCGGAATTTAAACAAATTTAAACGAATTAAAGAGTACGAGTGATATATTTATGAGAAAAACTTCCTTGGCCCTAAGGAAGAAAACTCCACTTCTATTATAGGCCTGTAACAGCTATTACAACCTAAATTCTCTAATTTCCCTCGTCAGTTCCTGTAGGAACTTGATTCTCAATTCTCACTCTTTATCTCTCGCTTCTCTTTCTCTTTTTCTCCACTCTTCTCTAGTTCTCACACTTCTCCTTTTCTCACTAATTACAACTCAATTCTGACTCTAATACATTGAAAAGACCTTTTAAACTGGACTGGAACAACAACATCAAAACATGTACTCGTTAAATACTCAATGTGTTCTCTGATGTTCTTCACTTCTTCTTCTGAATTTCTTGGAGTATTTATAGAATGGTTCTGGCTTGTAATCTTCAGTCTTCAACCACGTTCTCTGCTCGTCCACTACTCCACGATTTCTTCCACTATCCCAAGTATGTAGACCACGAAAATAGGCCTTTTGACTTGACTAATTTAACCGCTTTATTCTTGCCCATGAACCCATGACTTTATTCCTACAATCTAGGATGCTTAACAACATTTCTTGACTTGTTAAAAACCCTAGATGCCGTTTTTATTCTTCAGCAAAATCAGCCCAATAAATTAACCTAGACCACTTCGTAGGATAGATTCGTAACTTGCTTTTAGGTTTGATGTTCCAATCTGATTTGAGTCTCCAATGTAATTACTAAGTTCCTAGAAGATTATGCTTATAATCTTCTTGGAAATTCTCTTCTCTTTACCAAGACACTTCATGTGGATGTCTTGACTTTGTTCGCCTGTTCCTGTAGGAACAGATCTATTCTCGCAGCTTGTTCCTACATAACTGTGTTACTAAGGAACTTCTTTTCTTTCTTCTGTGTTCCTTTGCAATATTCTGCCTAGGAACTTCTCCATGAACTTGGTTGTTTAGCTTGTTACGTTCCTTCAATATTGCTCCAAGTTCCTTACACTTTGAACCTGTGAAATCTCATAGGAACTCAAAGTATATATTAGTTAAGCTTGTTTGTGTTAGTCATCATCAAAACTTTACTCTCAATTCATGAGTCAACAATTTCCCCCTTTTTGATGATGACAAACCAAGGCAAACAAGCGTAGAAAAAGATAAACATATAAAGAAACATATTTTGATTTTGATTTTCTGATTTAAGTTAAATATACACTAAGCATAAACTATGACTAGGATTATATACAAGTATATACATAGGAACTTTAACTTTGCAGGTTTTTAATAGAGTGTGATAGAGTGAGAGAGAATTAGGATTCAGATTTGATTTTATTATGCAATTTATGTTGCCGTTCTCTTCCCCCTTTTGGCATCATCAAAATTTAGAACTATGTTCCCTGAGAAACTGATCATCACAGCACCATTATTTCATATAATGGTAGAGACCCCGCTTTTGAAATTTTAATATGTATCTCAAGCAGCAATCTAGCAATATTAGCCATCAAGATGCATCTAAAGAATCAAATTTAGAAGTAGGACTGATACGTTCAAAAATATAAAATAAAGCAAGAAAAAAAATTCACTACCCATAACTAATAAGAGTTTTGTTAAAACAAAGAAAAGAGAAACAACGAAAACAAAAGAAAAAAAAAAAAAAAAGAAATCCAGAACAAAAGTACAACCACATCGAATAATTTTAAATAAGGAGAGTGCAATGAAGAAGGAATGGGTCATATTGGGCTTAAGAGGCAGGGATGATGCTTAGAGGAACAGGGTCAGCTGAGGTTTCGTCAGGAACTGAGGTAGGGGCTGTGTCCATAGGAACTGAAGTGCTGGGAACTTCGTCTTCTGGTGCATCTTCTTCAACGTGAGTTCCTCCTTCGCCTTCAGCAGCAGCAGTTTCAGCAGGTGTTGATGGAGTTCCTTTCGCACTTTTAAGCTCTGCAAGGCATGCCATTACTTCTGCATGCTTCTTGTCGCAAGACAACATAAACGAACTCAAGGCCTGTCTCATCATAAAGACTTGACCTTCAACATCCTGCAATTTCTCCTGCAGTTTCTTGAGGAACTGTTCCAACTGCTCTGTCTTCCCAGGGACTAGAACCTCAATCTCAGTAGTTTTAAACCCCTCAGTATCAAGATCAATTTTAGGTGGCTCACTCTCAGACTTGCTAAGGAGTCTCCTACTCTTCCTCACTTTTGATCTCTCTTCTTCCTCCCTCTTATTTTTCTCTTCTAACTTCAAAATCTCAGTGTACCACTGAGTTTGTCCTTTTAAAACACCCAAATTCAGTCCATTCATAAGAGTAACATGAATGTACTGATCCTTCTTCATTCCAACCTTCCCATATCCCTCTAATGGTACATTAAAGCTGTTGAAAATTTTGGTCAGTAAAGTTCCATAACCAACTTTCAATCCACTTGGAACTGTGTGATCCAAGTGAGATATCATCAAGCTTGGGAAATTTACTTGCACATTGAACAAAAGACAATAAATAACCGCACAATCCAATAAGTTAGCTTCATTCCTCTTCTGTGTTCGTGGGAACACAGTTCTCCTAACAAAATTAAACATTAATTTTCCAAGAGGCGAGAGTGAATTATGATCAATTTTGTTCACTCCCTTCTTCCCTCCTAATTCTGTCAAAATTTCATCTTTATTTACTTTCCCAATCTTCAAATTATATCTCCCTTTAAAGTAATTATCATAACCCTCATTTGGAACCTCAAATAACTTAGCCAAATAATCAGCATCAAACGAAATCTCAACATCATTCACGGAACTGGTGATAGTTCCTTTAGCAAATCCATAGTTTTCACAGAATTCGTGGATTGCTCTAGGATACGTATCATCAATTCCATGTTCACTTAGTAATTTAATCCACCCCTGATTGTCTATAACATCTAATAATTCCACATAACCCACCGAACTACACCAATCTAAGTCTAAAAACAAACCCGGAACATACTTACTTGCTTCAACCTCCGTCGTTTTTCCAGAGTCGTCACCAGCATCAATGTCTTCTTCCTCATCCATTGGTTCGACTTCGTCCCTTTTTCGTTTTCTCTCAGTCATGGAGGAACTAGGTTTGGGTTCAGATTTGTCAGTGGTTTTTTCGGTTGGTCGCTTTTTGGTTGTGGGGGTTTGGATTTCAGTGTCAATGGAAGATGAGTGTTGAGTATCCATGGTTAGGTTTTTGAGTTTTTGGGGGTTATGAAGAGTGAGAAAGTGAAAGTGAGAGAAAGAGAAAGGATTTTGACGGTTGAGAATGAGATGTGATGTGAATATTGGGTTGATTAGATGGGTATTTAAGGGAAAAGTGGTGCATGTTAGTGGGATAATAAATTTGGTATATTTTGCAAGTTCCTTCTAAATTCATTCCCCCTATTTACGTGTAATTGGTAGCAAAATTTTGTTCATGGAATGTAAAAATTAAAAATAAATATATACATCCTATAGGGTAGGAATATGAAACAATCATAAACAAAAATTAATTTCTGGAAATTAATTTATGAGGAAAAAATATATTTAAGGAAAAAATATTTTATGTGAAAAGGAGGAACGTATCGCATACCATCTAATTAATCATCTTTAGACAAGCAATCATGACACTAAGGATAATATTGATAGACATTTGCGATTTATATTAAAGTTCCTGTGGGAACATGCTTTCGCACAAGATTTGTGATGAGAAGTGCACATAGGAACTGTGTTATAAATAATGACGTACCTGGAGGAACTTCATGGCTTTTGTTGCACTTTTATCAATCCGAGTTCCATCCTCATCTTCTCATATCTTTCTCTATTTAATGGCTTTGTTAAGATGTCTGCAATTTGATTTTCTGTTTGACAAAACTCAAGCTTTATCAAACCTTTTTCTACATTATCCTTTAGAAAATGATGACGAATATGAATGTGTTTAACACGTGAGTGGTGAACTGGATCTTTAGAAATACATATAGCACTAGTATTATCACAAAAAATAGGAATGCAATCATAGATAATACCAAAATCCCTTAGTTGTTGTTTTATCCAAAGCACTTGGGAACAACATGCAGCGGCAGCTACATATTCTGCTTCAGCAGTGGATAAAGCAACTGTGTTTTGCTTCTTGGAACTCCAAGAAACTAAACATGTTCCAAGGAACTGAACCATACCTGATGTGCTTTTTCTATTTACCAAGTCACCTGCGTAATCTGCATCTGCAAATCCTGTTAACTCAAATGTGTCACAGTGAGGATAGTATAAGGATAGGTCATCAGTTCCTTTCAAATATCTCAATATCCTCTTTACAGCAGTTAAGTGTGATTCCTTTGGATTAGCTTGGAACCTAGCACAAACACCAACACTGTAAGCAATATCTGGTCTACTAGCAGTTAGGTACAATAAGGAACCTATCATGCCTCTATATAACTTTTGATCCACACTTGTTCCACTGGGATCCTCATCCAATCTGGAGTTTGTTCCCATAGGAGTATGGTTTGTTTTTGATGTTCCCATGCCATATTTCTTGAGAAGTTCCTTTATGTATTTCTGTTGGTGAATGTAAGTTCCTTTTTCAGTTTGTTTGATTTGCAAGCCGAGAAAGAAATTTAACTCACCCATTAAGCTCATTTCAAATTCCCTGCTCATAAAATTAGCAAATTCTTGACACAAGGATTCGTTAGTAGCACCAAATATTATATCATCAACATAAACCTGAACAATGAGAAAATCAGTTCCTTTGGATTTTATAAACAAAGTTTTATCAACTTTTCCTCTTTTAAGACCATTTTCCAAAAGAAACTTTGACAACCTCTCATACCACGCTCTAGGAGCTTGCTTCAACCCATAAAGAGCCTTATCAAGCTTATAGACATGATTTGGAAATTTAGGATTTTCAAAACCAGGAGGTTGTTCCACAAAAACATCTTCATTAAGAAAACCATTTAAGAAAGCACATTTAACATCCATTTGATATAATTTGAAACCCATAAAAGAAGCAATAGCAATTAGGATTCTAATAGCTTCTAACCTGGCAACTGGAGCAAAAGTTTCTTCAAAATCAATTCCTTCTTGTTGATTGTAACCTTTAACTACTAATCTGGCCTTGTTCCTAATGATAGTGCCGTATTCATCTAGCTTGTTCCTGAACACCCATTTTAGTCCAATTACCTTTTGGTGTTCCGGTTGAGTCACAAGGTGCCACACCTTGTTTCTTTCAAATTGATTCAGCTCATCTTGCATTGCTTGGATCCAATCAACATCCTCAAGTGCTTCTATATGATTGCGAGGTTCCATGATGGACAAGAATGCATTAAAGGCACAGAAGTTCCTTACTTGAGATCTGGTCTGAGTTCCCTTCGTAATATCACCAATAATTAGATCCATTGGATGAGACTTTTGGTGTTTCCAAGGTTTTGGCTGGAAGTCTCTGATGGGAACTACTGTCTCTCCAGTTTCTCTAGGAACTACTTCTGGATCAGTGATGTTTTCTTCATGTTCAATGTTGTGTGGGACTTCATTCACTGTTCCTTCAGGAACTGCCTCGTTCTGTCCTTCAGTGTGGAACTGATCTTCAGGAACTCTTGCTTGTTCCTTGTTGGATGTTAAGTTTTCTTCATCTGGATCTCTTCTAACCAGCCCTATTTCAAAGTCCTCATGTTCCTGCAAAATGTTAGTATCTACACTATTTACATTATAGTTAGTTTCATCAAAAATAATATGTACACTTTCCTCGACACTTAATGTTCTCTTGTTGTAAACTCTATAGGCCTTACTATTAGAGGCATACCCTAGGAACACAGCTTCATCACTTCTTTCATCAAATTTCCCTAAGTTCCTTTTATCATTATTATGGACAAAACACTTACACCCAAATGTTCTAAGGTGAGATACATTAGGTTTTCGTCCTCTAAATAATTCATAGGGAGTTTTATTAGTGATGGGTCTAATCATGACTCTATTTATTATATAACATGCTGTATTCACTGCTTCTGCCCAGAAGTTCCTTGGAAGTCCACTTGCTATGAGCATTGTTCTTGCCATGTCTTCTAAGGTTCTGTTTTTCCTTTCCACAACACCATTTTGTTGAGGTGTTCTTGGAGCGGAAAAATTGTGATCCATGCCATGTTCCCTGCAAAACTCATCAAACTTGTAATTTTCAAATTCCTTTCCATGATCGGATCTCAAATGAATAAGTTGACAACCACTAGATTTTTGAACCTTCTTAGCAAAGCATGTAAATTCATCAAATGTTTCATCTTTACTATGAAGGAACATTGTCCATGTATATCTAGAATAATCATCAACTATGACCAAGACATATAGCTTACCACTTCTACTTTGGACTCTCATGGGTCCACACAAATCCATATGGATAAGTTCCAATGGTCTTGTGGTGCTTACAAGCTTTTTACTTTTAAAAGAATTTCGTACATGCTTGCCTCTAGCACATGCATTACAAACTTTGTCACAGAGGAACTTGACATTAGGTAAACCAACAACAAGTTCCTTTGACCTAAGTTTATCAAGCAAGTGAAGACTAGCATGACCCACACGTTTGTGCCAAAGTAGAGGATCATCCTCAATCACACTTAAACAAGAAAATGTGCATTTGGGAACTTTAAGTAAATCAACCACGTAGGTGTTCCCTTTGCGTCTTCCTTCAAGTACAACTTGATTAGTGTGATTGTTGATGATTTGACAATGCTCATTAGTGAAGCAAACAGAATTCCCTTTATCACAGAATTGGGAAATGCTAAGTAAGTTATGTTTAAGACCATCAACAAGAAAAACATTATCAATTGCATGGGAACTTGACTTTCCAACCTTACCTAGGGCAACTATGTTACCCTTCTGATTATCACCGAACGTCACAGTTCCCCCTGAGTAGGCTGCCAGTGAGAGAAACTTGGATTTGTCGCCTGTCATGTGCTTGGAACAACCGCTGTCGAGATACCACATGTTGTTCCCCCTCACTAGCACCTGCAAAACAGATTAGATGTTAGGTGTAGGAACCCAGGTTTCCTTGGGTTCCTCTGTAGACACATCATCATTAAGTTTCTTAATCCATGTTGGTTTTATGTGTCTAGCATTTACATCTAAACTGGAGTTCCTTATGGAACACTGGTTTTTTAGATGACCCGTGTTCCCACAGAACATACACACCTTGCTACTTGGAAGTTCCACATATTTATTCCGTTTTCCCATTTTCCTTGTATAATTAAAACCGAGACCTTCAGTCCTTTTAGTTTGGGCATTCAATATCCATGTTGGAACTTTGTGTTGACTATCATTTTTGGTTTTTAAATTAGTGAGTTCCTTTTTGACACTATCAAGTTCCTTCGAAAGTTCCTTGATGACTGAATCTTTTTGCGTTCCTTCAGTGAAACTCTCATTTAGTTTAGTCAACTTGTAGCAATTTAGTTCCATAGTGATTTGACTAAGTTCCTTTTGAAAATTTTCAACTTTTGCCTTTAACTTCGCATTTTCATCTAATAAGTCGAAAAATCTTTTCTCAGTTTCAGTTCTATTTAGCCTTAGCCATTCACTATGTTCCTTACGAGTTTGAAGAGCTTTTTCACATTCAGTTTTTACTCGTAATACATTAGTCCAGTTTTTGTGAAATTTTATCACTAGGTCTACTAGTTCATGTTTAGAGAAAGCATCAAGAAGATCAGAATTTGGATATACCTTATTATCGGGTTCCTTGTGGAACTCGTTCCTATCAGTTCTGGCCATCAAGCATATGTTGGCAACTTCTTCATCAGGTTGTTCCTCTTCATCTTCTTCGCTCTCAGAATCTCCCCAGGCTGCTACCATTGCTTTCCTTACATCATTCTTGGAATAAGAAGGTTTGTAGAATTTTTCTTTGACTTGTTCCTTCTTTTCCCTGACATATTCATTTCCCTTGGACTTCCCCTTTTCAGTATCCCATAAGGGACAGTCTTTGATGAAGTGATCTGAGGATCCACACTTATGGCACACGAATTCCCTTTTGTTACTAGTGAATTTTCTGCCCGTGTTCCTATAGGAACTTCGATTCTTGTTGAGAGCCCTTTTGAATCTTCTGACCAGCAACGCAGCCTCATCATCTTCTTCTTCTGATTCGTCACTTTCAGCTTTCAAGGCCAGCCCTTTGCTTCTGGAACTTTCTCCAGTTCCTCCAAGATGCAATTCATGGGTCAGTAAGGAACCAGCAAGTTGTTCAATGTTGTACTTCGTGAAATCCTTTGTTTCCATGAGTGCAGTGACCTTGGCTCTCCATCTTTCATCTTGTGGTAGACTCCTCAGTACTTTCCTAACCTGCTCATCAGTGGGTATATCTTTTCCAAGAGAAGAAAGCTCATTGGTGATGTTAGTAAAACGAGTAAGCATATCTTGTACTGACTCTCTAGGTAACATTTCAAAACGTTCATATTTAGACATTAACAAATCAATTTTAGATCGTTTTACTTCATTAGTTCCTTCATGAGTTACTTGCAATAAATCCCATATTTGTTTAGCGGTTTTGCACCCCATGACACGGTTGTGTTCATGCGGTCCAATACCACAATGTAACAATTTAATAGCACGTGCATTAATTTCCATTTTCTCAAAATCTTCTTTTTCATATTCAGAAATTAACTTAGGAACTGCTTCATTATTAGCGTTAGTTTTTGTTACCTCATAGTCACCTACTTCAATCACTCGCCAAACCTGGTAATTTTCAGCCTTGATGAAAATCTCCATTCGATTCTTCCAATAAGTATAAAACTTTCCATCAAACATGGGTGGTCTTTGAGTTGAGTAACCTTCCTCCAACTTCTCGTGAGTGTTCATCTTCAGGATCCCTCTTCAAGGTTGCTTGAATTTCCCGAGTTCCTGCTCTGATACCAACTGTTGTTTCTATAGGAACACTGCAAGAGGGGGGGTGAATTGCTGTGTGGAACTTGTATGCGGAATTTAAACAAATTTAAACGAATTAAAGAGTACGAGTGATATATTTATGAGAAAAACTTCCTTGGCCCTAAGGAAGAAAACTCCACTTCTATTATAGGCCTGTAACAGCTATTACAACCTAAATTCTCTAATTTCCCTCGTCAGTTCCTGTAGGAACTTGATTCTCAATTCTCACTCTTTATCTCTCGCTTCTCTTTCTCTTTTTCTCCACTCTTCTCTAGTTCTCACACTTCTCCTTTTCTCACTAATTACAACTCAATTCTGACTCTAATACATTGAAAAGACCTTTTAAACTGGACTGGAACAACAACATCAAAACATGTACTCGTTAAATACTCAATGTGTTCTCTGATGTTCTTCTCTTCTTCTTCTGAATTTCTTGGAGTATTTATAGAATGGTTCTGGCTTGTAATCTTCAGTCTTCAACCACGTTCTTTGCTCGTCCACAACTCCACGATTTCTTCCACTATCCCAAGTATGTAGACCAGGAGAATAGGCCTTTTGACTTGACTAATTTAACCGCTTTATTCTTGCCCATGAACCCATGACTTTATTCCTACAATCTAGGACGCTTAACAACTTTTCTTGACTTGTTAAAAACCCTAGATGCCGTTTTTATTCTTCAGCAAAATCAGCCCAATAAATTAACCTAGACCACTTCGTAGGATAGATTCGTAACTTGCTTTTAGGTTTGATGTTCCAATCTGATTTGAGACTCCAATGTAATTACTAAGTTCCTAGAAGATTATGCTTATAATCTTCTTGGAAATTCTCTTCTCTTTACCAAGACACTTCATGTGGATGTCTTGACTTTGTTCACCTGTTCCTGTAGGAACAGATCTATTCTCGCAGCTTGTTCCTATATAACTGTGTTATCAAGGAACTTATTTTCTTTCTTCTGTGTTCCTTTGCAATATTCTGCCAAGGAACTTCTCCATGAACTTGGTTGTTTAGCTTGTTACGTTCCTTCAATATTGCTCCAAGTTCCTTACACTTTGAACCTGTGAAATCTCATAGGAACTCAAAGTATATATTAGTTAAGCTTGTTTGTGTTAGTCATCATCAAGACTTTACTCTCAATTCATGAGTCAACATAAATAAAAAATGTTCCAAAAACGTAGCGCGGTTAATTTAGTCACGTTGACAGCTCAACGTGACTAAGCTAACAACGCTACCCTAGTAGCGTTGTAGGGTTCCCTGCGCTATTGGGCCAGCGCGATTCGGTGTACCACGCTAGCAGCCCATCGCGATTAGGGTTCCCACGCTGTTATAAAAACCCTCATTTCCTTCATTTCTCGACACATTTTTTTAACTCACTTTCTTCCTCATACTTAAATAATCCGATTATTGCTTTTAACAACCCTTTTTTATTATAATTATTTATTATTTTATTTGCTATTTATTTTACTAAAAAGTGGCTACAAATTTTAATAATATCGAAACAATAATTCGAAACTCCGCCCAAATTAATACTCGACGAAGACAATCTTCAAAGGAGAAGTGGTACGTTTCCTGAGAGCCCTAAAAATCATGTTTATGGACTTTTAAGTTGTTGTTTCACTATTTATACTGCTTTATCACGTTATTATTGTTAAAGAACTTAAAATTGATTGTTTGCAACGCTTAATCAAGATAATTCTTTCGGACAAATCTAATCATGTTAGGCTCCTTAAATTTAATAACGGTTTAAGTCAAATTAATTATTTTTTTTGTGATTCACTAACAATTTAATGCTTTTTTTTGTGAATTTTGTAATTGATATTTTTGTGTGATTCTAAATGTAATTTCTGTATGGTTAAGAGGAAACTAGTAATGGCCGCCTATGGGCTAACCCGACGCACTCCGTTATGTTAGTACCTTCGCCCCCGAGTCCAATTTTTGGTTCGCTCGACCACAACTTGGAGTCATCCCCATGGGATCGGAGAGGATTTCCGTGCAATTTAGACAAACGTCCCTTATTCGAGTCCCATTCGTATCTAATCTAAATACACGGTTTATGAGTTTAGTTCCTAAAACTCATTGGCGACTTCTTACTAGCATCGTCTGTATTCGTATATTATTATCCCACTCGAAAAAAAAAAAGATAATAAAAAAAAAACACAAAAATAGCGTAGCGCGACTGAAATTCCTGCGCTCCTGTTTTTTTTGCAAAATACTTCTAAAAAAGTTCATTTCACCTTTCCTTAAGCTAATTTTTTAGGTCTAACTCGACCTATGGACGGCTTGGGAAAGGTGACCAAAAAATTTGGGACCCTAAAATCCGGGGCCCCTACAACGCCCTCCTTGACTAGCCACCTGAGTCCTATACCCATTTCCAGAATTAGGCTTCCCAAAGTTTCCCCTACTACCTTGGAAGTTGTTGTTGAAATGAGGTTTCTTGTATCCATCATGATTTCCTTGTTGGTTGAAGTGTCCTCCACCATCCTTCCTTTTCTCCCTCGTCTCGCTTTCCTTCTGTACCTCCTTCTTCTTTTGGTCTATGGCATACAAGTGTGCAGCTCTACCATATAAATCATCCAAGGATTCAAAGACCTGTCCAGCTAGTTGTGACTGTAAATCTAAGGGTAACCTTCTCTCAAAACGACTAGCCTTTAACCTCTCAGTTGCTACAGCCTCAGGAGTAAACCTAGACAACTCTATAACTTAGATTAGTACTCAGTAACAGACATACTCCCCATCTTAAGTTCTAGAAACTCCTCAGCCTTTTTGTTTCTGAAGAAACACAGGGTAGAACTTATTACGAATCCACTCTTGAAACATTTCCCAATTAAACCCTGGTAACCTTATTACAGCCTCATTTTGTGACCACCATTAATCAGCTTCTCCTCTAAGATAGTACACAGCATGGTTCACTTTAAGTCCCTCTGGACACTCAACTGCCCCAAACAACTTATTAAACTCTCTCAACCATCCCTCTAGAACAGTTGGATTGTGCTCTCCTTGGTAAGTGGGTGGCTTGCTTTGAGAAATTTTCTTGAAGAGTTCCCCAGCAGGGTTACTACCATTTCTATTTCCTCTGGCAGCTAACTGTTTAGCTACAGTAGCTAATTGCCTCACTACTTCATTTAGCTGATTGTTGTTACGTTCAGCCATTCTATTTCTTCTGTAGAGGAAAAGACCTTCGTACTAAATTAAGTCTAATTGTAAGTTAGGACAACATAGACTTAAATCATCAAACACTTCCTCATTTCATCTCATAAAATAAATTTCATTCTTTTAGAGTGAATGATTCACTTTGTCTTGATTATTTACACAACTATTAAAATAAGAATAAAGCACATAAGAAATAAAAATAATTCCCTTGGTTCTATTCTACTTAAGGCTTTAATTCATAAAATAATTTTATTACTCAACTTTTCTCGTTACTTCTTATGGCTCACTGCCACTTATTCAAATTAAGGTAAACAATAACTTAAAATGTTCAACTAAACGTTAGAAACATTAGACATCAATAGTTAACTATATCTAAACAAAGTCTCTACACATTAACATTATCCTTCTTGTCTCTTGACATGACATATTTCCTTGGTATGAACTCTGGGTCATTCTTAGTGTCATCCTCCAATTCTCCATCTGTTTCTTCTTCTTCTTCTTCCATGTCCTCCTCAGGATCTGATTCTTCTTTCTCTTCTTCGGATTTAGTTACCAAGTCAACATATACCGGGATTACGGGATCTGGGTTCTCAATTTCATAACACGAACTATCCTTTGACTCATTAGTCTTCGAACCCATAGGAGTCTTCTCTACCATTTGGTCTTCACTTTCTTGGTTACCCTCTGGGCTTGATGCAAGCGAGGTCTCCTCATTTGCATTCATTTGTTGGTACTCCTGTTCCTTCTTAGCAATATACCCCTCCAAGAACCTCCAATCACAACCCCATTGACCAACAGCATCCTTATACTTAGAATAGTTTGGAAGGCCTCCAAGAAAATGGAAATCACTAAACTTCGCCTTAATTTCTAAGTAGGGTGAACGGTCGGGTAAACACCTAACAACCAAGCCTGCTACATGGTCAGGCTGATCCCATTGTGGTAACTTCAACACAGTACTCATGTACCAACAGTAGAACCGTATCTTCCAAACTTATTGAAGCGGACTTTCGTAGTCTTTCTTCTCCAATGTTCCTATTTGAGTGTATTTACTAGGCATACTATGTGTCATCCTGCACAAAACTTAAAACTAATGGTCCATCCTTCCCAAAACAAAACAACAAAACCTAACAGTTCTACAAAAAGAGAGGTCTTGTGTCTAACATACAATTTTCTTTACACCCTACTATTCACATAAGCATCATCTTAAACATGAACTTTAATGCATGAAAAAATAGAAACAAAGTCTATCCTACATGCCCAAACTTCCTACCCAAGCACACCACATGGTATTAAAGCAATAACACATAATACATACATGAATCCCTTGCATACCTGCACACATAATTTATTTATTCAAAACTTTCGGAAATTACTATTTTTAGAAAAAATCCATTTTCAAAAAGTTTCCAATTTAAGAAATTCCTCTTTCCAAAAATAAAACTTAGGGTACCCCAAAATAAAATTCAATTTATTTCAAAACCTAAGCTCTGGTAACCACTTTGTAACACCCTGGATTTTCCTAACTTCCTACTTCTCATTTTTCTGGAAAACATATTAAATTAATAAGAATTATATTTACTAAAACTACTAAATATGGAAAAACCAAAGTTTACTGCCACCGTGATGACGGCTAAGGATATTATCAAAGTACTACAGCGGAACAATCTCAAATAAAAAATCAACTTTAAACTTATTACACTTCGGAACCATATTAATGGCCCTTAAAAACCGAACCAAAACTAATATCAAAAGTCTTTAGAAATCCAAAAATCCAAAATAACTGTTAGTTTTCGTAAGCAATTAAAATAAAGTAAGCTACAAAAAACAGCAAGCGCTCTCACTCCATCCCATCATGAAATGACTTATGCCCACTTGTACCTGCAGCTTTTCTTTTACTAGACAACTACTCACCACAAGTGGGTCATTGTAGGGCCAAGTCCAAGACAAAGCCATGCACACAAGAAAACAGTCAGCAAAGCTGAGTACATAACTACTAAAGACTATGCAGCAACAATAAGAAATAAAACATGCACTCAACTTACTTTCGTCAACCTTTTTACCTGTACATGGACTCAATTATTTTAATTATTATATTTAAAATTATGGATCCTGCATTGAACGAGTTTCCTCCTTAAAATCATCACCCTATTGGGCACCAACTTGGGAGCAACTCTAAGAAGGTATTACTATGTCACATAAAGTGACGGATATCCAGCGCATCAAAAATACAAAAGAGTACAACGTCTTGTACTCCAATTAGAAGTCATAGATCACTGTTCCATACGACTCCCCCCATTGTTCATACTCAAGGTATATACGTTCCAAGAGTTTTGATACAAGTCCTCTTACACTTTATGTGATTTAACAGGTTTAGATATGTTATGACTCCCATGCAACATCACATAAAGACATGCATCAAATCACATAAGCCAATTTAATTATCTTCAATTTAAGGTGATTCCAAATTAATCTTATGTGTGTCCTTTAATTAAATTGAACTTCCTTTACCACATTAGTTGTGAGTGGCTAATAACTTACTTCCTTCTTGACCACACATTAAACTGTGAGTGACAACATGTCTAAAAAAAGNTATCTGAAATAATTGCTCATAACTTCTTTTAATTATGTGAATAAAAATTCACAACTACCTTTCTTGTTGATTAAGTAACTAACCAATTTAAAAATAACTTTCTTCCTTGATCAATAAACTATTGGCCAAATCAAACCGATCATAATATTCCAATTCAAGATTATAATAATTCAACCTTCTATTTAACATGGACTGCCATCATACTTTAAGAACATGCTACTAATAAACTTGCCATTCACATAAATTCATGATTCAAAATAAACATACAAGATTTCATGTAATCAAGAATTGTTCAAGCATGCATTCTAACTCTTGTGTTTGTCTTTAGTACTTACGTACCTTGTAAAATAATTGTGTTCCACCACAACTTCTAGAAGTGGACTAGTTCAAAGTCTCCTACATAAGGAAAAACCGAAATTAAATTAAAACCTTGTTGAATAAATTCTACAACAAATATAACTAACTTCTATATTGGAAACTTTGTCCAAAACTTCCTTATATGGTCTCTATTCAATTCCATACTACACTTTAACTGCTCTATTGCAACACTACTTAGTTTTCGGGACTTATTTACGCTTTATAAAACCTTAGTATAATTTTTATGCCACTTTAGAAAAGTGGACAGCAATATGAAATTATCAAAACTCCTTGAAAAACTTCAAAAACCACATAAATCAATCATACAATGTATTACTTAATTTATATGATCAATTTATGCTAATTACATACTTTAAAAGCCTAATTCTTAAATTTATAAATTCTGGACAGCATGTTAAACACGCTTAAAATCACTTTTAGACTTCATAAAATGTACTAAAAATTATATATATCAATATAGATAGAATTGATGTGTGATCATACTAGTACAATTTGGACACTTAAACTTAATTTAACTTGTTTTCATAAAAAAATTTCAGATTTGTTTCCTAACTTTAAAGTCATGAAAACCTATAAAACATCATAATTTCATACCAAAACACTTCTACAATCTACTAACATATTTATGAAATCAATCTAGGCTTTAGAACAATTTTGCATATGCCAAAACATGTTCATAATATTTATATAACTCAAATTCATGATTATAAAATTTGGATAGCTTTATAAATTAAATTTCAAACCTTTAAAAATCAAACTAAACTTAATAACATCATCATAAGTTCACCCAACAATAATTTATGATCATAATATCAAAGTTTAGAACATAAAAACTCATAAAATCATAACTTCATAAAATTTTCAAACCCGAATCTATAATTTCATGAACAACAAAATTAATTCATGCCTTTAAACAATTCATACTTATATCAAAACATGATTAAACTGATAAAAACATGATTAAACACAATTATGAACATGAATTTGCAAGATTGAATCAAAAATAAAGAAGGAGAAAATTTCTTTTTCTTTTTTTTTTAAGTTTCGAAAAATACCGAAAAGAGGGGAGGAAACCGGTGGTGGCGCTGCGGCGGCGAGGGCGTCGGCGAGCAGCGTCGGTGGGTCCGGTTGGGCGCGGATCCCGAGGCACAAAAAAAATTTCTCCGGATTTCCGATCTGCAGTTTTTTTTTCTTTTTTTTTCGGAAATCTCAAGCCCCTTTTTTCTCTCTTTCTCTCTCTAGATTTTTGGAATCCCAATAACTAGTGTGATGATGAAAATCTGAAGTTTTAGTTTTTATAGGGTATTTATAGGCCCCAAAGTAGGATTTTAGTGATGCCCGTAAAGGCTTAAAGTAGGGTTTTGGGTGAAGCCCATAAATACTCCTAAATAAATTAGGAAACCTTTGAAATCTATTTTTAGAAGCTTTTAAAATATTTTATAAAATATTATTTATAAGCACAAATAATTACTTTTAATTAAAACCTCTTTGACATTATTATTTCTTTTTATTTAATATTCCTATTGAACATAAATTTTCAAATAAAAATATTAAAATCATACTAACAAAATACAAAAATTATACGCATAAAAAATACTTTGTTTAAATACGTGAAAATGTGGGGTATTACAACATATTCATCAAAATTATTCAAATACTTGACTTTTTTGCGCAAAAAAAAGTTCTAGCGCTAGCTTTGTAGCGTGACAAAAGAATTAGCGCTGGCAAGGTAGCGTTATTATACTTGTGACGCTAATAGTGTAGCGCAATTAGAAGAGTTGCGCTGTTTGTGTATCGTTGTAGAGTTAGTTACGCTGCAAGTTTCTATTGATTGTTGCTAAGTTATCATTAAATTTGTATTTAATGGGTTTGGATCCATGTCCATGTTCCCCATATATACGTTATTTAGGCTTAAATGGGCCTATTATTTAACTAAACTTTTGAAAGATTGGTGATGATGTTATTTGTATGTGAGTCATTAAAAACATTAATCAAAATCGTGCATTGTCAAGCAATTAGTAAAATTCAGATTATCATTATTGGATCCTTACAAAGAGATGATGAGGGAAGACAAAAAAAAAAGGATAGAAGAAAAAAGAAACAAGACCCAACACTTAGTGTTATAACAATCAAGGTTAATTGATAAGAAACTCATAGGAAAAATAAAAATATATAAATATCATGATTAACCTTGATGAATTTTTTTTTTTTAAATTTTTAACTTTGAGTGTTTGATTTTTTGAAAATAATACAAGGGAAAGTGAGATAGTTAGATTTATTAGAAATTTGGAATTAAACTAATAAAATTCTAAATGAAAGTAATATATATAATTAGTAAAGTTCCAAAAGGTTCAAATTATGTTAAAAATCTAAAAAAGGTAAAGTATTTTTGAAATCGTTAATATTATTTGAATTTTTTAATAAATATTAAGTGTATAAGTTAGTTTCTATTTAATCAAAGATTTTATTAATCAAATTCTAAGAAGATCAAGGATTTGATTAATAATATCTTTTGCAATATTTTGTTAACTAAATCAAATATATTGGTGTATAAAAAAATCTTCCAAGTAATCAAATGATATCAAAGAATATAATTTAAAATTATGGAAATATTTTATGTAATCATTTATTTTAGTTACCTAATAAAATATTATGATTGAAAAGATTTGAAAAACTCTGAAAATCCAAATATGCACAAAATATAAAAAGGCAAAACAAGCAACTATACAAAACAAAAGGGAAGCAATAATTACAAAATAATGCAGTTAAACTACGGTCAGTCAAAAAGGTCCTACATCTAAGGAGTGTGCGCGCTCCAACACTTTGCGGTATAATAACCGTTAGATATAAACTTTCTCCCATCTAAGTACCATGGGCGGCTTAGAAATTGATGTAGTTGGAATAAGGTTCTATCTTGCTCGGTTGCTTAGAGACCATGGGCCCCGCCAAGTCAATAGTTCCTCCCTGAAATGAAGAAGTATCACGGTGATCCTAAGGCATGTTTCAAACACATGGAGGCCAAGTGTATGTTACATGTATACAATATGACTAAAAAAATGCAAATGTTCTAAATATAACAACTGTATAATTTGAGAGAAAAATTTCAAGCCTCACCCTCTTTTAGTCCTTAGCAGAGTCGCCACTGTAGGGGCCCCGAATTTTAGGGTCCCAAACTAAGTGTTCCGATTTGGGTTGCGCGCCCAGGTATCATGCCATCCGCCCGAGTCAAATTTGACAATATCAGACTAACAATCAAACTTGGCTAGAATTTAATTAAACAATATAAACTGATAATAGGAATTCAGAAACAACATAAATCAAATTAATCAATCATCAAACAAATCATCGAAATTAATTCATGGATCCCCTAGCCATAGAAAAGAAACTACTCGCACATATTAAAAACTATGGAAAACAAATCAATAATAAAAACTAAAACTAACATAATTAAAAATTAGCAAACTAATTAATATGAACTAAACAAATTAATAACACAAATTCTAGGGCATGAAAACTAAATCTAAAACGACTAACTAAAACTAAAACTAATACTAAAACCATAAACTAAAACATAAACATAAACTAAAAAGACAAACTAAATATCAATAAAATAAGAACTTGAATGAAAACCTGGCAATTGATGAATGATAAGAAGTAGGTTCGTGTTAAAAGCTTGGCAATTGATCACTTGAACCAGGTCGGTTTGAATCTATAGGTTCAACAACACCAGGGATATTAACACCAAATGCATCTCCTAACAAGACCCTCATATCGTCCCGTCCCATTTGGGTACTTAGGGTCTCCCCAGTAGTATTTTTAGTAGACTTTCGGTGATCACTCAATACACGCTTAAGAACATCTCCTTTTCCATGAAAGATCCAGCTCTTATACTGCTTGTCAAACCCTTTGAACATAATATGCTGCTCTATTTCTTGTATAGGCAACCATTTTTTCACTAAACATCTCTTGCAAGGGCATAAAGCTTTTCCGTCTATAAGCCCTTTTTTAGCCAGCTCAATAAATTTCAAGGCTCCAGCACAATAAGTCAGATGATTATTAGGTAATTCAATCCAACTATTATCCATTTAATTTCCTTCAAAATTAAAAAAACAAAAGAAGCCTTGCACCATTTAAAATATATTAATGATAAAAAAAGATATACCCATACAAAAAACAACAACAAGATTCACTCTTAATTGACGATAAAATTTATATAGCAATGATAGAAAAATAAGTAATTGAAAATTGATAATCATATGAGTGTACATATATATGTCAAGGTTGGGTAATTAAAGTCACTATGTCGACGTTTTTTTGTAGTGTACTTTATTTCTTACTAAATTAATGGATTATATATTCTTGTCATTTTAGTTGTATATTCCAATATATTGTAGTAGTGGTTTGAATTTAGTTGTTTTATTGCTCTCAAATTTTAATTTATTTATTGTAGTAGTGCTTAGAGACCTCTATATGCATATTTTTGTAAGGTCTTTTTGGAAGGTGTTTTGTAGATTAATGTTATTGTTCTTAGCAGTTAGGTTTCTTGTATAGTTGTTGTTTGGTTGGCTCTAGGTGCAGTTCTGAGTCAGTCCTGCCTAGTGGCCTTTAGGTTGTAATTCTGTGGAGCTGATTTGTGCAGCTTGTTTATAGGTTGTAAAACAACATTAGCAACATAATATTCAACATCTACATACTTAATTTATAGGGAAAAGACAATAGAGTAGAAACACCAAACCCAACAAATAAATTTACTTGGCGTTTAGCAATATAATTGATTTCTAGTGAAAATATCATCTTCTACTACCTGTTCTAGGGGCATACATCTAATGAAATAATATGGGCATCTTAATCATAATAAACTGGGAAATTATAAGCGTATTAGTTATCTTATATGGAGTATATTACTTCATTTCACTGCATAAGCAACACAAATGGCATCTAACAGCACAGATTTTCAAGGTCAATTATTTAGTTAGTATTCAGGATAGGCAAAATGTCAAGTGGGTTTTCATCAATAAGTACTGATTTTGAGTTGATTTTTATTTTAGTTTCAGGTCTCAGCTCAATTAAGTAGAGATATTCAAGTGCCCGAGGAATGAAACATCACTTCTAAGCATTGACACTACAAAAAGTGTGAGGGTAAAGAAAGAAGACAAAACAAGCATAGTTAGCACCTACAAAATCTGATTATAAGTCACAGTGGCTGCCAAACTGAGGAGATTTAATATTAAGAAGTACAAACCAAATCCAAAACAATATCAGACGGCCTATCAACTACCTTACAAAAACGAACAGACGACAAGTACAAACAGAGTGCTAGTGCATCCTAATCCCAGGCTATTTTTGAAACCCAGCAGGTACGGAGTAATTAGCATATTGCATGAATAACTATACTATATTTTGGGACTTAACTCTACACTAATCACTTTTCATCATCTGTATGTAAGGTAACCTTGTCCTTTCCAAATGAAATAAGAGCTCAACTAAAATTCCATCATATTCACCAATTAACAAATCTAAGCAACAATCTTCAATCTTAAGCCTAAAACTTCCTATCTGAGATCATCTACATGCTTCCACCCCCAAGAGACAAAGACCAAGTGTCATTGTATCCAAATTCCAACACTATTGTAGAGGACAACATATATTTCCAAAAAGAAACCCGAAGAGTCTTAGACAATGAAATCGTTTCCTGGTTAGAAGATGCATGGTACACACTACACAGATACAACTTTTAGAGTTCCAAAGATAACTGTAGATCCTATCAGCTCTTTATTTTATGTTAACGAATTAATGTTCATAAAAAAGATTCCCAACTTTCAACAAATTTGGCCTCTTGAAGTCTTAGAAAGACACTGGAACTAGTAAAGTAATGCTAAGACTTGTCGAACATATAATTATATGATGCTAGTTTTAATTAATGTGTATTTTACAAAATAAAAATAAAATTCAATTCTTACATAAATGACTAAATTTTTTACTGTCAAAGCCTTGCATTGGGAACCAAGAAAAGCATAAGAATAGTGTTTGAAGACAAAGGGAAACATAAACTCCAGAAACTAAAGTTGCAATGCAAATGGTCTGTCATATAAACAGACGACAAAAAAGCCTTAGTCCCAAAATAATTTGGGGACAAGAACTGAAGACACAGCAACAGAAATGGTATCGACAGAAGATCACAACAAAGAGTTTTAAAGTTCTGAATTGTAAAGAACTGAAAATATACAGACTTCNAACTGAATATATACATACTTTAATTCAAGTTTTTGATGGGCTGATATGAAGGAAAAGGCAATTTTAGCAGGCTTCATTATGGAACTATGAAAGCAAAGGTCCAACCTCTGCTTCAGATGATTTGAATGAGTACAGGCCAACTAGGCCTAACACTTTCACCACCTCCCCAACCAACCTCTCTACACCACAAAGACACACCCAAAAAACCATGAAAAACAAAAAATTCAGGTCCCTACTCCACACTTGCAAAACTGACCACAATACAGGCACCAGGACAGAGTAAGAGCATAGTCAGCAACAACCAGAAAGCAAAACTCAATTACAGCTCAGGCTAACACCTACCCAAAACAGCCCCACCACAAACAACACACACATTAAAGTAAGATTAATCACTTCCCTACACTAGATTGCTGCTAAAAACAGCCTGTGATTGTAATTTTTATTGCTCATAATGTGTATTCATTCTTGCTTCAACGTCTAGTCTGAATTTTAATTTTTTTTAACTCTAATTTTTGTGTACCACTAATTTTAGGCTGTCAAGATCTAGTTAGTTAATGGTTATTTTGCACCAAGAGACATGGATTAGTTTATATGTTGAGTTACATTCATTGACTCAAACTTTGGGGTGCTACAATCAATTTTTCAAGCATTGAACACAATGGAAACTAGACCAAAACCATGGCAGCTAAATCAACCTCTAGCACAAACCATATAAACAGAATATGAACAGAATAAAATTTCGAAACTAGTACAAACCATATAAACAGAAATAAAATTGAAAACCATGGCAGCTAAATCAACCTCTAGCACAAACCATATAAACAGAATATGAACAGAATAAAATTTCGAAACTAGTACAAACCATATAAACAGAAATAAAATTGAAAACCATGGCAGCTAAATCAACCTCTAGCACAAACCATATAAACAGAATATGAACAGAATAAAATTTCGAAACTAGTACAAACCATATAAACAGAAATAAAATTGAAAACCATGGCAGCTAAATCAACCTCTAGCACAAACCATATAAACAGAATATGAACAGAATAAAATTTCGAAACTAGTACAAACCATATAAACAGAAATAAAATTGAAAACCATGGCAGCTAAATCAACCTCTAGCACAAACCATATAAACAGAATATGAACAGAATAAAATTTCGAAACTAGTACAAACCATATAAACAGAAATAAAATTGAAAACCATGGCAGCTAAATCAACCTCTAGCACAAACCATATAAACAGAATATGAACAGAATAAAATTTCGAAACTAGTACAAACCATATAAACAGAAATAAAATTGAAAACCATGGCAGCTAAATCAACCTCTAGCACAAACCATATAAACAGAATATGAACAGAATAAAATTTCGAAACTAGTACAAACCATATAAACAGAAATAAAATTGATAACCATATAAATCAACCTCTAGCACAAACCAAGAAATTCGAAAAATTTTTACATGCAAATTGAATCGATTACTTGAACACAGTAACAGAATAAACTACAGAAAAATTCAAAATTTTTAGCATGCAAATCGAAAGAAGTTTAGTAAATTAAACAAATTAACAAACCAATTAAACTAAAGTAGAATTCCAAATTATTCCAGGTGCAATTCAAACACACAATACATCTCGCTTGTAATATGAATTGCAAAATAGACACTTTTAGTTTTATTCGAAAATTTGAAACTATTCAAGAAAATTCAAACACACAATACAACTCATCATAGTTTAATCGAAAACAAGGTAAGCAAATAATTGTTTGATGGATACCTGATTTTGTGCAATTCTGTGTGGAAATTACAGCAGGACAGAGCAAGCAACTCCACCAACCCAAGGATTATATACGACTTTTAATACTGAAATTGAAGATAAAATACGATTTAGAATTTTGTGGGAATGGTGTTGTAATTTCCGTGGGAGATGAATGGGAATTGCAATTAAATTGGGGTTGAATTGCAACGAAGAATTGTGTGGGACAATTGCAATTGAAGACTAACGATTAAGAATTGTTTGGGAATTGAGATTGAATTGCAATGGTGAATAATCATGCTTTGATTTTGTTCGTGGAATAATCGTGCACTACAATAATTTGTCACTTGTGCCATAGAGAAATTGTGAAAAAATCTCGTGGCTATATAGTTTTGCCATTAAATTTTTTAAATAATTATCGTGGCACAAGTGGCCGTGGCTATGTTTTTGCCATGGGAAAATAGAGGTTGTGGCATGAATATTAAATTATGCCACAAATAATCCCGTGGCGAAAAACTAGCTTCGCCACATGTATTACCATGGCTAATTTAATTGTTTGCCACAAGTACTATCGTGGCTAACTATTTCATTTCCCAAAGAGTATTATGGCTACTAAACAATTAGCCACAAAATATCCCGTGGCTAAGAAATAAAACTAGCCACTAATTATCCTGTGGCAAATATATTATACGTGGCTATATAGATACCAAGTTCTGACATATATATGACACTTTAAATCTTTAATATCCAACAATCTCTATTGACTGAGGTCTTTTTTAGACATTTATTACCAATAATATAAAATACAATTAACAAATCTTAGAACAATGAAATAATATATTCATATTAATAATATAATGTACTTTTGAAACAATGAAACCTTTACATAATATTGTACTTAAAACTAGCATACTAAGAACTAAAACATACTATTATTATTTATAATCAACAAAGTAAAGTTGATTGTTCAATAATTTAAAAAAAAAAAAAAGTAAAACTACAAAGTTCTCTATATTATTGCCACCAATATGCTTCTTGTGTTGTTGCTCGCCATCTATGCATTTCTTTGTATAGTACCAACCTACAAGCACATCACCACAATAAATAAATAAGTAATTTTTTAAGATACAATACTATCAGAAAAATATTCACATTAGAATGATTATTACTAAACCAACAATAGTAGTAGAGTAAAAGGCCTCAAAAACTATGCTAAACCTTGTATAAAAACGACATGGTAAAACAAGTACAAAGGGACATTCGAAGGGGAAGAGTGATAAAGTGTGGAATTTTGATCAAGTAGTTGTGCCTCCTAGAATTTCCTTGTTGGATTTTCTACATATAAAAAAAATCATCTAAATACACATAAAAGCTCTTCGAACAACAGGAACATTTACAGCATCAACAACATAAAGAGGACACATAAAAGAAGCATTAATCAATTAGCAGCAAT